>WUAM01000287.1:76995920-77018170 GCA_024336885.1 Actenoides hombroni
AGCACCCCCCCCCCCCCCCCATTCTATTTCAAGTTGAGGGTTACACCATTTCCACAGAAGCTGAAGAGACTCAAGCTAGCGAATGAACTCCATGCAGCAGCAGCTCGAGCAGCGCACGCTTGTTCCTACAGAGGTTTACGAACACCACATACTGGTTTAACATCCATTTGCACTCATGTTGTCATTAAGACTTACATTATATTTGGGTCAACCAAAAAAACCCAAAGAGATTTATAAAATTTTACAACAAATAAACAGTAATGTTTAATTCTACAAATGAATACAAGCCAACTACTGCAGCTCAATATGACAACAGGACTAACAGTAGTGAAATCATCTATATATACAACTTAATATATTACTGACATACAGTTCTTACAAAAAAAACATTAAATAACTTAAATCCACATCCCATAAAGAATTCTATTTTTGATTCCAGAATTTAATGTTATACACATGTAAGTGACAAATTATGTGAAAGTAATATAGCTAAAAATGAAAGGTCGGTCAGTCAGAGCTCCCCGAGAACACTGGCCCCAGTAAAGTACTGATGTGTTAACTCTTGCTGATTGCACTATGCCAGGATTTGACCTTCCCACTTTCCCTCCCCCCCCCATCCTGAATTGTAATTTTGTGGATTTTATTAAAATAGTTTGTAGAACTGTTCTCTTACAGATTTAAAAACATTTAAATACCATGCTCTCAAAAAGAGCATTTATACAAAGTCTTATATTTACAATATAGACAGTTCTGATCAGGTGTTAACAAGATCAACTCTTCTATGTTAGAAGAAATCTAAGCTTATGTCAGTGTTTTGAACTGGCTTGTAAACATACTTGTAAACAGATGTGGATGGCTGAATTATCACTTGAAGTTGCTTAGGAAAGACTACATCACATACAGAAGTTCCATTACCTCTAAGGAGGACTAAACAAGCACAAAACTTGCAGATTATTTCCACAAGGCCAGGCTGCCCCTTCTCTAACTCTGTGCACGACAGATGCCAGTAGCTTCTTAGGAAAAGACAGTTTGCTTTCCTAGTGCCTTAGGGAAATAGTGTGCTGGGTTTGTATTGGCATAGCATGCCTGGTGTTTGAAAAGGAATTACTCTATCAGTAAGACATAAGTCAGTGAAAATCAAAATGACTAGACAAATCCTACAAGAACTAGTATCTCCATAAACCACCCAGTGCTTCATAGAGAAATTTCTTCTCTGTTTTCCATGTTGAAAACGATCAAAAACACCTCCTAAACCTTTCTTAAAATAGCTTATCTTTATAATTGGAGCAAAAGGGAACAAACATTTTTCTACATACAAATATTTAATTCCATGCAAGATGGAAGAATGTGAGTGCACAACAAACTTCATTTTCTACCTAAAGAATTTATAAATTAATCCATTAAGAACAAAGCAGAGTCTATAGCCATTATACTGTTACACTTTAAACACATGCAGATGAGTCAACAGCAACATTTTTACATAAAGTTTAGTGCAAGAATGTATCTGCTTAATAAATAGACTAAAGATAGCTATGTAATGCTCTGAGGTGTACACACAGTACCTGTGCACGTAAGGAACCGGTTCTGAAAAGTTGTCCTTGTTTGTCTATAAACTACAAGTGCCCATTTTAAATAAAAAAGATCCATAATTACTCATGGGCTACTTCCCTGTGACACACGGTGTCACAAACATTGTGGTGAAAATGTAATACTGAAGTTAATCTAGAGATTTTATTTGTTTTTATACACAGTTTTTATACAATCAAGAAAAAGAGATACAATTTGTATCAACAAACAAAAGGTCATTTCTGGTTATTTGAGGCATTGCTCTCAGCTGCTTATATCATGCAAGAGAAGAGAATAAGAATTAATTGCAAATTAAAAATTTAAAATGCTGGTTAGTAAGAAATGTGTTTGGAGACTGGTGAAGGGTTAAATCTGCTTTCCCTGACTGTTACAAATGTCTGAAAAAGTGATTTTTATTCCCCATTAGCAAGAATTATAACCAACTAATTAAAACTTAAGTTATGTTTAAACACCAAGTGTAAATACAGAATCACCTTCAACGTAACTCATTTTCCACACATAATGACATGGTCATTCTATAGATTGCCTGCACCAACACAAGACTGGTTGTCCTGTGTGAAATTACACGGGTATCAAATCCCAGGAAATTAACTGTACTCACACTTGTAATTGTGCTTGGGTGGTGGGTTTGGTTTGGGGGCTTTTTTTATATGACAGGATCATATTTTGCACACGATAAAGACCCCACAAGGTCTTTTGAATCAAACCAACCATTGCAATAACACAAGTGGAAGAAATGATAAAGCTCTGTTCTTCAGACTAACAGATAACTAGAAAGCAGCATGCAAGCCATTATCAAAACACCAGAAACAACCCTGACTGCAGCCTCACGTTCCGTGTGTTTCACAGTAAGAAACATTTAGGCAGTGTCACACCTTCTCATGAAGAAACAAAAGGCCATAAACCAGGCCTTCTCAACTTTCATGAAAAAAAACTACAGTAGAAGTCAACAAGTCCTAGCTCGAGAGGTATCGAGTTAGTGTGGTTCAAAATGCTGAAATATACAATGGATTCAAAAAAGGGCGTCCAGTCAGTGCAGCTTAAAAAACAATAAACGCCTCTTTTGGAGACATTTAGCTACAAAGGTTCCACCCTGAGCAAGATAACCAGTTGCGCAAACAATGCCACATAAAATTATCTCACCTGTCGAAACAGGAACTCTAAAAGCCTTCATGAGGCAAATGCACACCTTTGCGTGGAGCCGAGAGCAAAACCTAGGCCAGCTTTGCCACTACACCCAGACTGTAGCGTCTCTTTTCAAGAAGCAGCCTTCCCCCTCCACCCTCTTCTCAAGCTGATCTTGTGCAGCCACGTTCGGCTCGCTCAGATGCCATCTTTGCCCCCAGAGGAAGGGCTGTAGTTACCGGTGAACTTCTGTGTTACCATCCGGGTTCCACCGCCTCAGGCAGCCCAATGTACCTGAGAGTTCACTCTCAGCTTGTCTGGACCTCTGCGCCAGGAGTTGCTCACTGCACAGCTCAGAGGCAATTCTGAAGAGAGAGGCTACAGTTAAACTTCTTTTCATTTACTGAATGGCGCTCGTGCCTTCACACTCCTTAATGGTTTTGGTCCGAATTGAATAAAGTATTTGGCTCCTGTTTGGTCGAGCCAACACATTGGACAATAGATACCCAAACTCTCAGGGAACAGTTGTGAAATTTAAGCATCAGCAGCAATATTGACATCCAAAGCTGACGTCAGTTTTTCCTTTTACAAACCGAGTATTTTAATTTTTGTAACTCTTTATTTTTTTCCTCCGATATTTAATATGCCAGTGGGCAATATTCAAATGACAAAGCTGAAACCCCAAAAGGGTGGGTATAGAGCCTACTTTTAAAGGCCAATTAGGTATTTGTAAGCGAATTGAAAATGAACACTAATACATGCAATATAATTGCTAACAGTAGTTTTTGAGTAACAGCTTTGAGACACCGACCGTGACGTTGTAGTTCTTAACGAGCTATCCATGCAGCAAGGTATGCATTTCCTATAAAATACTATTAAAAATCCCTATAGTTAAAATCTGAAAATTTGCAATACAATCAACTCTTATATAGTGCCTCAGCATATATACGATTGCTACTGTGTACAGAATTTTATACTATCTTAGTAGAAAATATTTACAATGGATTGGCCCCTTCGCTCTCTCTTCTCTGCCAGGCCCTGGTGTGCCGTACAGCTCCGTTCAGCCAAAAGAGGCCGTCGTGCTTTTAACGCCCTGTTCTCAACTTGGCAACAATCATAGCTGCCAGCTGTTGTGCATCTGTCATGTGGGGGTTCTTCTCCATCACAGAAAGGACAATGCTCGGAGGGAAAATATTGCACAGGTTCTTGTACGTTTGATACTGATGTTCCGGGATGATGTGAGGTTCCCTTGGTTCGCCACAGATCCCGATCCAAGGGTTCCTCCAGAGCTGCTCCATCTTCTCGGGCATGCTTCTCACCATTACGGGTTCGTAACATGGCTGCATGAGGTTGTTACTCAGGGGATAGGAGTGGTAAGTGTAAGAGTCCGACGCGCACGGTAGGGGATCCCAACTGGCGTGCTGCTCTCGGCAGAGAGGTGGTCGTCTCTGCCTCGCTGGGTTGCTTTCGTAGAGCCGGGAGTCAGAAATGCTGTCCATTCTCGTCATCACCAAGGCACGGCTTGATTGGGCAGCTGACGGGTGAACGTTTTGAGGCACAGGGTATTCTCCTGGACAACTGGACCGTGCTCCAACAACCGGATGCTGAGCTTGTAGACCTAAGTGGGAAACTGACTGTTTGCGAAGGGAGTGCTTAGGCTCTTCAGTTCCATAACTCTGAACTCTAGTTAAGGCTTCATGGTAACCATGGGAAAAAGGCTGAAGACGATTTTGTGATGGCAGTCTGTGGATCTTCACATTGTCTTCTGGACTGGCATCTGCTACACCCAGATACAAGTCATTGTAAGAGGAATAAGAATCGTTACTTGTATGGCTTAAGCAACTGTCAGGACAGGGGCTTGAGTTTCTAGAATACATCCCCTGGTCCGTCTCAGCCCCGTAATAATCTGTGTTACGGATACTACTTATGCTCAAGTTTGAGAAATCACTGAGTAAGGAATAGTAGCCGTGGTCCCCTAAAGATTCGTATTTGGGATACTGGTCAGTATAGCCAACTGAGGTGCCGTGGCTATTGGTGACTAGTATAGGAGGATATTGCACACTGGACATATGCTCCAGTGAGGATTTTTGATGCATGAACTGTGAGGAACCCGGCACCGGACTGCTTGCAGAACGAGTATTTAGTGCACCAGCTGCATGGCTTTTTGGTGGAGGGAGCGTTGGCACACTTAATGCAGAAACCAGAGATGGGACAGAGCTGGCCTCGGACTTCCGGGCTACTGATAACTTTTCCTCAGGCTCCACAGCTACTGATCTAATGCTTGGATCTGACTGACGTTTTGGGGCAATGCGTTTCACTTCAGAACCGATTTCTCCTTTGGAGCTGGACGGCCCTGTGCCACATTTGGCTAAGGCTCCCTCACTCATAGTTTTCACAGCAGATAATTTGGCACTTATTCGAAGCTCATCCGCTACTGACCTTTGAGGCTGGTTTGCCCGTTCTGGGTGGTAATATTTACATTTGTGCCCATAGGTGCACTTTTTACCTGGAAGAAAAGCGTTTTCAGGTTAAATAAGCCAAAAACTAATGAATACCACCAGCTGCTATCTTTTTCTGTGTATCTTTCACCACTTTTCGATAGTAATATTCCTGTATTAACCGCCTAAGGAATATTTCTATATCTGGCGTATACAGGCGGTCACAGACTGCTGCCTGCATCCACCTATAGCACTGCATCAAAAGCAAGACACGCTGCTTTTCTTCCTACTGGCTCACGATTTAATATTGACAACATACTTGATATTATATAAAGCAAAACAGCTCTAACACAGCCTGGATAGTTATGAATCTCCTTCCTTGAATACAAACCAGAAGAAAATGGCAAAAAGTTGTCTCATCCACAAGTTACACCAGGTAATCCCTCATTTTCTGCTACATTGCTTTTATTAATATACGTATGAAGGGTATAAAAAAGGATATATCTATGTAGTGCATAGATGGCAACATGAAAAATCGCTTTTTGTTTGTTGCTTTTTTTTTTCCCTCCAGTAAGGACAAGATGTTAGTTAATTGCTTGCTTCACCTACCTTTGCATACAACAAACCAGTCTGCCTTAGGCACTTACCATAAGGACATGGTTGTTTCTTATGTTCAGGAATAACTGGCCTTTTCCTTAAGAAATTTTCAAGGCTGGGACCATGGCGTCCTAAAGGATCATCAGGAGGCATAAATCTAAGGTTAAAGAAATGAAATGTGAGTTTCAGTTTTCCCTGTGGATTCTGAGTTAGTAAATGCATTCGCTTTGGAAGGAAAGCCGTACTTGTCGTTCACAAACGAATACATCAGCAGGCGCTCCTCTATGAACTTCTTCCATTCTGGTTTTTCATTCTGGAGATCCCGATAGTTGTCATTTGATACAATGATGCCATCTGAGTCAAAAGCAAGTTTTACTATGAATCGATCATCGTAGCAAACTACTCTTCTTCCCTGAACTCTTCGAGATGGGGTGAAAACAAGAATTTTTTCTTTCTCCAATTTACGTAAGATTTCTTGATCTGTAAAATAATTGTAGTTGAGCAGCTTCGTAAAATGATTTACAAGAAAGAAATGCAGTCTTTGAAATATTAAACTGCATGCACTCTTTTCTGAAAAGCTAGTTTGTTCATATCCAGTCCCCAGTACCGCTAAAAAGAAAAAAAACCTAGATGCAGAGTGCCATTTTATTTCTGAGGTTTCCAAGCACTGGGTAAAGAATCAATATTTTTGCTTCATAAACACCGTACCCCTGTGAACAATCAAGTACCTTTACTCCATCTTCCTGAACCCATCAGTAACTCAGTTGTTACTCTATTACAATTGCTTTCTTGCCTAGAGTAAAACAGAAGTACTTTCTATGGGTCAAAACACGTTGCCTCTTCAGTGTTTAAAGACACTACTGCTAAATGAGAACCCTGGCCAGATACGGATTCTATACTCACCCAGCAACTAAGAATCAGCTCCTATACACTTAACAATGTTTGCTAATGGGAAAATTATGGCTACGACTTATCAAAAGTGTTAGAATAATCCAGTGATGTTACAAACCCCCAGCACTGTTTACAGGTGCAGATACTCAAATGCTTGTTTCCTCACCAGTGAAACTGTTGTTTTCAAACAAACAGTTGAGTGCAACATCACATCCACAGCCCAGTACGCATCAGAAAAAGGTGGCATGATTGTGTCTTCGTGCAGTACTTTTCCTTCTTTTTAAGCAATGGGTCAAGGCAAACGTTGATCTGTTACCTGTAATCGGCGCGTCAGGTCGAGACTGCTCTTTTCTCCACGCAGGGACAAACACAGTGATATCTTTATGTCCTTTTTCCAGAAACCAATCAACAGCTAGTTGAATTCCCCGACAGGAAAATCCTTCTTTATTCCCATGGCTGAAGAACATGCAAAAGTTTTAGAAACAGTAAGGACAAAAGTTACATTTGGTTTTAGTTTTTGTTGTTGTGGTTTTTTGGGTTTTTTTTGGTGTGTTTTTTTCTTCTGAAGCTGCCATGGTTTAACATAAGCTCATTTTTTGGGGGAAAGTGATATTTTTCATTTTTCTTAGCTAATCTAATGAAAAAGTAGAAAAACTTCACATTTATTTGATTTTGCTTTTGAGCTAGTGGAAAGTCACCATCTCTGGAGTTGTAGGTGGTGGTGTTGCTGTACTCTCACAGCCAAACAGCTCTGGCCAATTGTCTTTTTCCAGTTACGTAACCTGGTCTAATACAAAGGTTTGCCAATCTTTATAGACTTTGCTTTTCCCCTTATATCCGTAGACCATGGCAGCTTGAATAATAAAAACCTAAAGGTTCTGCTTCTTTGAAATTAATATTGTAACTACTTGAGAAAAGAAATTGTTCTGCCTCTTTTACTAAAAAAAAAACCAAAACCAAACCCAAAACAACAAAGAAACAAACCCAACCCTCTTTGTTACACTTCAGTTTGGCTAGGAAAGTGAACTGCTCCTCAGCCTGTAGAGCAGAGGCTACAGAATTAAGAATATCTTAATGCATCTTACTGAAATTGTTGTTACCATTATTCTGTGGATTATAATTCAAAATTTTACTTCAGTGCTGTTGTTGTTACCAGTATTACAGAACAATATCCCAGATTCCTGGAGGGTAGCAAGACGCATGCTCTTCGTGGGCTCAAAATGTCCCATGTGGTAACACTGACAGAGAGCAAAGGCAGACAGATCTAACACCAGCTGCATAATTGAGGCATACAGATGGCCAGTGGAGGCCAAAAATGGCTACAGAAGCCACAATGCTGGCTAAAGCATTTTTCTTCGGATTTTTATACATTTCAGATTTTACAGAACTCAATATCCTTTTAAATTTTCAGATGCACATGCATTTTGTTATGAGCTGGACTTAATGATACTTATGGGTCCTCTCCAACTTGAGATATTCTTTGATTCTCTACACACAGCACCAGTTCTAAGCTATGCAATAGTAAGAGCACAAACACACTGCTCTCCAGTTGCTGCCACATTACATTCAGGAGTCACTCAAGCAGTACAGAGACCAGCACATTACATAGGCACACGAAGAAACCGAAGAAAAAGTAAAGAACAAAGTGAAATCCAATGTTGGTTATGTTGCTTTACAGAAATATCTTTTGGATCGATGTAACCACAACTTGGCACTGGAAACTCCTGTGTGTAAAATATTCCTACAGGATTTGGGGTGTTTATGTCTTTCAGAACTCAGAGTAGTCAGTACATCTATAAAAATCTGAGTGGTTTTAATACATTGACAGAAAAAAAATTAAAATAATTTCAGACTACAAATTCTTTTAGAGTAGAAAGTTGATGCTAGAGGAAATCTATTGGGCAAACAGTACCTAAAGAAATCTTGGTATCAGTCGTTGCTAAGCAGGCTGTTTTAAGAACTCCCTCACAGAAAACCACACTTTCTCAATGATAAACAAATCCTTGGCCAGCTGAACTGTGTACTCTACAGACAGGCTCAAAAGTGGCATGGGACAGACCTCCCTTGAGTTAGTGCTAACCCAAGCAGCCCAGTGCACATCTGAAATGAGAAGCAGCAGAGCTGTGTGAGTCAGCACATTCAGCTCAGCCATAACCCTGTACTGACATGGCTAAACTGCTCTGAATTCTGAGCAGGCTTGATCATCAGGAGCTAAAATACCCTGAAGTCCACTGCCTATCATCAGCATACACTGCATGTCATTTTAGAAAGAAACAAGCTTTCCTCCCCTGTTTGGTTGCCTCTGGACATGAAAGAAAAGTATTTTCAACGTTGTCCAAGGACTTCAAAATATTGAATCCATCCACACAAAAACACACTATAGCTAGAGTGCTGGAAAGATTTGAGAGGAGAATTTGGTTTGAAAAGGGGGAGAGGGGAACTGAAACACGAATTACCAGTAAAGGAATAACAGCATAATTAAAAGCCTGGACTAAAGAATCTGTAAAAAGAAGATGTATTGTCAGTGTAAATATACTACACCGTAAAATTACTTTACCATGAATATTTATTTTTCTCACAAATATTTTAGTGATTTATTCTTTTCAAACATTGTTATAGGGAGACCCACCTCATAGCCACATTGCTTCCATCAATGACAACTGGCCTCAAGTTATCACTGTTATCCACAACTTCATCTTCAAGTGACAGTTCAGGGCTTGCTATTTCCTTTGGGCAAGGGCCTCTTGGCACGAGAGCAGTAGTGGTACTGCTGGCACTGCTCTGTCCCTCCGATTCACTTTTGTTGCCAAGTCTCACAAGCTCTGCCAGAACGTCATTGATGAGTGCATCTGCTCCCAGTTTACTCAGCACAGCCTGGATCTGATCTCCAGCATACCCAAGCTTTAAAGCAAAATCCATTTTTGCTTGGTACTCCTTGTCCAAATTTGTTTTGCATTCATCTAGCTTCAAGTCTTGTGTGATGCTGCTCTGTGAAAAACTTGGGCGATCCAAACAAGGGGACCGGCAGAGCGGCCGATGCGGTTTACTGGAAACCTCCTTTTCTCTCCACTGAGTATTGCTACAGCTGCTTCTGAAGTATGGTTGCTCAGGTTCACTTTCTGAGCTCGTCCATTCCTCAGATTCAGCGCTGCATTCCCCAGCATCTTGTTCCACATTTCTGTCTTCTCTGGAGCGCCTCTTCTCCATTTTCAGCTTCCCTACCATAGACCAGGCCGTCATCACGTTCAGCTTCCTGCCAGAGAGCTCACTTCTCTTTTATTTCCAAAGCCACCTGGAATTCATATTCAATTGCATCGTGTTGGCCAATTAAAAGTTTACACGAGGCAGGAGTTAATTTCCCTTGCTTAGTATGTTCTGGCATAAACAACACAAACATGAACTTCCTTGAGAGAAAAGAAAAAAGAAAGGAAAAAAATTAGCCTTTGACAACTTCTGTGAAGCTAGACTACAATCATGTGGTTTCCAAGTCAGCAGAGGTCCCCAGTCATTCACAGTTTTATGTAAAAATGGATCATAATAACGCATATAATTAAGTTGTCTCTTTAATCACAAATTAAATGCTTTCCCTCCCCTAGTTACTCTGCATACAAAAAAAAAATTGCACTTCCTACACAAACTTACAGCTGGAACTAATGGAGTATCTCAATAATATTTAAAGATAATAAACCAGACAAGGGTAACCCACCCTTTCTAAAAAAAACCAAATCAATCAAAAGTGTAACTCATGTTTTTTGGAGGGTTGTTGGTCACCAGTGTAACTAATAATAAATTTATATCTCTTTCAGGCACCTTTTTCATCTCCTCTCGCTTCTCTTCCACTCCTTCAGGCTCTGAGTAAGCATTAAAAGATGACAAAATTTTCCTCAAAAGAGCATAAGCACTGAAAAAGTACATGAATTATTTACATACAGGGCATTATCAAATACACTTGTGTTCAAAAGCTTTTAAAAAATTGCATTCCTATCTCCCCAAGAGACCACAGTGGCTCTTCCTTAATGACTGTGGTCTACCAAAAGTGCAATAGGAGAAATACTCCCTTAATGTGCAGCAGTGCATCTCCTCTGATGTAGGGTAACACCAGATCTAGGCACTAAAAACCAATACTGGAATCGGGCTTAGCGGAAAAGTTGTGTCTGGTGTAGCTAGAAGAGCATCTCTGCCATTGTTCATTTCATTATTTACTTGAGTTTTCTTCCTAAAAGTAGAAATTTTTTCTACAGAACACAGTTCAGTAGATACTGAAATGCAGACAATAAGAAGGGAAATGCTGACATGCGTGACTGTAGTAATTTAGTGATGGAAACCAAACAGAAACATAAAAAAATTCTTACATAGTAAAAGCATCTTTAAAATGAAAACCTGACTTTTTCCTTTTTTTTTTTTTTTTTTTTTTTAACCCAGTATGGACATTTTACAAAGCATAATAAGCCACAACAGAAAATTACAGAACCACCAGTGTGCACGTAAGTCAAAGCTTATTCATTCTGAGTTTTCGTCTTCTTTTGGGTTTAGATAGGATGCTGAAAGTCATAGCCCCTGCTATAGCACTCATCCTACAAAGCTTCCTCCCTTGACTATTTCCTGCATTAAATGGTGGGTTTCTGTTGTCCACGGAAGTGTTTCATACAGCAGCAGGTCTAGAAGGGTGACAAATTTGACAGTCCCATAAACGTATCCAAGGATCTCGAAGACAGGTCCCTGTTGGCCTAACACCAGCAATCCAAAACCCCCTAAGCTGTGCAGCCTTTACTGAACAGGACAAACAGAAACACTCTACAAGACAGCACTCTGATTTGTGCTCTACACTTCTGTATCTCACTTGGCTGGGGTGAATTTGCATCCTGGTAGAGATGGCAGACAGACATCTGGAATACAAGGAGCCCAGGTTTCCACTGACACTGGGACAGTACCTACCTAGTGAAGGCAGGCATTTGAAGAATATGCATGTCTACCAACGAGCAATTTTATGGAAATGTCTCAGATGGAAATTTTATTTGTGTGCTTTGTTTGCTCTGGGGATAAAGATCTTTCATATTTTGTTCAAATCAATTGTGACCTCTTTAGAGGTCAAAACTATGCAAGTTCTATTCTTAATTCCACAACACACACTCCCCCACACACCCTTAGCTGGAAAATAATTTATCTTAGCTGCATATAAACTGATTGCAACATTTTGCTGCACTGACCCAATTCCACATGCATAGCTCTAGTTTTCTGTTAGTTATGATCATACAAGCAATTTATCCTAAATTTCATTTGGCCTTCCCTGAAAGTAAGATCTTCTCTTAACAGGAAAGTAGTTTGCCGATAGTTGGATCTAAATAATCCTGCATGCAAAAATTATTTAAAATATAAACACAGATATTTAATTCTAAGAGCAGTTGCTATCCCTGCTGTTGGCATACTCACTTCTGTTGCACTTCCAAAGAGAGTGGCTCAGATACAGCCTGTGTTAGGCAGCAGGACTGTTCTCTGCCAGTCCTGGGCCTGGTTTACTACTTTCTGGTCACCAGTGATAGATTGGTGGATCTGTTACGAAAGATTACTCTTTTTGTGACTCATCTTGGACTTTCTTGCTTTTTTTTTTGATTCATGTCAGCCTGTGGTTGAAAGCCACTAAGGGGAAATTTTAGTGGTCTCATCCCTCTCTTGCAGAGCAGTGGAAAATACTTGGTCTGTGACGTAATGATCACCATTATCTTTCAAATATGTGGGATGGGAAGTAAAAGTCTGATAAAAAAGAAGTAAATTTCTAGTTATCTTCAAACTATTTAAAATTAGATCCCAGTATTTGATAGTATCTCCTCCTCATACCCATCTAGGATATGGTGAGGGAAGCACTAGAAGTTAAAAGGGCCTGCCTGTACCAACTATAGTCGTTTCTGCCAAGATAGATCACAGACCTTGCACAAAAAAACACCCCCAAAACAAAACAAAAAACAAAGTAATATGTATACATTGTAACTTCTAGAAAAGGAATTCTTCCCCACATTCTTTAAACAGTGTTTCTCTTGTGAGAGATGTTCCTGTCCCTTAATGATCCTCATGGCCTCTATTGGACTCTCTCTAATATTTCCCTGTCCCTCTCGAACTGGGAAGCCCAGAGCTGGACATAACACTCGAGCTGTGGTCTCACTAGGGCAGAGCAGAAGGGGAGGAGAACCTCCCTCGACCTGCTGGACACACTCTTCTCCATACACCCCATTAATACCATCCTTCAGCTACAAAACCAGCATCAGCACTACGGTCTTTCCCTCACATCTTCACAGCCCTGAACACTCCAGTCCATACCCTACTGCAACCCTGGAACCACCTCTAGTCCCACAGTTAGCACTACAGATTTACTACATGTGTTCCCAGACTGGGATCCAGATGCTTGTTCCTGAGTGAAAAAAGGCATAGCTACAGAACCGGATTACTACTTGTCCTCAAATTGCAGCCATGTTTTGCTTAAATAAATCTGCAATGCTATTCTGGAGCCCAGGATCAGGGCAGAACAGATCGTGTCTCTTTTCAGCCAGTCAGTACTTTGATCTGACAAGCCCACCAGCCGCTGCCTTTGTCAGTTCCCACCGTGCAGACACTACCAGCATCACCCCTGGGGAAAGGCTCAGATGCCCTGTTCTCGGAAGGCTGCTCTCTGCTCTGTGCTACTCTAGGTCTGAAAGCACAGCTGGTCTCAGTCTATTTCTGAATTCCAGGTACGTACCTCAAATACAGGAAGGGCCCGGGGAAGAGCTGTATTTTATTAATGTAGAATAAAATCAACAGCTTCCAGGCAAACTCTTTGGACAGGGATATCTTAGTGGAGCTCTATATATGGAAGCAACAGGTCTTCCAGTGGAAATTCTCTATTATCTCATTGCCTTTATAAATACTGTAAATACTATGGAAATACTGGGGGAGAAAAAAAAAAGCACTAATAATAATCAGTTTCCAGAACTCTCCTTGCAGGTAATTTCCCACCTTTTGGTGTTGTTGTTATTGCTTATACTGTGCACTTCTTAAAGTTGGTATAGATGCATCAAGGAGTGACCACACAGGGCTAAGTGGAAGAAAAAAATAAAAATCCCACTTACAAACAAACCCAAACATTAAAAAACATGAAAATGCTTTGAGTAACTCTTGATTTTGCTGATAACTACAAAAACTGAGAGATGAGTCAGTGTACCTCAGAATTTTCTCAAAGATGGAATAAAAGCTTATCTCACAGATCATAAACAACAACATCCTATTGCTGATAGTTTTATGGGGTTTTTAGTATGAGCTACAGTCTCTCCAAAGACAACAGAATATGAACACACACTTCAGGAGAGAAAACAAAGTTCTTAACCGATTTCTGATTTTAAGAGAATATAACTCAGAAACAAATACATCGCAGCTTTCGAATTTCAATGTTCGTGATGTTCATTGCTAAGCAACCTAGTTTTCTTACTAAACATTTCTTTCAGCACAGTCACGACTAACTAGTAGAACTGATAATGTGATTCAGAGAAAACAGTGAGGCAAAATTATCTGTATTTTGTGCATAAAGTCCAAACAGAAAGTATCTATTTAATTTTGCTGGTATTAAAACAGAAGCAAAACGTTTGCAGTGTTTATGAAAAACATTTGGAAATTATTTAACAATTACTACTCAAATGACAACGTATATTAAAGCACTGGTGTTAGAAATACTCTGTTCAAAGCCTGTTCATTTCAGCAGGACCAACAGAATCCAAGAAGACAGGGTGAAAGAATGGACTAAACCCTGTCTTCTGGCCCCTTACGACACAACCTTTCCAGCATCTCAGTGGCCTCGAAGCCATGCCCTTCAAAGGGGCAATAATACCATGCACACATCTACTATGAGGAACAACCTTTAAATGAAAAATATCTTATTAATTAACTCCTTTCATCAATTTTTCATCAACTTTTAAGTAGTTTTACTTGGGTTATGTCACTGCAGAGACTAAAATGCAAAATTAAGAAACAAACAAAAAACCCAACCTGGTTATTTTCTCAAATGTCTCTCTCATCTGGCTAATAAATACCTATGACAATGATTCTATAGTATTTATTTTAAGGAGGGGAAGGGTTGTTTGTTTTCCACTGTATATTTTTGAGATACATGCAGTTAATAAGTAATTATTTTTTATAGTAACACTCCAAGGAAAAAGAAAATTAAAAAAAAAAAATCAAAGTGCATACTGACACACGAAATGGCAACATCTGGGGAGTTGCACAGGCACAGTGAGAAACAGGTATTACACATTTCTCCTTTGGTATTTCTTACACTGTCAAATTAACATCTTATCAAGAATTAAAAGAAAAAAAAAGGCATGTTTTTATGAAGAAAATTAATTTATTCCATCTATGGCTTCAGCATAAATTTTCATGTCTTAGTATCTCTCTTTACTTTTCATGCCACTACCTTGTTGTCAGGGTGCTCCTCTGCAGAGACTCTTCACCGTAAGACGAGTATACAGGAAGAGGCATCTTTCTGGAAGAATGCTGTTCTAAACAGCAGCCAGGTTGGATTGCTGTGGTTATTTCTCCATCATGGGAAGCTGACTGAATTGCCCAAAGACATATATCCACACTAATTTTCATGTAGCTAGCTCAGGCACTAAGAGCAACCGGCTCACAACAACACGGATTTCCACACAGACTGCGTAAACCTCGCGTGGTGCCAGGTTACCTGTGCTGCAGTGCATGAATGAATGAATGAAACTCATCCTGTTACCTTCACACCTGAACAACAGGTAGGGCTGGTATACTATATAGCTACTACAACTACACCTCATGATGACAGGGTCAATAGTGTGTAAGACTACTAACACAAAAGCTGACAACTTTCTGACTACACACGTGCTGATTATGGTAAATTAAGAGTCTAAAACCATGAAAAGGATATGGGTAGAGACAAAGAGAAAGAGAAGTCTTTTAAGAAACAGTTCAGTGTTCAGAGACACTGCCTGAACACATTATAGGATCTTCCCATTGCAGCATGCTACAGCACAAACTAGTGGTTACTCTAAAGACATGTTCTCAGATTCGTTCCTGTGATCTTTAACAACTTCCCAAACACATGACCAATTGCCATTTAAAAACATTACAATTTGGGCCTGCAGCACAAAAAGAAAAGCAACCTGAAATGCACTGCACAAGATTTCAGGAATGTGACAAAAGAGTATTGATCAGACAGTAGCTACTGTCAGAGGACACAACCAAAGAGCAGCTCCAGATGCACAAATGGCACCGGACACTGGATTATTAGCTCTGCATCCTGAGAACCACATTTTTACAGTGCTCATGAAAAAAGTGACACAACTCGACACCGGTGTTTTCATGGCACTGAAGACAACCTTCTTGTATTCTGATTTCAGGAGCAGCACAGATACTACACGGTACTGCTTGCTGCTTTGAGTATTTTCTGAGGTAGTGAACTGTTTTATCTACTGAGAAAGCAGTGCTCAGAGCTGACAAAGTATATGAGTCACAAATAAAAATGGTAGCTTTTTCTCATTCTAATTATCCACTTAGGGGGTACACATCTGGGACAGATTCACAACTAATGAAAAGCAGAAAATATTCTAAAATTAAAAATATTCTAAAATTAACATTTGGGTATTTCAGAATGGATTAAAAAACCCGAAAGAGTTGTGCTGCATGACATCATGTGCAATTCTCTTTTGTCCTTAGTAAAAAGAAAAAGGGCCGGTGATTTGTAGCAATTTGCCTGTGTTTGTACACCTTGAACCACTGCATTCCCATATTTATCATTATTTTAAACAGAGGCAACTGGAATACATTGCAGTTTATACATGCATACCATAATAAGATGTATGCTGTAAATCAACAGGAATTAATCACTTTCTTGAATTCATTTTTTGAAGCTTAGAATGAATTACTTTCAGCACATAACAAATGTGGTAGCTTAGCATATTGAATCTTAATTTACTGTGTCAAGTGTTGCAAGACTGCAGGGAAATGGTATAAAACAGGCTCTGCAGAAAATGTTCCTATTTAAGTTTGTCATTTTGAAATTGAAGCGATTTCAAAATGTGACGCTTTTGCAAAGAGACAATATTCACAGTTTGTAGTCAGTGCACCTCTCAGCAATGTCAGCAAGATCATATGACTAAGCACTCTTTAAGTTTATCTAGCAGGATCCAGAATAAAGAATTCTGCCCTTTTATTCCTTTTAGAACTCTATTTTACATAGTTTTATTAAGACCATCCTAAGAGCTTTTGTACTTAGCAAACAACACTCACACAAGCATCAAATTCTTGTCAGATTTATAGCATATATATTCTGATATTGCTTCCATAAAAAGTCCAACATGCATACGAATTGGTGAAGG
Organism: Actenoides hombroni; assembly: GCA_024336885.1. NCBI lineage: Eukaryota > Metazoa > Chordata > Aves > Coraciiformes > Alcedinidae > Actenoides > Actenoides hombroni. Next base: position 77,012,926 of record WUAM01000287.1, read on the forward strand.
AAAACAAGTATATCAGGCTTTAACCAAGATAAAAGCAGTTGACTTTTGGTGGGGGTATCTGGCATTAACAACATTTATAGCACCTTGCTCGCTGAGGAGCAAGGAATCTTCCTTATTTAACAGGAATACTCTTATTTTAAAACACTTAAAATGAACACATGTTCAAATACTTTTCTAATTTTTCATCTGCTAAATTAAACTAAGCCATTTCTCCATTCTTCTGGTGGTCTTAAGTAAAGACCTGAGCACAGAGACCTGCAGCTCATTTACACATTTAGAGACATGGATAGTCAGTATTCCCAGAGTATGCACCAAGGCAAATACCACTTTTAAGAGAAACCTTAAAATGGCAGAACAGAGTTTTTAGTCCCTTGATAATTATAACCATAGAAATGACAGCATTTTAAATCCAACTTAATGGATTTTATCCTACCTTACTATGCAGTGTCAGTCTCAACACAGTAATGGAAAGTTTCAACACTGTCATTTTGTTGAATTTACACTCATCTGTGGCCCAATATTGGACAGTCTTCTATCAAGCCAAACTCAGAACATCAAGAAAAGTATTTTACTTTTTCTACTCATTATGACTTCCCTGAAGTAAACCACTAATATACATGAAGTTGAAAGTAAAGTACTAGCAGGTAATACCAGTCGTGAACATCTTGTCCTTAATACTGAAACTGCAATTGAAAAACAGCCTGCTGGTACTGTTAGCAATTTTTTATTTAGAAGCTTCCTTCTTTCTGAGTCAATTCAGATGTGGTATTTTAAAAGAAAAGCAAATTTGCCATTTCTGTTTCTGCATCTGTCTCTCTCCCTCCCTTAACCACCTCTGGAGTAGAACAGTAAGGAATGGGACTTCACTCGCTTCTGTTCAGAGCAAAGATTTTCAGCATTGACCCCCCAGTTAAGATGAATGCAGTCATCACCACCACTCAGCTCTGAAGGGGATATTCTATCTTAACAAATGCTGAGGGACCATTTGTGACAGTAGAAGAGGTTCAACTGCGCAGAAGAGACTGAATCTGAGGAATGCATGCACCAGAATATCTAGAACTAGCAATGACTTTAGAAATATCACTGAGCTTTACCTTTCTGAGCTGTATTTTTTGATGCCTCCGTGTGTCCTGTCTACACAGAACAATGATGGAAAGAACCCCACCATATGCACACAAGAAACCGTAAGACTACTCTTGCTAGACCAAACCAAATGATCCTCTAATCAAAAATCTCACCCAAAAGCAATCTTTGGGAAACCTGAAAAGCAAAGCATATTCTTTTTTTAAAGGTCTCAATATACCGATGTGCACAAGCTATGCCATCTAACAGGAGTCAGGATGTACTCGGCTGTTGGGACATATGCTTTCTGATGAACCAATCCAACTTATTCAGAAGCTACTAAAACCTGCCAGAAGCAGAGACACCTTGCTCAACCAATACCTTTACAGAAAGCAGTGAGAGGAGTTGAAAGGCATCTTCTGATTTTAGATTTTCACACCTGTTACTTTGCTTTTGCGAAAACAAAGTCGGTCTATCTCTAAGGAGGTCTGTTTTGAGCAAGGTGCTAAACCGGATGATCTCCTGAAGTCAAATCCAAACTAATTATTCTTTTATTTTAAGATTCTTGTGATGACAACACCACTCATGTCCATAGCGAAGAAGCTGGACAGTCATCTTCAAGAACACAAGAGAAAAAGCTCACTGCTCTGCTTTTGAAAAGGACAACTGCAAATCTGTACCTCTGCTCTGGAAACTTCATCTCTCCCTTTCTAAAGCTCTGTGTATGGACCAGACCCAAAAGAGGCAGGGTGGTTTGGTGTAGTGGGCTAGTTTGTTTTAGGGGGTGGTGAGCTTCTGTTCATTTTTTAAATCAGGACAACCTAGAAATAAGAAAAGGGAAAGACTTGGCAAAGAGAATGAAATTAGTGTTTGATTTAACACAAAACATAGCGGGCTCACAGGGAGTTCAGTCTAAAATTCTCAGACTTACAGTTTTGGCTTCATGTGATTTGGCTGAGGTGTCTGTGGGCTCATTACAGGAACATATACATCAAATTTGATGTGGACGCCCTCACTAAAAATAATTAAGAGTCTAAACTTTTGGCTGTAGCCTAAGGTTGATAATCTGTCCCTGCTGCAGCGTTCCTGTCCAGGTAACTGAAACAGAAGTTGACTCTGATAATCAGAACAGATACTAATCTTGATGAGGGGACTCTCTCCAGATAGACTGAATGTGGAAAAGGAGCTCTTGTATTTCAGCGCCTTGGCCTATGCAAAGATTTGTAAAAGGCTTTAGTTCCACTGTACCATGATATCCTAACAGAATTCTAGAAGAGGCCCACAACAAACCATGCAAAGCCTGGGTTTTAACGTGATGTGGTGACTCAACCTGCTTTGCTAGCAAGCACTGTCAAAAATAACTCGTGTAAGAAAATGAAATACAATAGCTACCTTTAAAACTCAGACACTTAGACGAACTACTTGTTCAAATATAGAAAGAACATATGTATTTGAATCAAAACTGCAAGCTAATGAAGTGGTTTTATTGTGGCCAATCTCATGAATAAATTGTTCACCTTGGAACAATAAAACTATGCCTTAGGTGATGCCATACTGCTTATCTCTGCACTTCCAAATATGTTTCCTAAATCTGAAATACAGCAAACACAATGTTACATGTCATGGCACCAGAAAACTGAGATCTGTAAAGGTGGCCATGGTATTCTTACTTCCAGATGAATTATCTGCATTACTATGAATACATAGTATCAAATATAGCTTATCAACAAAGAGGGACAATCCACAGGGAATAAAAAATCCCCACATTAACAGATGTAATGTAAAGAGTTTCTAAAATCCAGTATTATCATTCAAACACGCTTTTAGTTTATAAGGGATAGAAAAAAAATAGCCTTTTACAATAAACTTAACACACACACACACAGTTTATATAAAAATATATACTTGTCCAGCTACGGACAGATGGCTCCTCAAAGCCCTCTAGGTCTAGGAGATTCCATGATCGAAAGAGGAGAGCGTCCTGAGGGCTGTGTGCCAGGTCTATGTAGCATTACAGCCATTTATTTTTTTTCTTTACATTATGAGATGGGCAAATCAACATATCAAACTAAGTTACGATGTGGCAACACCTGAAAACTTCGGAGTTTATAATTACATTTCTCCACCTTTCCAAGCTGTACTTCCAAAACTGAACTTACCTGCTGCCTTCCTATTCCCAAAAGCTCCAGTGCTTCTGCTCTGGAGTACAACAGAGTAACAGTGCAAGTGACAGAAGTAGTTTGGGTTTTTTCTATTATTCACAGATCTCTAGTAGAATTATAAGTGTTTAGTAAAACAACATTGCAGCTGCAAACCTTACAGTGGCTAGAAAAGTCAGAACAGTAGGATGTCTACAGTGGGACACTGTGAAGTGGAAAAGGCATCCGGAAAGATCAAAGAACAGAAAGCCAGAACATACCTCGTTCACAGCAGCTGACAGTAAAAATTTACTTTCATAGTAGTTCATCTGCATATTAAGTATCATTTGTATACATCCACCCTCTTAACAGATTTTGTTTCCATCCTTTCTGAATGGTAAGTTTGGATGCCACTAGATTTCCTTTGTTTTTTGTTTGTTTTAAATTACATCTGACAGAGGTCACTCAAATGGACCTGACTTGGGAAACCGTACAGATTGCTCCTATTAAAACTCGCTAAACATTAGATCATTCTACAAGACAAACAGACCACAGGTCCAGAAAATGTCAACAGCCACAGGATCGATATACAGAAAACATATGACAGTGAAGACTAAACTAGATTGTTCTAAATTTGAGGATGACCTTGACATTCCCACTAACCCATTTTTTCAGCAAGAAGCAAGAGATAATTTTAGAAGTGACATGAGGTGTACTTGTGAAATGCACTTTTTAGTTCTACACACTATCATTCATTTCTAACATCTGCCAAACAAAAGGTACCAATAAAGGATGCCTCCGATAGAAAAGTGGCTGCTTGACAGACACATTCATTTCAATAACCAAAGGTACTGAGCGTAAGAGATCCCCTGGATCTGGAATGCCGCACGCTCCCAGCACTCAGAGCTACTGACACGCATAATGGAAGTTCATAAACCATCAATGTTTTATTGCTATTCCTACTTCCCATTTGTGACAATACATGCTAATCACTGAAACACACTGCAAGATTGAAAAAAAACCAAACAACAAACACAATGGAAGTATCACGTGTATCTCAATAAAATCAAATTAATTTAGATCCACATTTATCCACTTAAAAAGACACAATGTAGATGTTGATTCAATTTTACTGTTTGCTAAGTTGAGAAGGAAATACACAGCTTTTGTGACACAACATCTCCAAAAGATTAAATGACAGTTAGAAAAGCAGACAGCTATGAAAAATAACATTTTTGAATGAACTGATTAGGAAAAGTATCTCAAACCTTATGTATACTGCAGTAAGCGACCAGATCCTTATTCACGTTTGCACTATAAAGCAAAATGGAAAGATGCGAGTAGTGACCATCAGGTACCCACTATAAAAGTGATTCCCGTATGTTACCACCCTGCTTTCGTTAATCCGAGTTTCTTGCTACCCTTCTTATATCCAGACTCGGACAACACCTTCTCACGCAGGGGCGGACGCGGCCTTAGCAGCCCTTTCTCGGCACTGACAGTTACTAAGCGAACCCCGGCGAATTTCCGACTCCGCAGCGGCTGCCTAGGCCGTGCCATCCGCCCCGGCCCCAAAGCGCGCCCCCGCGGGCAGCGCCGAGGACAACGGCGACAAGTCCCCCGGCCCAGCAGCACCTGCTATGGGGCGGCCGCGCCGGGCGGAGGGAGCTGCCGGTGCGCGCAGGACGGCGGCGGCAGCAGCAGCAGCAGGAGCAGCAGCCCGTGGGCAGCGGCCGGGAGAGGCGGCGGCCCCTCACCGCGTAGCCAGGCCAGGGGGCGGCGGAAGGCCGCGCCTCGACTGCCGCCCGGCCTAGAGACCGCCTGGCGAGGGGGGGGGCGGCGGGAGGCGTCCGAGCGGCCCCTCCCAGCACGCAGATCCTTCGCTGCCGCCGGCTGCCCGGGAGGAGCGGGTTCCCTCAGGGGCCGCGCTGACGTGTCCCCGTCCCACGCCGCCGGGCCACCCCTCACCCTCTTTCGCCGCTCCCCTTCTCTCAGCCGAGGCCTCACCCGCTGTTGTCGCTGCAGACACCGCCCTCGGCTCCCTG
>WUAM01000287.1:77021277-77074845 GCA_024336885.1 Actenoides hombroni
CCCCTCGCGTGTTTCAATGGCGAGGCCTCCGGGGGTGAATCGCAGGGTGCATGGAAGGAGAGGGCTCGTAAACAGCAAGGCACGTGTGTGTCCTTATCGGGGGCGTGCCTCTTTCTTAGCTTTAGGTGGGGCTTTTTCATGCTTTGTCTCAGGGCACTAAGAAGGTTGCTTGAATATATTTTAAATTTAAAAAACAAAAAAATCAGCATCAAAAAGTCAATCCTACTTGCAACGTAGATGCCAATTTTGAGCCACCTTTAACGAAATCTGATCAAATAAGCCTGGTTTTTCATCCCCAAATCTTTTAAAAGGAGCTTACATTCTATGAAGGATTTCCTTCAAAAGAAACGTGAGGGGGTTTATACCTACGGACACACCTTTGATATATTTGACAGGCTTTATTTTCATCTGCATTCTATGTATTATTCTACAGGCACAGAGGAAAAAAGCACTCACGACCAGAATCAAAGACATTGTCCATTCCCATAGTTGATTTCTATCACTTTGTAAAGGCAGCTCAGCTGGGGTTTTGAAGAGATTCAGGAATTGGATTCTGAAGATCTGTACCTACGTCTATACCTATAGTTGCATGCATATGATTTGTAGTCAGTGGAATTCTGCTGTCAGTAAACATATGTATATGCCCACAATCCAAACACATCTGCATGTACTTATTTATATGCATTAAGTAGTTACACAGAAATAACCCCAGTCATAAAATTAAGGAAATGCCTAAAGACTGGACGTTGGTACTCTGACTGTGAGGAGATAAAAGAGAATAAGAGTGAACTTGCTGATGACAGATGCTGGCTTCACTGCCTAATGCCCTGTTGGGACACACTTAGCAACTACTGTCATCAATGCAGTGTGAGACCTGAAGGAAACAGGAAAAGAATGTAAGGGCAGAATGCATTAGGCAGTCTAGAGATTACACTTGCAGTTTCTGTTTTAAAGCATCACTGCATGTTGCCTAATGCTAACAGGAAGTGTGTGCTTTTTCTTTCCTAATATCAAAAGCTAGTAATTTGGACTGAAACAATCCCCTGCAACTCATTTGTTGTAGCCATTTGGCAGAGCATGGCAGTCAGTGACTAGTAACAGTGAGGGAACCGATCTGCTTCAGTTAGGTGAGTGCACCCCATAAATACAAGAGAGGAAACAGGGAGGAAATCGAAGACAAATGCTCCCAGTTTCAGTAACCAAAGCTGCCATTACTAAATAAACATTTTAAGAAAATGGGAACAATGAGACTTGCTGAAAACAGGTTTAGATGGTTGGATGGTACTGTTCAGGGGGATATGGCAGCATTTAAAATGGAAGACAGAAGCCGTTTTAGTGGTTTAAGTCCAATGTTTACATTGCATCCAGACTAGTATGTGCCATTGTCTAATAAACAGAACACCTCTGATGACAGTAAAGGTTACAATGTTGTAGCTACATAGTTGAATTCTCTCTGCATCCAGTCTTCTTCTGCACTTCATTCGTAAAACTTTTACTAGTTGACATACTATTCCATCAGCTGTTTTTCACTGTGATGGTGAGATACAGACATTTAAGAAGGGGAATGACTGCATACCTTTTAAAATAAATGTGTGCTCACAGGCATACAATTTGCATTTTCTATAGTAAACATACTATGTGAAACAAGGGGAACTCTGTGGTTAGTTACAGTATGGACATAATAATCATACTTATCAAGTGAGTTTTATGAAATTTGGTTTTAAAGACGTCTTCCACAATAGCTGTAAATGTCTCCAAGTGACCTCTCATATGACCTTATATGTCATTGGCTTTTCCCGTGTTTATCTTTGGTCTGGTATTTCTGTTCTCAACAGTCATGGGTTGCCATCACTAGGAGTAGAAATCTGTATCTCCTACAGCTTATTTATACAGAGGAAAGAACTTTACCATTAAGATTATTTCTGAAGCACCAATGCAAGGCAGAATTCTGTCATATTTTGTTCTAAGAAAATAAGCAGCAGTCCTTCAAGTTTTAAATTTTCTTCATTCATATTACCCCTACCAGGCAGCCCATTTCCAAACACATATTGGAAGAGTTATGTACGATAGTATTTTTATCTCTTGCAGCTTTATAAAGTCCTGAAGTGAGAGAGGGATGAACCCTGGTCACATTGCTAGCGATAGTGCTTGGAATAGATGGCCATCGTTAGGTGTTCCAGGGACGTACTCTGCTTTCTTGCCGTGCTCTTCAGCAAGGGTTGGAAGCCTGCTGTGCCAGTGATGTCTCAGGATGTCACGACACTCAGGGAAAGGTTACGAAACCTAGGTGTGTAAGCAGATACTGAACCCACAAAGACTGATTTGGAAGTAGAAATGAAAGGACTGAGAAGAGGATTCACAGGCACAATGTCAGAGCCTTCCCAAGCGGGATGGTGACAGAGGTTGAGCTTTGGTCAAATGAAAGAGTAAAATCTATATAGATGCATACCATATACTTTTCTAAAGAAGAGTCTTCAGGCTAGCTTTAAAATTTCCTTGGGAATTTTAGGTGGAGTTAGAGAAAACTCTGTTGAAGCCTAGGCTTTATATTCTTCTTAGAAGTATGTTACAGAATAACCCTGAGATAAACCACCTGTTCCTTGGTACTGTGGGAGCAGGGTCAGAAGGAGCCCTTGGGTCCTGGGTGTGTAAACAGATTGTAAAGGGAACAAATGCCCCACAGAGGTTTAGGAATCCACTTTCCCAGAAATAGGTGCTAGACCAGCTTGCTCCAGAGGGCTCAGTGCCTTCTGCTTCCAGTGCAAAACACAGCACTGAGAGGGCTGCTATGGGGAAGATTAACTACAGCTCAGGCAGACCCAATACACATTGCTAATCCGATAGGCAGCTTCCTATAATCAACTGACTGCATTCTATAATCAACAGACTGCATTCTATAATCAGCTTTGCTGTTTATGATGAAATTTAATCAGAGTTACCCCACTTCGCATTGGGATAGGAATAGGGTATTTAAATATGAATGCAAACCTCTTCTTCTCCCGCTGCCTCTGACATCATGCCTGTAGGAAGTCTACTGTGTTATTCAGTAGTACACCTGGAAACCAATATGGTTCTATTTGTACTAGGCATTAAGTTACTCAAAAGGAATGCTACATTCTTGTTTTGTTTCACACAAGGTAAAGCAAGGAGCCCTGGAACTCCTGATTACATGTCTGAAATGTGACATTGCAGCCTTTAGTTAGAAACAGATGTTTAAGTGTTGCTGACACATTCGTTACCCAGTGCCATGTTCTGTGTTCCAGTACAGGAAAAATAACTACGGCCTCTTCGTTAACTGCATCGCAGGAACAAGCACAGGGTTTTTGTTCTGTTCAACAGCTTGGACAAGCGTTGAATCACAACAGCAGTGTGCTGTTCCGCTGCCTAAAACTGTCTGATGACTGAAACTCACACTCCTTGATTATTAGCTTTGAAGAGAGAAATAAGGACTGCTATGGAATTATGGATTTGCACAAATGTAAAAAAAAAAAAAAATTAAAAAAAAATCAGACTGCAAGATATGGGCAGAAACATTTAGAAATATGTGACAGGTGCTACATCTTAGCAAAGAACCAAGAGAATGCAGAGTTATTTGCAAGTGGGATGTTGATGGAAAGTGTACTTTGAGTTTTTACTATTCTGATATGTCATTGCTCTGCAATTGTCCTTGACCTGACACTGAAGTTAGTATTCTAGCAGATCAAATTATTGTCCGTACAGTTTTCATCAGTGCATATGACACTATGATTACCTCAAATTCATTTGATGTTTCTCAGAATCCTGTGCTAAACCTCCCAGATTTTCTGAATTTCTCCATCTTGGAACAAGGGTTTACTCCAGGTTACTTTATGCAGTAGAACTCTATTGGTACAAATTCTCTGTATCTACAGCAGCTGTTAAAGTCTGACAGTGTTCTGTTAGTTTCATAATTCAGTATAAGAATTCTCATAGCACTGAAAACCTCAGCAAAAGAGCTGGGGTTAGAATTCAGTTCTCTCATTACACCTCATCCTTTCTCAGACATGCTTAATCTCACCCTTGTCTATTACCTTCTTACATCTGTTCGCATATAAAGTTACACCTCACAAGAATATGTTGCAGCGACTTACTGTTGTCTCTCTCTCTTTTTAATTATCACTGGAATCCAGGAATAAGACCTTGCAGATGGAAAAAATAAAGGCACGACTGAAAGCAGAATTTGAAGCCCTGGAGTCTGAGGAGAGGCACCTGAAAGAATACAAACAGGAAATGGACCTGCTGCTGCAAGAGAAGATGGCCCATGTGGAGGAGCTGCGACTGATTCACGCCGATATCAATGTGGTACGACACAGCCCAGCTGCATCCAGCCTGCCTGGAACGCAGCCCTGTACGAGTCATGCCACGGGTTGTGGGATTGTGCCCATCAGGGAACTATCACCGGTTCAATAACCTTGACTTTACAACACCATACTAGGATCCTACAAAGAGTTCAGAGTAAATTTATCCCAGGATAATTGCTTTCTCCTGTCTCTGGGTCAGGATATTTTGTAATGTTGGCATAGTACGCGTTTGCACCAAGAGGATAGATAAACAAGTCCATTGTGGCTACAAGTTTACCAGTAGCCACAGTAGCATCACTCTGGCACCCCCATGGAAAATTGTTCTGCCTGTTAGTCTTTTCTCGTTTAGCACCTGGAAACAGAGAAACTTTGGCAGCAAGGTGGGACTTTTAATTGGAGTTTTTTTGGAAGAAAAAAAGATTTGGGGAAAATCTGTGATGTTTGTTCTTAGTAAGATCTGACCTTCATCACTGAGTAGAAACACCAAATACTAAGAAGCATCAGCCTGAAGGGAGTTAATACAAGTAAGAGAAAAACAGGTTATAAACAAGGAAGATTAGCCAATTAGAGGGGCTAAATGGGAAATATATTGTTAAATCTGCCATTTTTACGTCATGTTGGGGCACATACATGACTGTACAGTGGTTTCTAGCTCTGAAGGTATCTGTGCTTTGCACCAGAAGAAAAAAGCTCCCATGTTGTGAGCAAGTGCAAGCTACATACTGGACATGCAGATTGCATTTATTTATCACTTGAAGTATTTGTTCCCCCTACTCAGCTTTATAACCTTGGTCTCCGTTTCATCCTTCCCTCATTTTCCTGTCATATTGTCTTTTTCTCTGCTGCTTTTCCGTTTTACTGCAGTAAGAGAAGCAGGAGCATTTCCTTAGCTTGTTTGGTAACTTCTAATCATTGATGTTCACGTATCTTAGAAACACAGAAAATTAGTTTCTTCTACTTTAATTTCTTTTGGAATGTCCCTTGAGAGTCTCCCACAGCTCCTCACTTGCAGACTTACCTGTAGCCTGCCTACCTGCTTTTTCTGTTGTTCAGAAGGTCATAGAGGTTGAGGGCACCTTTTTTTAAAAATGCATCTTTTGTATCATTTTCAGTTGCTTCTTCCTTGCCCAGTTTTCATTCTCTAAGTACCATAACTCTTTATTTTCCTATTGAATTGTCTCAAATCTCTTCCAATTTAAGTGAGAAAAATTTCTTTCTGATATAGCTTCTTGTTCAATCAGAGAACTATTAAAGGAACTGCTCTTTAAAAGCATGCCCATCCTATTTCAGATGGAGAATACTATCAAGCAGTCTGAGAATGATCTCAACAAGCTCTTGGAATCTACTCGGCGCCTGCATGAGGAGTACAAACCCCTGAAGGAGCATGTAGATGCTCTGCGGATGACTCTGGGATTGCAGAGGCTGCCAGATCTATGTGAAGAGGAAGAGAAACTGTCCCTTGAGTAAGTCCCCAAGAAAAACGTTATCTGGCTTTCTACCTTCTCTCAATTCTACTGGTTATTTTGGCATTGTATTAGTAGGTGGAGATGCTTACCTCTAATGCTTGAGAGGTAAGCATGAAAAAAACAAAGTTAACAAAAAGGAGATGTGGGAGCACATGTGTTTGATAACATTCAGTCTGAATTTGTTGGAAGTTAATTCTAGAATACTCCAAGCTGCAAACTCTACATATGACATGCAAAAATTCAAGGGTGGTTGGTTCTCTAGATTTTTATACCATATGCTGCTTTTTCTATCAACCTTTTTTTTCCTGAAAATATTTATTTTTTTTTTTTGCTCGTTTAGCAAGCAGAAGTAGGAGGCAATGCAAGAAACAGATACAAAACAAGTTTTCAGTTGGTTTGCACTACTGCTAGTCAGGCTTTTACTTTTTGCTGCATGCACATGGCAGTGGCTTTTAGCCATATACCTTTGACTGACAATAACTATACCCTAGATGTGGAATAGATTTGAATAAAAAATTACAGTTTTGGTTTTAGGTATAACGTAGGTGGGGCAGAGTGACAGAATTAGCTACTATTGAAAGAACAGTGTCTTTGTTTAACAGGTCAGTTTTGAATGTAAATGATGTTTTAAGAAACATACATTTCTCTTAATGCCCAGCATATTTGACATCATTTTCACAGACACAGTTTTCAAGATTTCTTTTGCTTTTTTTTCAGAAATGCCATTTTCCATACCAAACACCTTAACATGATAAAGAATGTATTCATCTATTGCATACAAAAGTTATTCATTTTAAGAGAACAAAATATAAAACCCAACTTTGACAGAAGTGCGTCTAAAGCTGTTAAAAATTAAATATATATGTTGTCTATTTTCTATCCTGTTAGATTTATATCCAGTTGTGCATCAAGATAACTTAGAAGCTGACAGTCTGGAATCTGGCTGAAGGGCACAAATGCAGACAAAATACCACCAATTCTATTTATGAACTAGTCCAAGTGGTGTCTAAGTGTAGGCAATTTGACTATAGTGCAGGTACATGATGGGGTAATGTGACACATTATATTTTAACACAAAATATCCTTTACAAAGTAAAAGAATACTCCAGAAGGTTTTTTTATTTTTTATTCGTTTTTCTTTTGTCTAGCTACTTTGAAAAGCAAAAAGCAGAATGGCAGACAGAACCCCAGGAGCCTCCCATCCCCGAGTCTCTGGCTGCAGCTGCAGCAGCTGCCCAGCAGCTGCAAGTGGCTAGGAAACAAGATACCAGGCAGACAGCAACTTTCAGGCAACAGCCACCTCCAATGAAGGTCAGGAGATGGAATGTGCTGGGTTTTCTCCTTTGTCATTGGAATATATTATGCTTATAAAGTTGATCAGTAGTTACAAGGATGAAAAATGATGTGTCCTGATTCTGATTTTTCCTGCAGTGGTTCAAATCAAGAGCAACCCCAGTAGACTTAAAGTAGTAGCATCAATTGTCACGGGTTAAGGACAAGGCTCTATATTATTTGACTCCTTTATGACTTTAGAATCTCCGTAAGCAGAGATATAGGCAATTCCCACTCCTCTTGTGTTTCATGTGGTAGAAAGACATATAAGAAAAAACCAAGAAGTTGGGCAAAATAAACATGAATAATGCACATATTTTATGAGGGAGAGTAATTACTGATGGTACAAATTACCAGAAAAGGTGATTGTTTCTACACTTCTTGGGATCTTAAAATCAAGACTAACACAGGGATTAGTTTAACCTATCCACAGGCACTTATGTGACAGTTTTACTCATCTCCTTCTCTAGTCAGTAGAACGGAGCTAAGTAACTCCATAGGTGTATTCATCCCAGCCAAGTTACAAAGATCTGCTACGGAGGCAAACTGATGTAGATATACTCCATAGTTAGATATGTACTGCCTGGAGTCAGGCCATCAAAAAGCCTTTCTGAAAGTACAGTGCTTCAGTCAAATGGAAGTTGAAGGGCTTAGTGTGGAGGAAAAGGGCAGAGTTGTCTATTTTCTATTAATCACTATTAAGTGTGTGTAATTCATCTCATACCTGCTCCTGCCTTGAATTCTGTGACATCACAGTTGGCCTTTGCTGTAACTTCTCTGACTTGGTGAGCTACTGTGCATGTAAAGATCTTTAAAACACATGGAATATTTAACACAAAATAGAATTTAATGTTAAAGTTATTGATACATGCCTGAACCATGTGTCTGCTGAACTGTAGTTTCAATTCAGTGGGAGACTCTAGTTTTTTGGTTGGCCTGAAGTTACTGAAGCCAGAGACCTGGGTTGTACAGAATGTAGCATTGATTTGCCTTCGGAAGGCAAGAAGCCTTATTTATTTGGTTTTGTACTGTCACTTGGAATATGATACTCAATTACCCATGTAACAATGCCACTTACATGTTTGTAACAAGAGGCTGCATTGTCACATTTCAGGCATGTTTATCATGTCACCAGCAAATCCATCGGAACGCACCCATATGTCCCCTCTGCAAAGCAAAGAGCCGCTCTCGGAATCCCAAAAAGCCCAAGAGAAAACAGGACGAATGAAACCCAGAAGACTGACAAGCAAACACCTGACCTGTTCCAGTACTCTTCCAGTAGAACTGCACATGCAGCCAGACTTTACTGAAGTGTAGACTCTAGTATGACTGACCCATTGTTTTCTATTTAATGCAGTGTAAGCACAATGTTCCTGTTCTGTCTTAATTTCCTTCCAGTCCTTAGGATTTGGTTTTAGGAAAGTAAATATTACTGGTGCTACAGTTTAATGTTTTAATAATTCCATATTTTGGACTCCAAAACAAAGTAGAATTCTTATGCAAGTATCCTAAATGCCGGGCTGTTCCTATTGGCCAAATGTGATTACCACAAATGCTTTTGTGTTCTCTTTTTAAAAACAAATGTTACTAATAGATTATTCTGTTTTCTCCAAGACTATCTGAAGTGCTGAAATAACAGCACTGTCTGTTTGTTTCACTAAAGAACAGTTTGTTTTCCAAGCTAGTAAGACTGCATAGGTTTGGGTATCCAGTAGAGCTCTTTTTATACAGGAAATGTTCAGGGAGAAAAAGGAGGTGGTTATACAGAAAATAAGTGCATTAATTTACTGGAGTTTGTTTGTACTGTTCCCTCAAACTTGACTTAAAATTTGGAAGGGGGATCGACTTGCTGGCTGTGTATGAATTTCTAAAAATTATGTAATTTTTGATGCTTTAACATCTTTATATGGTATTGTTTTCAGCAGTCAGAAGACTGGTTGACTTAAGTACAAGGCTCAAATGAACTGTATTAATGGTCCTCCTGGGCTCTATGGCCAACCAGCTCACTGTGGTTCTCTAGGAAACATTCATGAAATATCCCAAATCTCTAGGTGCACAGGTTGCAACGTCAGCCATTCTGCACGTCTTCTATTCCTGGTTTTCCACAGCCAAAATCTCCTTTGGCAGACATATCCTCCACTGAAGCACAGGGAAGTTCAGTAACATCCGCTAGGAACAATGAAAACGAAAAATTATGTATTTCACCAGAACTGCCTGGCTTTGGTGTCATCCTTCTCCCTCGACCAAAACTTCCTATTTTTGTATCTTTCAATAGGTCACTTTCAAGTAAGCTTTACTTGGCCCGGTTTGTTTGTTTGCTTGCTTTCTTTGTTGCTCTGTTTGTGTTCCAAAAGACACCTGACTAAACGACCCTTTGGAGCACTCATTCCATATATCCCTGTCTTCCCTTTGCTTCCCCTAACGTAACAGCAGTTCCTCCAGTGGGGACAATGGCAGTGACAGAACTACAGAACCGAGACTTAAAACTTACTTATTTCTAATCCAACTTTTATCACTACCTTTGTTGCCTAAATTGGTCTCAAGTATTAAATATTCTTTCCCCTGGCTTCAAGAGGCAGGGACTGTCTGTTTACATTCCTTTGTCTTCAGTCCAGGTTTTCCTCTACTACTCTTTGAGAGTAGTTATATTGAGAACTTTGCTTGTTAAATAGGAAGAGCAGTGAATCCCCAAGTCTCTGATCAGACCTTTGCCAAGTGCTAGGGACTGGACAAACCCACATGAACACATTCAGCTGGCCAAACCACACACCTTGCCATTACTTTCCCAACTCATCCACAAAGTATGTATTTTACTGAATATGGCCCTACAATTTATTCCAAGTTTGGTTGGTATTCTCCCATTTTGATATTTTATAGCCAAATAAACTTCTGTTAACAGGAGAGACAGAATGTGGACCACATGCCCCTGAAAATATGTGAAGAGGAGATTCTGCTAGCTCAAATCCTGGGATTCAGTCTCTGTGAGGTAACAGTAGTGGAGGATAGTGTGACAACAGGCTCCAAATGACAGCAGTGTGCCAACTCTGTCATTGTGCATGTTTCCTGACACAACTACTGGATTCTGCTTTGAAATGTCAGAGAGGCCACATGCTGTGTGCCCTGTTCAGAGCAATTCCTATCGAGTTTAGGGGAAAATGCACACAGCATTAAAGGATAGTACATGGACCCCTCCCAAGTGTGTACATGAGACCCACATACTTTGATGATATAAATCTTGGAAGTGGTGACAATGGAGAATAGGCGAGTGGTCTGAAATGAAGGATAGGTTGGTAGAAACTTTGACTCACTGTTTGGATATAGGATTAGTCTTATCTGTCTCACTTCACTGTTCCTTTGCCAGGTTCTTTCTTTCTTGGGAGACCTCTAGAGCTCTAAACTGCAGTATGCTTCAGGATGCACCATTTACTAATTTAGTATGGCAGGTTTGTATTTTTACTTTTTTAAATTAGTCTCGTGCCCTCGTGTTTAACAAGGTTTGGTTTTGTTTTTTTTTTCTAAGAAAAGAAAAACCTGTGACTGTGACATCCTGTGTTTGTATCAATGAGGTATTGGCGCTGACAAATTGCTTTCACATCCTTTATGAACTTCTGCCCGATGAATAGTGTGCCTTGCTGAGAATGAGTCGAACTGAATATGAGTCACCAGTGTGCCCTGGAAGCCAAAAGGACCAACCATGTTCTTGGGTGCATTAAGCACAGCACCACGAGCTGGTTGAGGTATTAAATTGTGTCCAGATGAGGGCAACCGATACGGTGAAAGGTCTTGAGGGCAAGACTTACAAGGAACGGCTGAGGTCACTTGCTTTGTTCAGCTTGGAGAAGAGAAGGCTGAGGGGGAACCTCATTGGTCTACAACATCCTCAAGTGGGACAGTGGAACATGAGATGCTGATCTTTTCTCTCTGGTGACCAGCAACAGGTCGTGAGGAAATGGGAGGAACCATGCTCAGCCCGGACATTAGGAAAAGGCTCTTCACTAAGAGGGTGGTGGATCACTGTAGCAGGCTCCCCAAGGAAGTGGTCACAGCACCAAGCCTGTCAGGAGTTCGAGGAGTATCTGGATAATGCTCTTCATCATATGTTTTAGTGTTAAAGGTTTCCCTATGAGAAGCAGAGAGTTGGATGTGATGATCCTTATGGGCCCCTCCCAAGCTGAAACATTGTATGATTCTAACTACTCCAAGGATGCAAAATATGCACTATATATTTAGGTTTCCTGGAGGTGGAGGGGGTGAAACAGTGTCTTTCATAGGGAAACAGTGTTCTCCTTTTCTCTCACAGATTAATTAAGGAAGTTTAATTTTCTTCTCATGAAAGCCCCAGGCCCTTTTATCCCAGGCACCTTTCTCAAGGGACTAGAGGGATAATTATGAAACAGTGATTTCTTGTTTTTCAGTCAGAGGAGGAACTGTCTGAAGCCTGTTTTTTACTGCAAGTCTACTACATTTTTGCTCCGGGGAGTAGCAATGGCCTCTTCCTTTGTACCTAAGGTTCTTTGAGGATACTTCTTCACTTGGGTTACATTCATTCCTATTTGGGTTAAATTCTCTTAATAGCCACAAAGACACCCTTTGCAAAGCTTACAAGGCTTGTGTATTACTGAAGTCTGGTTTAACCCTGGTTTTGTCATTCCCTTTCCAATAGTTTTTCAAGAGACAATTAGATCACTGGATTCTTTTGTTGTAGATGGTTTCCAGAGTCTTCTCCTGGTTCCTCAGTTGCCTCAAAGGATAGTCCTGTTCTTCTGCAACCAAATGGCAAAAATAAATCACAAGCTGCTCCCCCTGCCCCTCACCTTAAGCTCATGATGAAAGGATGTGAACACTGTGTCTAAAGGCTTTGCTATAGAAACCTGTGTACCCAAGCTGGGGTAGATGATGTGTTCAAACTTTACTGCCAAGGACCCCGTTGACTATAGAGAAACTGCAAGCCGAATTTTCATACTTGCACTTCCTGAAACCTACAGCACACTGAGCGAACCTGCCAGAGGGTTCAAGTTACAGAATCTAATTTCAAAATAGCCAAAAATAGCAGACTATTGAAAAAAAAAAAAAGACAAAAGAAGAGAGACTTTTCTAGCACTTTAAATAAATGAAAGTGCTTTCCTTTATTTTAGTTTTCTAATTCCTCCAACACTGGTTTTCATTTTAGCATTTAGGTATTTTAGCAATATCTGCTGTTCTCATCGGCTTCTGTGTTTTAAATATTTCACCCCTGTGCCCAGTAGGAGTAACAGTGTGCTACCTGTTTAATTTGTCTGTACAGTCCTTTTTAATAAATGTTTGTTTCATGTCATGCTTTCTTCTTGCAGAGTATTTTCACATCTGCTTATGTTCCTGAGAATCAGACCTCTCACTAATTTTACAGGATGCAATTAACCACATTTCTGTTATACCTTTAATAGAACCTTTAGGGAGGTAAATATGGGGAAATAAATATCTGTTCTAATGAGCTTTACAGAATAGAAAGGAGATGTCAAGACAGGATTTAACCTAGCCAAACTTCTCAGTCACATTTCTGGAACACAAACCCCTGTGTGCTTAAGTGTCACAGGAACAGTGTCTGAGCTCCCAAACTTACTTCTGAAGGAAACCTATCCTCTGCTACCACTGGCTACTAACAATGGAACTGGGTAGTTTGCACACATAGAGATGCCTAATTTGCACTTGCAAGTGTCCAGTTGTGGAAGTCATACAGACCCAGAAAAATACCAAGGAAATACTCCACGGCAGTTCAACCACTGAACGTTGAGACTGGTGCACGTATTTCAGGCCGTGACCAACTTAGGGAGCTTCAGTTCCCAGGCAATGTAAACTAATTCAAATAAACCACTCTTAGGTGGGACTAAGTCTTGCTCAGACAGGTTTCAGTTTAAAAAGAAAAGTCATATCCACCACCTGAGAAGGGAGCTGAAAAAAGGGGAACGATGTCCGAGGAGGGAATCTGAGGGGGTCCCAGAGGCGGGTGCCTCCAGAGAGGAAGGATCCCTCGGGGCTGTGTTTAGGAAACTAAAGCACATCATTTTTGATAAATGCAATAACCATATTATTATGAATGAGTCACTTTCCTACTTAGCTCCCCCCCTTTCCCAGGGATTGTGTGCGGGGCCTGGGGTATCTGTGCCACAGGCACTGCTCACACAGCTCCCTCTGCTCCTGGCTCTCTCTAGCATCGGGGTTCTGCAGTTCCTTCAGCTGATGGTAGTCCCTGAGCTGGCTCGGCTCTTTGGGCAGATGTGTTTGGAGAAACAGAGAGGTTGGTTTGAGGTACGAGCTTCAGGACTGGTCGAGTTCCAGCTGCTTATCTACTGGGACATACACTTGTATGTGGCTGATGTTTTTTTCATGTCAGTAATTCTGTCCTGAGTGTTCAGGGAAAACAAAATGGTTTAATACTATGTGGCCTTTGGTTTTGTTTTGTTTTTCCATTTCAGGTGCTCTGCATTTTCCTGGAATTCCTGACTTCACTGAAGGTGGAACGTTGTTTATTTTTTACCAGTTGTGCTGTGTAAGGTGCTGATACTGTCTCTCTGCATGGGGTTGATGGTGTGATGGTCTAACAAAGGGTTAGGGTGAGCATTTTGTATGCATCTCTAGGTGTAGCTTTAGTTTTTCTCATGAAACCACCAGGGCATAAGGCATAACATCATTCTTGATGTGGGCTGGCTCATAGTTTTTCCTGATCACTTGCAGCCATGTTCTTTCTAGAACCTTTATAGCTCATGGAAGGCCCCTCCTAGATTATAAGCATCAGGACTTCAATTATTTTGTGTGTTTGTAGCAGAGCCTGGAGCCTATGGGAAGAAGGAAGATAAGAGGTGCCCACAGAATGCAGGCCATGACCCAAACTGACAGGTCCTGAGGAATGGCCAAAGCAGGGTGTTCAGGGGCACAACTGTCAGGCAGAAGCTGTCAGGAAGGAGTGGCGTTCCTTCCCTGAAGTTCAGGAGAGAAGAGATTTCTGAAGTTTGAAGACCAAGGGATTGTTGGGAGAGGGAAGAGGGTTTGTCAGGCTTTCTCAGAGAGGTTTTACCATTGGATTTGGGTGTTGAAGAGCTCTTCCCTGTTACAGTCTCCCCGTAGCTGATGGGCAGTAGGACAAAATCACAAGAAACACAGCAGCTGGAACCCTCTGGGCTTCCATGTGACACTAGGCAGGGCCGACTTGACAGGTCTCTTCTAAAGCATTACCTATGTTCAGATGCACCCCCTGGAACTGTGAGGTTTCTGGTTCTCAATGACTCTTACTTGCTTCATTCCCTGGCTTAGTTTTTGCATCCCTGCCTTGGCTGTCCATCTGGATGTTGCAGCCATTGCTACTCAGAGGGATGAACTAGGTGCTTATTTCCAGCGCAGGCTTGTGTCACTGTCTTTCCTGGAATTTCTTGAAGAAGGGGATCTGTGTTACTGGCACTTGCTTGTGACAGTGGCCAACCAGGGCTCTGGCTTCTTCTGCAGTCTCAGGTATGTGAATTTTTCCGCTCTTGTGCTTCTGCCTCTTTCCTTCATCATGCCACGTGGCTCGCTCCGTTGTCAGTGATGGCAGGGATGTTTTCTTTTTTCTCTGCTGTGGTTTTTGCACTGATTTCTGTAGCCCTACAGCGTGTGTTTTAGGTCTTAGGTGAGGTGTGGGCGGTGCCAGGCACTTTTATAGTAAGAGTATTTTTCTTGGATGTCCATCAACTTGGGTGCAGCTTTGTAGTATCAAGTGGGTAAATGAGAGCTGTTCCTCATTTTTGCTGTTACTCTTCCAAGTTGTACGCTTTGCATTGAGGTGGGGGGGTGGGGGGGCTCGTGTGGGGTGGTGGCAGCACCCATGAGGCCCCATCCAGTTTTCCACAGAAATCAAATCCAAAACCAGCAGTGTTGACAGCACCCGCTCGTTCCCTAGCACGAGGTGACCTTTCTTCTTCTGGAAGCCCCAAAATGTTTTCTTTTTCTCTTACTCGGTCTTCTAATTTTTACTTTTTTCCTCTGATTAAGACTTGAAATTGTAGAAAATGCTGAGGAATGTTGCTTTTGCAAACCGTAGAATACATATAAGTTTTTTTAATATTAACTTGAGGAATAAAAGACTTAAGCTGCCTCATCAAGAATCGTTTACTAAAGACTAGAAACCTTAAGTGGTCTTATGGGAAACTGAGGACTAAAGTTAAGTCTTATAGTAAAAGGAAGATAAAGGACAAAAAGGCACAACTGCCAATCAATATATCTTAATAGCTAAAGGGGCAACAGTTCAGGGCTATTTAAGATGAACAACAGTAACTTAGAAAGATGCTGCATTTTGCTCAGTAAGCTCAGGAATATTAGTTTCTCCCAGGGGAAGCAGGAGCCTGTCAGACAGGCAATTCCAAACTGTTATGTACTCTTCTGAAGAAGGTGCCTCAGTTCAGCCTGTAAACCTTGGAAGTATCGAATTCATAGGGAAACAAGGGAGGGACTTCTGCAGGCGGGAGAAGAGTATAAAATACTAAAAGCTCTGACCACAGGTGTGCCTGCTTTGTTAGGACACCCGCTCTTGCAAGAAAGTCTAATAAATTGGTGTTTCACTATTACGTCTGCTGCGAGTCCTTTCTTAGGACCTTTACATTTCTAACAAAATGAGCAGCACTAGGAAATCCCTGGGAGACGTGTAAAAAGATAAAAATGAAAGAATCCAGAAGACTGGAGGAATTAAAAGCCTGAGGAGCAGGGGATTCCCGCCCCCCTGCACCCGCCTCATTCTGATTGCTCATTGTCCTTTCTCCCGGCTCCAGGCAGCACAGCAACCCTGCTGCTGCTCTGAGCCCTGCAACTCCTGCTCCAAAGGCAAGTGATGCCTAGTGATGTCAAATTTGTTTCAGCCCCATGTCGCACTGACAGGCTGACCGGGACACTGGAAACCACCCACTCATTTCAGGAAACGGAAAGGAATCCCGCACAAAAAGGGTTAAAAAAAAATAATTAATTCAAAAACCCCGCGGGGGGGCGGGAGGAGGCCGCGGGAGGAGCGGAGGCACCATAGACAACTCCAGGCTGGCCCCCGCGGGGAGGGCTTGTCTGGTGCCCGGGAACCACCGAGAGCGGTGGAGGACCGGCGGCCATAGAAGAAGCACCAGAGCAGGCTGGCGCGGCGCCGCTCTGGACAGGCGTAAACCACAGAGGACGTTGCCCAGGTAACGCTCTGATTTTTTTTTTTTTTTTAATTATTTTTTTTTTCCCTTTCTTTTTTTTCTCTTGTGTTAGTATGGAATACTGAGTAATCCTCACCATTTTCTCAGAGAAAACCAAAAGTTTAGTTTGCAGATAACTAGGGAGGGAAAGAAAATAACAGGAAACTGAAGAATAAGGATGCGAGAGAGAAAGTTCTGCTGTGTCAGTGGCCCAGACAAAAGGGATCACCGATTCGTGAGCCGGCCTGCAAAAAATCCTTTCCCTTACCGCAAGGAGGTGGCTCCCGGGGACAGGTGAGTTGCAGTGTTCTCAACCAAAAATAGCCCGCTTGGGATGTGGGGACGTGTTGCCTGTATGTGGGCCTGTGGAGAAAATGTGTGTAGTTATTTGTGCTGGTAACCTGGGCGTGTCTAGGAGAGGGAGTTCTGTGAAAATGAAAACACAGAAAGGCCAAAGGCTGTCTCTGCATGGCGAAAGCTCTAGCAGCCTGTGCCCAAGATGGTGCTTTTTCCTCCACTCATCTGTGCCAAGTTTACTTCCCTCCATGTATTTTCTCTTCTAGAAAGCATAACCTTTTCTTTCTGTGCACTTATTATAAAACGATCCTGTGCAACCAGTGTTGTACAAAAAGAGGAAAGAAACCTTTTGTAACAGAGTTCAGATGTTCAGAAAAGAACTAACTTGGTTTCTGTGATAAGAGCCTTGTGTTTTTGTAGTCAGTAACTTTTAAGGTCTCTTCCAGGAATACTTGCTTCTTTCCTTCACCCCCAATTGCAGAAAGAAACCCCAATTTTTTTTTTTTTTTTTTTTTTTTTTTCTTCTTCTAGGGTTATAAGATCAAAGGAAAATTCAAATGGGAATGGATCTTAGGAGGTCTGTAGTCCAATCTCTTTTTCCAGGCAAGGTCAGAGGGAAAGCCAGACCACATATCTCAGGGTTTTATGCAGACTGGTCTTGAAAATCTCCTATGATGGAGGTCACAAAACTTCTCTGGGCAACCTAACTTCCCTCAGAGTGAAGAGCTTTATCTGCTATCCAGCCTGAACCTCTCTTATTCAACTTGCACTCATTCTTTCACATCCTCCCTCTACCCACCATGGTGAAGAGCCTGGATCTCTCTCTTTGATATCCCTTACACAGGTACTGGGGGGCCACTGTCAGGTGTCTCCTGTCTCAGTATGACCAAATCTTTATCCTCACAGTTGCAGGTGCTCCAGTCCCACCTCCCACAGTCTTCTTGTTGTTTTTAATCACCCTTTTAGTACTGTAGTCTCAAAGCTGGATGCAGTATCTCACTGTGGTCTAAGAAGTGCTGAGTAAAGGGGGATGGTGACTTCACTCAAATCTCCTGGCTCTGTTCCTGCTGCTACAGCTCAGGATGCTGTTGTCCATCATCACTTCCAGGACACAGGACTGGCTCATAATTAACCTCCTGTCCTCCAGAACTTCCAGGTCCTTTTATATATTTCCCGTATTAGTAGGCTGAGAAAAATAAAATATAAACTTATTTCAAAGTATACTTTACTAGACATAAAACCTGGACCAAGATTAGTTTTAGAACTTTTAACTTCCTGAATGTTTACTTTTCTCTCTTTGCAAATATATATTAGTAAGATCTGGGGGTTTACATGACCTTTTGGTCTGAGCTTACACTACATAGTGAATCACTCAAGCTTAACTGACAGGAATAATATAAACTATCTCCACCTCCAGGATAAGAAGTTCCATCCCTTTTACTCATTGGTTTCAGATCAGAATTTGCTATACAAGTTTGAGAAGATGAGCTGGCTAGAACCCTTCTGTTGATGAAATTGTTTGATGACAATATTATAGCTGAGTAGCCGGTGAAAATATTTCCACTGAGTTAATGTAATTCCCACTATATTTTATTTTTAATCAATCATAATGATTGAACAAAATTAATTATTTTCTCTTGGATTTTATCAGAACATTCTTTTGTTTCTGGATCAGGCCTCATATGTCTCCAGTATAAACCCAAAAGGAAGCAACTGTACCTCAGAACAAAAGATGTGAAAAATAAAGCAGGCTATAGTGTCCTGCTGCTGTATTCCATCAGGGAATGAGAAAGGGGAAATCATATTGCTAAACTCTAAAGATCACGTCTGTTCACTCCAGAAGCTAGGTTAATTTTCTTTTTCCCAGATGCTTTCATCTTTTAATCACTTGCAGTGCTTATTTCTCTTATCAGAGACCCTTCTTTGCAGAATTTTTGCATTTAAGATTTTTTTTTCAATAACCTGGCTTTTTTTGTGCAAGGGTTTCAAAGCCAGTTCCAACTAACTGGTAGAGGAATAGGAAGTTTTGTTTTCTAGAGAGAAGTATAACTAAAACAAAAACTTCAGCATGCAAAAATCCAAGTCAGTGACAACTAATTCATCTAAAAGATGGGGTATATTCTGGGTGAAATGAAAAGACCATTTAATTCAGGAAAAAATCATCTATTGTTATGACTACCTGGTACCTGTGAGAAAACCTAAGGCCCACCTAATACTGACCTTGTAAATTTAAACTATTTTGAAAAAAAGATTCTGTATTTTTGAAAGAAACAATCAATTAAGTATTAGATCTACCGCTGCTTCCTGCATTACTTCTGTTACCCCTACTTAATTAATATCCATATTTACATGGAAAATTACTTAAATATCCAGGTTAATTAGGTAACTACATTAAGATATGCAAGGAATTTGGATTTAGCTTCCTGATGTTCCTTTCCTGCTTCCTGTAACATTACTAGAAATGTAAAATTGTACTATGAGTGTCTGATGTAGAAATAAATACTGTTTTTTGAATTTGAACAGGGATGTCCATCAACTCTTTGCCTGCAATTGTCTGTTGAGACTTTTCTAACACATTTCTGCAAATTACAAGTCTGCAAGTGAGAATGTGAGATATGAATTTATGGAAATAGTATTTTAAACCTACTACCAAACAAACACTGTATGAGAATCAAAAATGTTTATGATCCTCCTGTAAATCCTATGGGAAAATGTAGGCATCTGTTGTTAGATGTTTATTCAGCTTGTAAGAACAGAAATTGGTAGAATGACTTCACAGTCAGTGAAGAAAAAATGAGCATTTGCAGAATGTATTTTCACTTACCCAAACAGAAATGTGTAAAATAGTTCAAATGAACCATGTCTTTTAAAACAACATTTCAACTCCCCTCCCCTCCTGGAGGATCCCAGAATGACTGTCTCAAAAGTAGAGAACTGCATTAACAGTTGCTAAAGTTACTGAGACAAATGTCCATGAAGAAACCTGATTTTGAGGGTCAGGTGCTTGTCTTGAATTTGGAAAATGTTTAATTCCCTGCAGTCTGAGTGGGACCTTCCTGTACGATGCAGAGCAAATAATTTTGAGTGAGAGACTATAAAACATTTTGACATGCTGACTAAGAACCCTCCAAATGATTATACATTTTAGGTTAATAAAACATTACAAAAAACCCAAACTTTCTAGGTAATAATTCAGAAACAGATTTTTTCCCAGAGTTTGAAAATCCACTTTTGTATAAACCTTATTAGAAGCTGTAGTTGTTTCCTCAGTATGAAACACTGCTGGACAAAACTCAGCTTTACTGAAATTTCATGCAAAGTTCCTTACTGGGAACATTTTCTTTACCATATGCTATACTTCCTGGAAGTAGAAACACCATTTCTGTATGACTTTTTTATGCTAACGTGACTCCATTGTGATACCACAGAATCAAACCCCTAATGTTAGCCTATGAATAGAATATTTCTTAGTTATAAAAAGTCATGTCTTTAAACAAAGGAAAATTTTGATTATTCAAGATAGTGAGATCACATGCAATTTTTATCATATAATCTGCAAGACTGTGCTTCCTCTGATAAAGGACACTAATACTTTCTTAATGAAGAACATTCTTCACGTCAAAAGTTTGGAGAAGCTATTTAATAAACCTTATGATCTCCTAATAGATGGTAGGATGCCCTCAAAAAGATAGTCAGATAGCATTTGATTTCCCTGACCACTAATAATTTTTTGAAAATACCATAGTCTAGTTAGTGATGTCATACTGATTGATGTATCTTCTTTAGGTAGGATTCATAAAAGCACTAGATCCTCAAGGATTTATAAGAAATTAAATTGTGCTACAGATAAATTAAACGCTTGCTCTCTGGAAAATAAAATCTCTCAGATGACATAGCTAAAATAATCCAATTATGGAACTCAGAAACAATTAGTTATTTTTTCAAATTAAAAAAAAAATAAATCACAATTTCAGACTAAATTTAATGACAAATATATATGAAAATAAGAAATTGAAGAGATGTTGATACTCAGATGAAGATGTGTGTCATATCTTTTGTGATTTCTAGTAAAAGCAAAGGTCTAAGGAAGAAGTTTTAAGCAAATACATAAAGTAGGCCCTTACGCCATTTAAATAATTTTGTATTTATCAGATAGTTTGTAAATGTACTTTACTACTGCCTGCAGACAGACTTATCTATTACCTTCTTCAAATATGGAAAATTCTTGTTTTAATGCTGCTTTGGTTTTCAAATTTGGTCATAGGTTCTATGGTGACAGACTTAGCTGAATGGAGAGCAAGAAGTGCTGAGATATCCAGTCAGCATGCTTTTCCTCTACTCTGTTGCTTAGGGAGAGAAAAAGGGACCGATTTTCACTTTTAGTTTTCACATTAAATTTTGACTCTGAGATCTTCAATAAAACAATAATACTTTACCCATTACTGAGGGCTCATGGTGACTCCAAGAGGTTTTCATTTGGGTTATAATAATGCCTTTGTATGTTCTATTAAAGACTAGATAAATAGAAGGATATTAGATAGCAAAACTTGTTGTTTTGGTCTGTCACCTTACATTTTTTTGTACAAATATTATCTAAGACTCTTGTTTTCAGCCTGTATGGTTTCTTTCTTGTATTGTAAGCATCATTTAAATAAACAAAACAAATCCAGAAAAAAAGCCACCCTGGTAACCCTAGAAAAGCTCTTAATCTTCTCTACTGTATTAAAACATGAATGCCATAGCAGAAGTAAAATGGGGAAGGAAAATATTGAGTTCTGAGGTAAATGTATTTAGAGCTATTGAATACCAGCAGATCCTTCCAGATGACCTGGGTCTTATTCTTAGAGTCCCTCCTGCTACACTGAAAGATGAGGATAGTCACTGTGTCTTCTTTACACTAACACAGTCTCTCTTGTTCATTTAAAATTTAACTTCCCTGTCTCTTGTTAGAAGTTTTTATAACATCCTTCAGAACGCGACTTCTCTAAGAAAATTATCTCTGAATTCGAACCTTTACGTTTACTTGAAGATGCACATCTTAAAATAAAATATTTAAAAACACAGATATAATTCATATGTAATACATATATATGGAGATGGTAGGTGTGTTTTATTAGACTTGGTAAGACACAAAAGCTATCAGTTATAGTTACCTTCTTGCTGTTTGTGGTGGGTTGATCTTGGCTTGACACCTGGTACCCATCAAAGCCGTTCTATCACGCCCCTTCTCAGTTGGACAGGGATTAAAAGCTTATGGATTGAGGAAACTCAGCTTCTAGCAGCATCTCACAGAAGCAATACCTGCAGTCTCCCTGCTACCAAAACTTTGCCATGCAAACCCAATGCACTGTTTAATATGATGTCTTAAAATTACAATTTTACCTTGCCTGGACAGCCTTTCTGTTCATTCCACCTTTAGGATTAGAGATGTGTCACCTCCATCAACTTTCATTGTTCATGGATTGTTGAGTGCTTTCCTCGTGCATGTATGTCATGCTGGAAGCCTAGGTAAGCAAGTTATTTCTTTGACTTTACAGATCACTTCTTAAGAGTCCCCCTAAAGGGGTTGTGAGCAAAAATGGATTTCTACTATGCCTGGGGAAAAAATGCCAGAGAATATCACAATACCTTTTCCTGAAAGATGTTTAAAGAAGATTGGGATGGTGGTGGTGGGGTGCTGTAGGAAGATAAATAGATAAATAGGAAAATGTCTACATACTAAGAAAAAACTATCTACCAGATGTCAACTTGGACTAATCTTGGTGACTTGCAGCATGCGATTTGCATTCTGGATGTGACAACTAGATTTCACAATCTATGTTGCTGAACTAAAAAGCTGTGATAAATTTCCACCTCTTTTATGCAAAACAATGTTTATTTCCTGATTGACTGAGTTCACTAAATCATACTAAGTCACATACCTGAAAGGGGGCACAGCATTGAATTTGTGGCTGATATGGCAGCTATTGTAAGAAGATAATTGCTTCTAAAAATTCACTCTTAATTTCAATTTGCTTTTAGTGGAAGAGCTTCATGTAAGACATCTATGTCCATATAAAACATCATGTTTGGTCTCTATGAAACAGTCAGCAGCCTTCAGTAAACTTTTGAATTTCTTACTTTTTTGGTGCTATTAAAGAATTTGGCTTAACATGCGATAAACTAATCAAAAGTATGAATTGCCAAATCATGAAAGCATGGACACGTTTCCTTTAACATTATATTCATTATTTCCGTGAACTGTCCCAGATTTCAGTTCAGTAACATTTTGGCCCCACCAGAACTCCGTGAATTGCTGAAAGTCATTGCATGCTAAATTAGGCATCTAGTATGGTATCTGTCTGGGAAGGAGTCTCCAGTACTTGTAAATGGACTGTAAGTTATTTTCCTGATTGACAAACTGTATGAGTAGAGACATAAAGATTACAAGTTTTTATTTTGGTTTTCATTAAACTTAGTTATTTTATACTCCTAGATAGTATTTTTTTCTAACTTATAATTCTTTTTTATTTTAATAGTTTCTTGCATTTTAAACATAGCTTGAAATGCTTATAGTGTTGGATTTTATTTTTTCCAAATTCAGAGATTTCATGGGAAAAATTATATTTTGGATTAGCAGGAAGCTAATGAGAGCATATTGTTTAATGAGTTCTTGAAGTTATTAGGCAATTATGAAATAAATATGAAGATCTAAACATACATTGCATTTCCTACTTTATGTGTATTGGCAAAGTAGTCTTTGTGCAGTTCCTTCTTTATTCAGCTCACTCTTAAAAATTACAACTCTAGCTAGTTATTCTACACTTTCTTGCAAATTGCTTATTCCTAATTTTTGAGATTATTTTTAGTCATTGATTATTAACACTGAAATATCAACACTAGCTTCCCACTTTATCTGGAAAATAATTATTACTAACTTCTGAAACTAACTTAAATCCATTAAATAGACAAAATAATTTTGCACATTTGAATTCAGATTCTTAGTGGAATCTTAGAAGATTTCAAATTATTATTTTGAAGAGTGAGAGGAGCCACACTGGGAAAAAATATGTCATTTTCTTTTGCTCACAAAGAAATTGCTTATTAAGCATCTTGCTTCACAAGAACTCATGAACCTCATAAAACCTGGGCATCTTCTGTGACTGTAGAATTAGCATAATTCAGTTGACCAAAAACATCTTTAAAAATTGGTGTTTCACATAAGGTCTTTGAAATCCATGAAAAAAAAATATTGTAAATGGATGTTGTTGTTTGAATGGGAACATTGCAGTGTGTACTCCCATCCAGAGGAACATTTTAGGTCTCCCTCCTTTCTCAAACATCTCACTTTATCATGTAGGAAAGCATCATGATGTGTTCCATCAAGTTCCTTGAAAAGCTCAGTGTGGAAATAACATGATCTTGCAGATGAATTCAGCTTACTGAGTAAGGACAGTCAACATGGGAAATAGATGTGGTAACTTGGAGCAGAATGATCCCTGGTGTATAATGAAGTCATAAAATGTGGAACACTTATTATGTTATTGGTTATAAAATAAGATTTTTATTTTTTTTCCTGAGGCAATGAAGTTGCTCCCATGGCTACCTAAGTGACAAGTTTTTTCCAGCATCACTAGACAATGAAACACTGGCAACTGCATAATAAATATCCTCTCCAAACATTTGTTCTACTGGAATGTACCCTCGCAACTTTTCAACAACTTCTGAAGAATGGCACACAAATTGCAAACTGTGTTTAGTAAGTTACTTCAGCAACCAACCTAAGAAAAACTGCTGTGAAGCAATATATGTGTATACACATGTGTGTACTACATTCTTGAATAGTCCCCATAGTTGTGACTGTTTGTCAGAACATAAAGAGTGACACTTCAAATTTTCCATGATTGTAAATTGCATGTAAATGAAATTTTTGCTGTTTCAGTAATGCATTCTTCACTGTTTCAAAAGTGACATATTTTTACTGACTAACATGCAGCAAATACAGTTTAAAACTTCTGGAGCAGCCCTCAAAAATGATGCAAACATTCTTGTCCAGCAACATATCAAGGTTTCAATGCTTCCATCTTTCTCTTTTCTGATGTACCCTTTACTGTTTTATTATAGCTGCTGTATTTCTCAGTATACTTAGGCTTCAGACTTTCACAGTTCAATAATACTAGAATTTCTGAACAGATTAAGCCTTTTGCTTTAACTTCAGAGCACTGTTGAACACTTGTGAATGAACCGCTGGGTTTTGTGTGTCAGTTCTATGCTTCTTATTATCATCCCAATGAACAACCAAATCTTGCAGCCACGTATCTAAGAGAGGTCAGGTGCAGTCAAGCACATACACAATGCAAATTCATTGTGCTCTTCAATCTCTGAAACCTTCATGATTCCCCTTGAATTCCACGCATTATCAATGATGTATTGACAGTTGTGGTTTGTATTACATTGACACAGAGGGTCCTCAGGAATGACTAGGTCCTGTACTTGAGAGGTGACTGCAAAACTCCTTTGAAGTCCTGAGACAGAGTCATCTGCCACTTACATACTTAGGAATAGAAAACAAAAATAATCCCTTCAGTAGCAGATATCCCTTTAAAATAATCCTTTGAATCTGGTAAAAGTAGTGTATATAAATATGGCTTGTAATATATGTAATATATGTTACTTAAATTGCATGCACCTTTCACTATATATATGTATCTAGTATTTTCATAGTTGCTTACAAATCTAATTTCAGTATCAGAGAACCTTTTTTGAGGTGTGTATCATCAGAAACTTGCTACATTTTATTATTATTACTTATATTACAATAGCATGTGTTGTCAGAAGGTACATCAGAACCTGATTGTATCATATGCTTTAGAAACACAATAACTGAGATAATGTCTTGACAGACAGATGGTTCAGTGATTCACTGTATGAATTCACTGTTCATCTGTATCTTGTTTATAGTTTTGCTTCCCATCTCAAAATAGATATGAGAGAACAGGGGGAAATTCAGAGAAGGACACTGCAGATGTTGCATGGAAGTATGGAGTGGCTTCCACTGACTGAATAGCCAAACATAACAGGCCAGGAAAAGAGATGCCTTAACTTGTCTTTGACCTCTATGACATGGAGATTTGATTCTTCACATAATAGGTGGTTATGCACAGGAGCTCTACCCCATGTGACATTTAGGATGCTAAAAGTTGATGTTGGGTCGAGAATATACTGGACATATTCCTGGAATAAAACCCCATGCAGCGTAAAAATACAAAGACATCAGCCACTGAGCAATAAAGGGTTGGAAAGTGGAGAGAATACTTTGGGTAAACGTTGCTACAAGTTCCCTCTATTTATACTGATCTGCTGTAAGCACTGATAAAGCTAAAATACTGAGGTAGAAGGAGTTTTGTTATCCTGTTATGGGAAGTCATTTGTCTACCGATGATGCAAGGTTCCTTGGTGACTGGTTTAAACAGGATGTCTAGCTTGTAAATAAATAAAGTTAAATGATTTTTACTTTTAGCAGCCTGTTCAGCACAAGACTTTGCAAGACCAAAGCACGGCATTAAGCCTATGATTAAAAAAAAGATATATATTCATAAAGTGGCTTTATTGAAGTGAATGAAGTTACCTGAAATAAAATTAGTAGAAAGAAGTTAAAAAAATTATGCTTACTGGTTTTAATTGGTAAATTGGTATGTAGCAACTGAAGCAAGTTGCCATGAAGAAAGAGGGAGATTTACTCCGTGACAAGGACCCTAAGCAACCTCTCACTTTCTCTGAGGGGCAAGCCATGCAGGCTTATTGCAGGATAAAAGTGTGCTTTCAGAGAACTGCTGCTCACAGAACAACTGATGTACTTGTAAATCCACACCCTAGTTCATCTCATGACAATTTATGTATACAGTCCTAGCCGAGAGAGAGCTTCCCCATTAGTTACAAGGAAAATAAAGCATTTGTGAATTTGTTTTATCTTGAAAACTGAGAAAACTTTATGACCTGTATCCTGACATATTGGTTATTCACTTCTTGACTGGAATCTATTACATATATTTCCTAGTTTGAAATAGAGAGGAAGCAATCTGAATTTATGTCCCAATCAAATACACAGATCATGGGAAACACCCTGAATAAATCATGAGAGTTTTCCAGATCATATTTTATGATGGCTCAGCTACTGTTTTTGTAATATTTGATTGCTGTAATCACAATTCAGTTAGAATTACTAATAATCTAAAAAAAAAAAAAAAGGAATCATTGGGGCAGTATAATCCTTTTCTCACTCTGAGATAAAACTGTTAATAACTGATCAAATTGATGTACAAGCCTCTTGTAATAGGATGATCAGTGAAACTAACAAAGTGGAATTTGTTGTTTTAAAGTAAAATGTGCTACATCTATTGCACGTCCCACAAAGGATCCTAGCTGACAAATCTTAATTTGACTGTGGGCAAACTAATTGTCTATTATTTTAGCTTAGGGCTGTTTTGCTTTAAAAATCAAATAATGATTTGGAAGAAATACAGCAAGTCATTTTCTCTGAGAACACAGAGTTCCCACTGACAGTGGCTATTAAAAAGATTTAATGAAATCACCAGGACTTGTTTGAAGCTGGTCTAGGTACATATTTATACTCAATCTGCACATCAATATTAATTTTTTAACACAGATGGGGTTTTTATTGGTACCCAAGGAAAGCAGTAGAAAAGCAGATTACTGGAATTTCAAATCATGAGCAGAGCCCAAAGCTGATGGAAGCATGTGTGAAATTAGACCTATGGAATGCCAGGAAAATGAAAATGCAGTAAATAAATATGTAAATTAAAGGGACGGATGGACACCAATTGTAACCAGTTCACCTTCCACCTAAGCAAAAATATATTACAGTGAATCCCATCTTCTTTGCCATGTTAGAGGTCTGCCAGTCAAATCATCATAGACGCTTCTTTTGAAGGTTCTGTAATGTCTTGATTAAAACTGATTTCACATTGAAACAAGCATTTCCTAATTTCTGAGATTTATCAAAAAAAAAAAAAAAAAAAAATCAATATAAAATCTGTGGTCAGATCCATCTCCAGCTCAGGTCTTGTGTATCTTTTATTTCTTCCCCTACCAGTGAGATTTCATTGTCAAGCCTTTAAAGATTGCTAGTACTTGTTCTCTGTTCCAGGCAAAGGTCTCTCACTGTGCAAAGACAGTAGCCCGAAAAGGGTAAGCATTCCATACAAATGAGTGGTAGATAGTATACATCACTTGGTTAGCAAATTGTGGATTAGTGGAGTATACAAGTTTAGGGCCTTTGTAGGGGGAAAAACCTCAAAGTCCATTCATAGGAGAGAAGATATGTTCACAGATGTAATCCCTGCTCAAGTCAACTGAAGCCTATATACTCTAAATGAGTTTCACTGCTAAATATGTATTGAATACCAATACACACTATACCTGGGCAGCTCATAAAGTCTGTGTAACTTTGCATACTATAATAATATAATAATGCACCTATTTTACCAGTGTAAAGTGAGAAAGTTTAAAATTCAAGTTCTCAGAAGGCTCCTGGGGACTTGTAAATCCAGTACTATGCAAGCATGGAGGCATCTCCATTCCACTGAAAGAAAACTTGAAGATTTAAAAGTTGGTTAAGCTAAAGATTCAAATCATACTTAATAGGAAAAAGTCTAAATATCTTAGATCTAACTATTAGTTTTCAGGAGGAGCAGGAGTGTATATTTCTCTCCACATTAAGGTACCTTCCATTGCTAATTGAAAATTATTTAAATGAATGCCTTTCCAGAAATGTAGAGGATCAAGAATGATTTCATCCCAGCTTAGATATGTTGAATTCCTAATGTGTTGGACCACGGATGTGAAAAAAATTACCATCTGATTTAGATGGAAGTATGCTTGGGCACTGGAAGACTTTGTGTTGGAATTGAATCTAAGTGACCTCATTTTAACTTACTTTAATTGGAAACACTGAGTTAAGGATGGACGGTGCTTTCTTGTGCTGGACTAAATGCCAGTTGTAATGGAGATTCCAAAGGTGAAAATAAATGTATCATCACAAAAACAAGAAATATATTGAGGGTGAAAAGAAAGACTCTGTTGATGGTTAACATCAAAAGTACTATAGGTCACTGTTTCCTATGTCCTAGAAAATTTAAAAAGAAAAAGGAGAAAGAATATCACATATTTCCAAAACAAGTTGTAAACTTGCAATAAAAAAAAAAAAAAAAAAAAAAAATATTATTATGGAAGCATAAGTAAATAAGAATTGTTGTGTTGTATTTACATGGAATTTCATGGACAAATAAGACTGCTTGATACAAAAGCAATTTCCAAAATATTCTGCAGTAGATATATCCTCTCAGTAGTAGCCAAACCAAAATACTCAAGTTTGTAAACCGCTCATGAAGGACAGACATGACACAAACTCTCTCTTGCATATATCACCTACTCAGCTGAAGATGTCTGCTACAAAGGCCATGTGTAAGTAAATACACAAATATCACAGTTGCATGATTATATCTACTAATACAATAAGCATAAGATATCACTACTGGTAGCCAAAAATGCCTGTGTAGGTGCTGCGGTTTAACCCCAGCCAGCAACTAAGGCCCACATAGCCATTTGCTCATTTCCTCCAGGCTGGGATGAGAGACAGGATTGGAAGAGTAAAACTGAGAAAACTCATGACTTGAGAAAAAGACAGTTTAATAGGTAAAGGAAAAGCCACATGCACAAGCAAAGCAAAACAAGAATTTGTTCACCACTTCCCATTCCAGGAAAGTGTTCAGCCATCCCTAGGAAATCTGGGTTCTGTCATGCATAAGGGTGACTTGGGAAGACAAATGTTATCACCATGAATGTCCCCCTTTCCTGCTTCTTTCCCTAGCTTTATATGGTAAGCATGACGTTATATAGTCTGAAATATCCCTTTGGTCAGTTGGGGGCAGCTGTCCCAGCTGTGTTCCCTCCCACCTTCCTGTGCACCCTCAGACTGCTCACTGGTAGGACGGCTTAGGGAGCAGAAAAGGCCTTGACTCTGTGTAAACGCTGCTCAGCAGTAATGAAAACATCCCTGAATTATTGACACTGTTTTCAGCACAAAACCAAAACATAGCCCCAGAGTAGATACTATGAAGAAAATTATCCCAACTAAAACCAGCACAGTAGGAAAATTATGAGGCCGCAGGTATTATTATCCTTTAGTGGGAATGATCTTGTATCTGAAAAAGCTACAGGTTACAACTACTGAAAAAAGGTTAGTTAAAACAGGGTAAGAGAAAAAGGAAAACAGGAGAAGGAGCTGTAAATACAAGTCACGTAGAGAGGAGACTACAGCAGCAGGTTGCCTGCAGCAGCTGAATAATCCTGGCCTGATATCTGTGATGGTAGGGTCTGGAAAAAGGTTGATGGGCACAGTGAAAATATGTGGCTCTTGCTTTCTTCACTTTTCCCATTTTCCCACTTCTCTAATCTTGTATAAGTAATTTGAAATTGTGTCCTTGTTTTTAATAAGATTTGTGGAGTAAAGCTGTTTTGAGAATGTTTTGCTTGGGGTTCATTGTGTCAGTGAGATCTGAGAGTCAGCTGTACAATAAAAACCTCAGTTATTTGAGGTACAACTCTGAGTGTCTTCTCTCAAGAGGGTTCTCTAATTAATATTGTCTTTAAAAACAAATTACTTTCAAGTATTTAATTAACACAAAGTACTGACATTTTTAGGTTTAAGCTGAACCTGTTTAATCAGTAAATACTTTCATCATTCTTTGTTCTTTCTCTCTTTTTGCATTTTCTACTTGATGGTAGAAATGGGTTGCTTTTTCAATTTAACAAATACAAAATGTAGCAGGTGATGCTTTAGATTCTCCTCTAAATATTCTTCTGTCTAAGGAAAGTCATAAAATACTGGGATCAGATATTTTACTTGCTTTTAACTAAATTAACTATTAACCAATCTTCTGTGCTAAAATAAAAGTACCTCCTCCTAGATATAGCTACCTTTTCAAACTCATTCTTCCATTTCTTTCCTAGTTTTCTGGAAGAAAGATGTTTTGGTCTAGCATTCTTAGTCCTAATTCAGCAACTCTTAATGATCATTAAGATTGCAAAGTAGACCATATGAGCCTCTTTGTGTCAAAAGGAGATTAATAGGTATATTTCAATTGTTGCCAACACAGACTTTGTGAATTAGCTTTCGTTACTCCATTATTCTTTAGAAGAAAAGTAAAAAAAACCCCACAAAACAAGTTTTCCTAGATTTTTCTGTTTTCAAATTTACCTGTTTTCTCCAAAACCTTTTCAGTAGGTTGTTAAAAATTAGTCAGATTCCTCTTAACCAATATTGCTGTGTTTCCATGTAAGATGCTGTTGTCATTTCTAGTATCTTCTGTGAGTCAAACTTGCCATCCATCTCATCACACAGTAGGAAGCACTCCATCATACACTGACACCATCTTTTTCTTCCTCAGGAAGTTTTTCATTCTCATCTGAGATATATACTTCTTCCATTGTCCAGGCTGCTGTGCTCCATTCCCTCCTATGTCTGCCCTCTGTCTGGATACTTTCTTTCTGCCTTTGCATTGCTTAGACATGAAGTGTACATCCGCCCTCTTGGTCATTCTGCTTCTGCCTATTACTGTGTCTCTGACCTTTCATTTGACCGTATTTGCTCTGAAACGATGACTGGCATTGTTTGGAGCTTTTCCCCAGACAGTTTTGCTGTCCCTACTACTAAGATGCATTTTTCCAGGGTGAAAAATTCTCTCTCAGCAGTCTCTCCAGTCATGTAAGGTCAGACATCCCACAGCCCATCCTGTCAATTAATGGATAATCGCTAATGTTTCCAAATTTACATGTAGATGCTGGAGTTTCAATTTCCTTCATTTTCTTTTACTTCTAGAATAAAAAAAGACCCACAATATATCTCTCTTGTACTGTCAGAGCCATCAAACACCCTTCATCATTGTTCTAGGAATTTTGCCATTTTTCTAAGCAATGCCACTCCATTCACTCCTTTTGCCTTGTGTCTATTATTACTGAAGATTCAATTTTTAAAATAATACTTGGTTGCAATGCCTGGGCTTGGTCTATGTGAACAGTGTCTGTTTATCACTATTTTTGCTTGTTTTTCTCACTTACCTCCTGTGAGACTTCCTAGACTGGCTGCTGCCACTGCATTTTATGAATTGCATGGCTGAGTAATAAGAAGGCACCATGTTTTTAAACACAGGCTGATCATTTATTAAAATTATTTTTTAAGACATTTAGTCTCTCCACTGTGCACAACAGCCATACATACACCAGCAAATTCTCCTTTCTCAGCCTCTGGTCCTGCCCCAACTTTCATTCAGGTGATTGTAATGAGATAAATGACTGAAAAAGTGAGGCATTTCATATGGAGGGTTAGTCCTGCATTACAATAGCCTTGTTGTTATCAGGAAATCATTCAATTCAGAATTTCATTTTGGTCAGTGTCATTTCATTGCAGTTAATTGCATCCCACATTGCTACTAAATTATTCTGTCACTCTTAATTTCAAGCACAGTGTTGTTATTTAGGATATGTGTGCGGCAGAGTGTCAGTGCTGCACAGTTTTCCAAGCTAGCTCAGGTATCAGGGGAGCAGTCCAAATGTCTTAATACAACACCCTGACCCAAGCATCATCCCTGCTATGTTCATGATGCTCCCATGCAGACTAAGCATTACAGAAATGGAACAATTAGTCTGTAATTAATTTAGTCTGTAAATCTAGCTTGTTTCACAGACTTGCAGCTCTGTGATTTATATCCTTCTGTGTAATTTTATCACATGATGATATTGATGTGGGCTGAGACATTTGGCATAATGTATAACAGAAGACTGACCTGGGGTGTTTGAGACCGAGGTTTTAAACTGAATTTGGGATGAGGGGAAGCTGGGAAGCTGCTGTGGTATGTTAAGATAAACAGTCCTAAAGGCAGCAGGGAGCAGAAGGGGTTATAGGCTCTGTCATCCCATGGCCTTCTCCAAGTAGGTCTGCACCTGAGTTCTATTTCTGGCTCAACCACTAACCTTATACATCACTTTGAAGAACATATTTCACCTCTCTGTGATAGCTATTCTCCTATCCTTGGTCTGTCCTGTCCATTTAGATTGTTAACTATCTGGAATATTATGAATTTATACCATAACTAATGAAATTCAGACTTTGGCCTGACTCTCAGCTGCAGTCTTTTAGTTTAAAGTTTGCAGAAGTGTACCGTCCCCCTGACATACGCCTCCCTCCACAATGCAATAGCGTTAAAACCAACAGTCACAGATTCATGTAACACTAACTGTAAAGGATGTAATTAGAAATTCTGTGATCTCTCTATACTAAAAGTCAGGAATGTTGTGATAAAGTAAGTTATTTTCATGCAAATGTTTTTGAACTCAGATATGTTATTTTCTAAATATTTGTCACATTTATGCATGCTTGTGAAGTGCATGTTGATAATTTTTAAGCATAGCTCACCATGTCACATATAAGCAGAATGTGACACTGTCTCATGTGTGTAGGAGGTAGCAATCCACAAAACCATATGTGAACAAGTAGTGAATATTAGTCTAGGTGGAGCCATAGGATGTTTGTTTTGCACAGAGAATGCAAAATACTTTCTGTCACTCAATGACAAACTTTCAGATGATAATACAGAACCAAAAAAATGCAACCTAGAATGTGTCACAAGAGAAGGGATTGATGCTACTGTTTGCAATACCTGTAACAGTAAAAGTTGTTAAAAGGGACTCATCCCTTATAAACTTTGCCCTCAAAATATTTCTTTTCTGTCTTTACTCTAACGAAATTTGTGGTCTGAGGAAAACAAGGAACCAGAAATTGCGCATGATTAAAGGAAGAGAAGTGTGATAGCTTTCATATTTATTTATTTTTTTTAATAACAACAAAGAGTATAATCTATCATAGAGAAGACCACTACATAATGAAAACATGATAATTGACCAAATTATCTTCCAGCTTCAGTGTTAGTGGAATAATTTTGACACATGTGCAGTGGTAAAGCTAAAAGAGGACATGGGCTGAAGAAATCTGAATGAACAGTGCTCCTGCATCTGGAAATGTTGCTTTCTCTCTCATAGCTACCTTGTCCTTATAACTCCGTCCTCTTGCTGCTTGCCCACAGTTTCATAAGTGATTCTGGTCACACACAGATTTCCAGTGAATGCTTATAATGATTGTAAGTAATCATCCCTCTGTTGTTTAATGACATTTGACATCAGATTGTGGTAGTGGACTGCACAACCAGCCCTCTCAGCAGTCTTGTCCCTTGTCTGGTAGGTGATGCACTCGGCCACCTTCTTGAGCAATCCTGAGGACCCAAAATTTGCTTTTACCTCCATGTGTAATATGGAGGCAAAAATAGCCTCAAGTTTGCTCTGGGAAAGGAGGTGACTGGTAGAAGAGACACCAGCAATGTGGGAGACTTAAGGGTGACTGTGTCATTGTCTGACTGTTGAATGTTATGTGATTAAGTGTTTTGTCCCACAGACCTCTGGGTTCCCATTGCTGGGTGGTGGAATTTTGCAGGTAGTCTGCAGCAGTGCCTTTGCAATGGTGCACAGGTAAAATGCCTGTGGCATCTGAACTGCTGGATGTACAAAAATCCAAGTATTTCTGAGGTTAGTTGTTGACATCCATTTTGTGGATGCAGATTCCAATATAAATTGCCATTCTAGCAAAATGCCCAAGAACATATTCCATAATTCCTTTAAAACCAACATTACTGTCCTCCAGAGCATGATTCAGAGAACATAAATAGGGTGTGTAACCTTCCCTGGTGACTCTAGGAACCTAAAGTTAGACAGTGCGAGCACTCCCTGTTGTGTCTGCTTTCTGCTCAGCATTAAAGTTTTGAGTGAACTCTGCAGACTCAGGGGCATTTGTCTGAGCTATTATTGCATTATGCCATAAATATGGTTTTCCTTACTGCCATAACATTTCTTATTATGTCCTGCCCAAAGGATGCTCTGAGGTCATGTCCTTTGAGGCAGGTGACCTCTGTGAGGACAGAATCTATTCCAGGACCACTCCATGAGTAATGCTTTTGCTGGGATGTCTATTTTTCTGTCTTATGGCTTTGTTTCAATCTATGAAAATGCAGGTTATTACAAACATTTCAAGTCAGTTAAAGTGTGCAGCATGAAAAATATATGTGCATGCCCCACCATAGTACAACTGTAAATATATGATGTGCTCAGCAGTGTTAGAGCAAAATATTTGTTGCTTAAAAGCAAATAGTGCTGAGTGCTCCAATTCTTCTCCCAGATAAACCTTGCAATTTCTCTGATGCTAAATATTTTGCTCTTACTCTGTCATTGACACTGGCTGGCCTAATCAGCTTAGGGCACATTTTCACTCTCTTCTAGACAATTCAATCAGTCCAATGGCAGCTCTTTTCCAGCCCACATTTCTTGCATATCAAAAATAGTAAAAAATGCACTGCAGAGCTCTTTGTCTAGGAGGAAAAGCCTGGACTTGATTTCCATCAGAAAAACCCTGCACAACTGAATAAACAAACAAATGAAACACTACACTACAAAGTCATGAGATGTAACTGGTGAGGGAAGATACCTTCTTGTACTCTGTAGTTACATTCTGATGAGGAAAACAGAAAACAGTGGCAGAAATAGTGAAGGGTAAGGGAGATGGAAATGAAAACAGCAATGCTAACAGTAATTTGCATGTTTCTGCCACTTTTTATCTAATGCTTTCTATCTGCTTTAAAAGTCTTACCATGCTCCTGTGAAGAAAATTATTTTTATGGATGAAAACTGAGGTGAAATGGGAGAACTAAGAAAGACTAGAATTGCTGAAGGTCACAGAAGAAACTGGAAGCATACTAGGAAATGTAGTAAAGAGGATTTTTTCTAGTTCTGTCTATTACTGGGATTTCTTTTTTTGTTCTTGTTGTTCTTAGAAATGTGCTAGATTATACCTGAGATCATACATGGAAAGAAACAATATTCTTCTTCTCCCTTGCTGCTCTACCAAGAAGTGTTGGACATAATCCAGTCTTCTACATTACCCAGAATAAGTGTTAAATCTCACAGAAGTTTACATGTGACAGTGATATATATATCTGATTAACATTATGCATCTTGTATCATACCAATTCAGTGTAAGTAAATCTCTGTGGTTAAGTCAAATGACCTTGCATTTTCTGTCATCAACAAGTTTATACGGGATTTATATAACATAGCATAGCTCACAGGAAAGGTTGGGCTTTTTCCTCAAGGCTTCAAGCCTCTGCCAACTGGTGGAGATGGATTAAGAGTGAACAGGTTTGTTTCTACCCTACATACTATAGCTCTGTGTACAGCTGGCCTAAAAACAGAAGTAGGAGTATAAGCTGGTTCACATTCAGCTGGGAGAAAAGAGGTACATAGGTTAAGTGATATTAATCACTGAGAAATTGATTTAGGTTTGGATCCTTCCCAGTCCTATGTCTCCACTGTATCTGGGCTGTTTGTTTTGACACATGGTCTAAAAATAACGTCCTCTCAAGATCCAGTTTATGCTATCAAACTCACTTGTAAGCAACTGATGCTGTAGAATAAAATTGCAGTCTTCTTGATGGCTCATTGGGGCTGTCATATGTTATGATGGAGACAGTTTTCATACTTTATGGGATGATATTTTTTCCACTGTGAATGGTTCTGTACATTGATGAGTTTTACGTTTTATGCAATCTCCATGTGACAAATGCAAATCACAGGCACTGTTGCCTAAAACTAGAAAC
Source organism: Actenoides hombroni (assembly GCA_024336885.1). NCBI lineage: Eukaryota > Metazoa > Chordata > Aves > Coraciiformes > Alcedinidae > Actenoides > Actenoides hombroni. The sequence continues at coordinate 77,057,616 of WUAM01000287.1, forward strand.
CAGACTTGATACATATTCTGTATTCCTGTATCTCTTAAGAGATTTTTCTCACCAGTCCATTAGGCCTTTTAATTTCTTCTTCTTTTTTTTTTTTTTTTTTTGACTGAATAGTGTTATCTTTCTTTGTAGAAGATTTCACACAATAAGTAAATAGTAAAAGTTTTGGAGTTAAACTTCATTATAAATGCTGTCCTCAGGTGACCATAAATATTCTAAATTGCTATATCTGTCAAATTACATTACCTTTCATAAGCATGTACTATTTAAAAGACATATTTATTAGCACATTCCTTTTAATGTCACCATTTCAGTTCAACTGGACAATAAAATAAACATTAATAGCATACATATATTGCATTAAAGAAAGCAGGACCACAAAAGAAGTATGGCAAAAAGAGTCATGCGCATACTTACTTTCATTGTTTCCTTTAACATAGTGGATAATTTCTTAATTAGATTAACCCATGTGTCATGTCTCTCATCCCTTTCCTGGTAAGAAATCATCCTACATCCTGTCCCCAAGGAGCATTTGGCATTTCTTTTGCAGAAATTATCAACTTTATGGGAAAAGTTTTTGTCTCTATGCCCATTGGCATGTAATTATTTTTTTTTCTTGCCCACAAAGCCAGTGCAACTGAAGAATTGTTTCCAGCCTATGTACACTGTGTTCCTTTTTGGAAGGAGGGGGATTAGAATAAAGATGAATGGAATTCACCATTGACTTAATTTTGTTTTTTATGGATCCACCTGCCAGGGCTTGAATAGCAGCTGAATAACCCATAGAGCTAATGAGAATGTCTCTCCTTAACCTTTACCAAATTGCTCTCTTCTGAGAATTCAAAATTAAATAAGGGACTGATGCTTTTTAAGCCATGCCAGCATATTCTGACATAGGGGAACACTGGAATTACCAGTACCCTTCTCCTGGAAAACACACTAAGCAATAAAGAGCTGCCACAGAGGGCTTCTTATAGTACAGATTTGGATGACCAGGAGTTGAGTTTGTCTTTTTTACAAAAAGGGTTGATCCAGCTACTCATTTTGCCAGTGTTGAATTCCCATTGACATCCTGGTAAAGATTCTTGCCCTAATAGAGATTTTCTGCATTGTGTTATCTGAGTTTATCTCTTTGTTTTCACTTCTACATCAGTTTTCACTGGTTTGGTACACACTTTGGCAGTGCAGGGTTGACACTCTTATGTTAAAAGAGGACTTCATGTTATTTAAAAGCTTGAACTACAATGCAGAGATAAGCTTTAAACCATACCTTACTAGTTGCCTTATGAAAAGACTATACAGAAAGATTCCCATAGTTGATAGGAGAGTGCCACCTGGAAGCTTGGCTCTTGTACACAAGATGCATGTCTCAACATCTGAAGATCCCATTAAATCCCATTGAAGGATTGAGAGTTTATTTTGAATAGGAGATGGAAATTCATTTAGCAGGTTTTGCAGTAGTGAGAGGTATTCTTTTACTTGGAAATGTAAACCTAAATACTCTTGGTATCTTTTCTGACTTGCTGAGTTTAAGTTGCAGTGGTCTTCTTGTCCATTGGTATTAACTGCAGCCAGAAATGGGGAATATGACAGATAATATTGCTGTACAAAGCTTTCAACTTAAGTGCATACAGAGGATAATATGGCCATACAAACTGAGTTCATCACAACCAATGTTATTACTCTGAATGTCAAAGAGAAAAATAGTGGCTGGCATCTTCTGCAGCAAAGCCACTATGTTTGACACAAGCTGAATTGAAACATATACTGGCTTTCTAGTTCGTCGCTGAATGACAAAGGTAAAAATGATGCCTTGCTTAGATGACTCAGGCGTGTTATTTACTATATGTTTCTAGGGTGAAATCAAAAAACATTTGTCCTAGAAAAGGAAGATTTCCAAACTATTTTCTTGCCAGCAGATGAGAGCTTTTGCAAGGTAATGAGACTGTGAAGAAATGCTCATATTATGTGTGAAATATTCCCAAAGCAAGAAAAGAAACTAATTCAGATAAAGCAAACAGCTCTGTCATGTTATTAAGTCAAGCCAAAGCTGCTAACTCTGGTGGAAGCAGAATTTAGCCCTTTGGCTTTGAAAATAAAGCACAGTTCTTTAGTTGCTCCAAATGTTATGACTGGTTACTAGAATGCATTACAATTATCGTGATAGTGTGCCAGGGTTTTAGTCATTGTTCAGGACCTCACCATTAAATCTAGTTAAACAAAAGATCGAGCAACTTCTCTTCATTACAACTAGCTCACACTGTAGGGCATGAGAAAACACAGAAGTATACACTGATGGGGCAGCATATGCAAAGCAATGCAGCTGTTCAGTACACCACATAGAGTTAGACATCATTATCTGTAAGGAGTTTGAAAGCATCAGGATTTAGTTGTTGGAAATATATGGATAAATGTACGAGGGGAAGATCACAAAGGCACAAAGACATGCAAAGCAAATGAAAGAGGCTGGTGTCCTAGGCCAGACTGTGATAGAACACTGCAATACAACCTGAGGAATTTTCGTTCAAGATCAAGTGGGCTAAAAGATTAACAAATAGGAATGGGATGAAAGCAGCTTCTGATTGTTTGATGGCAAATGGAAATTGACAGAGTTGTGTAAAGGAGCTGCTTCTGGAAAGAAACAGTCTAAATAAAAGTTTTTTTCAGTCTTCTTAAAGGTTGAGGACCTTCAAGGTCCAGACAAAAGGAGGGTGCAATGATCAAAATGTGAGTTGATGATAACTTGCTGAATGTTTTATTTGTGTGATTATTTTCGGAAAAGTCAAGGCCTAAAACTGTTGCAGGACGACACAGTTGGAGCTGGATAGAAAGTTGGACATCTGGCCACCACCCAGACACGTGACTTAATGTGTACGTGCTGTACTAGATGTTGTTGGCTAATGGGATGGGAGATAAAAGATGCTTTGTGTACTCTTTTGCACTCCCAGACCTATGCAGAAATATTCTGCAAAACTTAGGTATTAGTGGATATAAGGAATGAGATAAAAAATGTAGAATAATATGCCTCAATTTGAAAGCCAGAGTGACATCTAAGACAGGAGTAAATCCATTTTAGAATCATTTGTTGTTCATGATTGAGATAATAGGGTTTTATCCTGAATAATATTCATTCAAATACTTATTCAAATGGATTTGAAGCCTGCTGCAAATTAATATTTTTAACTGACAAATCTTTTTTTTTTTTTTAAGCTTTTGAGACCTGACTGAAGAATAGAAACAATATGGTTTTGCTGTATATCTGTATGCAATCTGAATACAAGTGCTGAATATTTTTTTTTCTTGAAACTATTTACTCATTACACAAGACTGGTTAACGTATATACAGAATATAGGACTTGTTCTTGAATTTCTTACTGATTTGAAAGAGGAACTAAGTTTCTGATCTTGCATTTACACATTCATTGTACAGTATTACTCATAAGAATAATCTCCATTTATTTTTATGAAAATGCTCTTTAGTATAGATGTGTGTCCATAAACCTGTGTAAGGTCATACCCTAAAATAATACATTCTAGATGGGATTCTGCCAGCATTATAATTGAAAAATCTTTCCTCTGAAGTGCATATTCCTTATGTCAGTGGATTTGTTTAATGGACTACTGTTCATTATACAGATTGGAGAATTTAGTCCACCAACCGTAATGGAGCTTATGTCTAGCTCTACTAAGAATCTAGCTTGTGTTTTACTACTTGTAGGCCAGGATTTACTCTGGTTGCTACTTCTAATCTGCAGAGTTGCTGCCTTTGACTGCTTGAACATGATGGGTTTGGTTCTTTTTAACTGACAATTAAAATTATTTTAATTGTAACTCAGGTTTGTTCTTTGTGATAAAAATCAAAAGGTTAAATCACATCTTTGATGTCAGGGCTAAGCCGTGTCTTTGATCTGTAAATAGGGGCAGTAAAACTGAAAGAGCCTCACCTGTGTTTGTGAGTAATTATTGTACATTAATCTGAATTCAAGTCTGAAATTATATTGCTGTATTAGCATATCAAAGGCTTTCAGAGTAGGATGTTATTTGACTAGGAGTTAACTATTTGAGATAAGCCTGCAGGATGCCAGCAAAGTCATAGTGCAAACAAAAGCAAAAAGAAATCCTACCCAGCAAATCTCTCCAAAATATGCAATAAAAAGAGAATGTTTTGGGTTGCAAAAACAATTCCAGAATTACTCTGAATCTAATTTTTATGGCACTGGAATTCATAAAAGTTCATAGTTGGCACCTTGAAATAAAATCAGTATAAAATCTTGTTTACAGGATATTGGATCAAATTCAGAATATATATATTCAAACTCAAAATGTATGTGTACAAGATATAAGAATATAAAGGTTATTTTTAGGCTTTAGGGTTTTTTTCTGCAGCATAGGTCAAGCAAAAATAAGGAATGATGGTTCTACATCTCAATATCTGATGTTTTACTGGAAGTTAAAATGGTCAATGTTTTGTTGCCTGTTTCTAATTTAGGTCCATCTTGTCAAATTTCTTGCTTGCTCCAAATGATTATTATGGCTATAGAATGTCAAGGATAGAGTTTTCACTGTTCCAATATACTCTAACTTGGTATGATTAAAAAATTGTAAGAAGAAAGGACGTATTGTTCAAACAACCTCAGGCTGAATAGGTAACTGAATCTGTATTGTCAACTCCGGGATTAGAACTCAAGGAGACCGAGGTGATGATGATTGCCCGAATCAGTCATCTGTGCAAAAGGAAATGTCATGTGTTTTTTGAGGGACAACGGAACAATGATTCTTCCCTGAGCTACCAAGCTGGAAGTGGCGTTGACTGCCAGGCAAAACTTTCCTTTTGGTGTTTACTGTTGGGTGTTGTCTGTTCAGTCATGAGCACTGTATATAAGTGATGACACCTGTATATAAGGAATTGAGGTCTCCACTTCAGATTATGAATTCCATTTCCAGACCTAGTGTCTAAAATCCACTGTGGCAATGCTGAGTGTCATGGTACCTGAGTGAGTTTCTTGGAAAATCTGGACCTAAGAGGACACTGTGAGCTATGAAAATGAATCTCATGAATTCAGGAAAATACATGCTGGCAGTCACTGAAAGCACAATTGTTTTCTAAGTCAATTTTCTGAACAGAAGAGACCTAAAGAAATGTGAAATAAAATCAGCTTGGCATGGGAGAATCTATTCCTTTTTGCAACAAGTCTTGCTATCTTTTGAAAATAAATAATGCCCCACTACAGAATATTATGTAGAAGCAGTAATGGACATATATACTTTTGCTGGGGACAATGACAATGCATTAGAATAACTCACAATTTCTAAAAAAATAAAAGAAAATTAAATCAAAAGACCCAATCAACTGTGAAATGTTTAAAAACTCTGTAAACCTGCCAAGCTTAAATAAAAGTTAAACTAAAACCAGAGAAGAACCTGATTCATGACTTGAAATGTAGACCACTTTCTTGTCCTCTGTGAGTTATAACTTTTTGTGCATGTTGTTTGCAGTTCTTTACAAGTCTATAGATTAGACATTTCAAGTTCTTTTTATCAGCTATCCTGAGAGATTTTATTATGAAGACACAGAGAGGGAAAAAAAAAAAAAAAAGTGAAACTTTCTTCTAGAAGAATAATCAGTTTTTCACTTAGACAAACTTTAACTAATATATACATTTTTCCAGATGCCTGTTGAATACAATTATTTGCCTTGGTTAGATAAAAATTTGAGTAGAAATATATGGAAAGTGTATGTGAAATCCTATCTAAGCATAATAATCAGAACTTGCTTATCTACTGTGTCTTTCAGGGAAATGGACTGATTTTGCTTTTTTGTCTCACACAAGTTTCAGCCTAGTAAAATGTGTATAATTGCTCCTTACTTGATCTTCAGTGGGTTTTAATTCTCTACTCTGCTACCCCAGTTTTACATTCATATTTCTTTACTAGTGTCAACACACGAAGGAAGCATTAAGAGGGAATGTGAAATTAACTAACATAATTTAAAATAGAGAAACTGACTTTGCAAAAGGAGCACAAGTTATGTATGGAGCCCATAAAAGTTCAAGAATGGTCAACTGCACATTAAAGTAAATGGTCTGTCACTTCAGAGGGTCATTAGTTGAGATGCTAGGGGTTGTTACACAAGATATCAAACTGTAATTCCTTCCCTATAACTAGAACAACATGGATCTATAACAGAGTAACAAGCATTTTATGTGTCTATTTTTGCTGTTATTGCAGGAATGTTTATGAAATAATAGAGAAGTATAAACTGAAACAGCTATGGTGACATGCAAGATTATCCCCCATTGGATGATCATTGCAATTATCTTTATACTTAATGAAACTCAGTTGCAGGGTAAAAATATACGAGCTTAAACATCTTTACCTCAGCAGTGAAGTAGTCCTTGAAAGCATGTGCAGTCGTAACAGAAGCTCAGATGTCATGTGTAAGCTTAAGAAACCACCATTTCTCAATCATTTTCCCTATATCTTTATGATTTCAATTTAAAGTTTGCAAGAGATTTTAAATTCTTTCCTTAGACAACACTTCCTATCTCATACTAGAAAAATAACCTAACCTTGTTAAATACAGAGAAGCCAATGTTTCAGCATTGGTTCATGGGACTATCTCATAAAATACTTCCAATATCTTATAATTAAGAATATTTTCTGGCATTTATATCTTGTAGTCACTGACAAAATTAATATTTAAAGTAGATAATGTAACTAAAACATGTATGAAATATTTGAAACAGTACCTTGAATCTTTTAAGGCATTTCACATTTATTCACTTCTATAACCATGTACCAGAAAGGACAACTGACTTGGAGAGGGTGAGCAATTGCATCCTCCTTGCTAGACCAGTTTATGTGACTATATAATCTGTGCCAGAATATTGACTGACTGAGCTCTGATACTGTGTTTCTTTGTTGGAAGGATGCTATTAGCTCACACACAGCTTCACTTTGATCATATATAAAAGTATTCTGGTTTTGAGACTGTTCTTGCACACCTTGAAATACATTTCAGAGCTGTGTTTCTGAAACTTTGTTAGCATTATTCACAGAGTCACCAGGTTTTGAAAATGGAATAAAATATCTTTGTGTGTGTGTCTGCTTTTCTCCATTTTTATATAAACCTTTCTTATCTGACTGCTATTGCAGAATGATCTACTTTTTTACAACTGGATCAATTTGTTCCTTTCAATATTGCCTCCCTCAAGTCTTCAGTACAGGGTGTGTTCCTGTCATCATCATCATAGTCCACTATGTCTTTTGTCTTTGCGCCAAGGACTGTAATAATTTACATTAGCCCCACATATTGTTGGTTGGTTTGGTTTTTTTTATGTATCAGACACAAATTTTGTATCTAAAGCCCTTTCTTCTAATATAATCTAGTAGACTGTTTAAAGGGGCATGGAGAAGAACTTAAATCAAGAAATCCATCTCCTTATCTTTCACCTAATCAAATGCTACAGTTCCAAAAGCTACAGTAAGATTTCCGAAGTTTCTTCAGCTGAACACTATTGTACAATTCTTTATTTTCTCAAATGAGAATGAGATTAGGATCTAGATTTCAAGCTTGCCAAAAATTATGTACATGGTTTTGTTTCAGATGGGAATATGTTTTAAATTTCTGATGAATTAGAATGTTACTGGGTCCTGCAGCTCTTCAGGAAAATTGATTTTTTCATCACAAATTTCACAGCTTGATCAATTGACAAGAATATAAATGTTAAAGAGTTTCAAGGTCTTCAAGTGCTGGAACAGAGACACCATCAAGGCAGAAAGTTCTCCCTCCACAGCCTGTTTTGAACTCAGTGAAAGTCTGTCAATATCTAGATATGTCAAATGAAGTGAAATGTTTCAGGTCCAGCAAATGAGCATTTTTTTTTTATTTTTATTTTTTAGATTGTTTAATTGAAAAATGTCTGGAAAGCTTTACTCCTTCATCTCAATGACACATTCTAGTATTTTTATTTCTTGGTATATTTTGTCATCATTTGACAAGCATCTTGATTGTGACATTCCAGAATGCTAATTTAGACAATGTATATCTACTGTGAATACTAAAGAAATAAAGGATTTAAGTACATTGTTAGCATTATGAGAGAACAACAAGGATATGTAACTGTTGCAAACTTATTAAAATGACAGCTCATACGTGATTGACTAAATACTTTGGAACATTTACATCTATATGATAACTCAGGGAAAAAAAAAGGCATTCTTCATGATTAAGATACTTGCAGTGAGAGAAAAAAACATGAATAGAAATGGCTATGGATAACACATATCAGATAAGAGATCTTGCTGGGGCTTGGTACTCATGCTTAGAAAATAAATTATCTGGAAAACGCTGTGCTACTGTAAGCATCTTATTTTTCTAATTTTACTTGCTGCAAAATGGTATCTGTAGGAAAATAGTGTGAGGTGGGGTTTTTAAACTTATTTAAGTAAAGTTTATTGTGCATTTTTTCGTTTATAAGAGTTCTGATTTACATATGTACATATTGCTTTACCATATCATCTCCAAATTTGTTATGAAAAATGTGATGCTTCTGTTGGATTTAATTCTATGTATCATCCAGCTTGACACACAGAGCACTTTAAAAATCTGTATGCAGCCAGCAAAATGATTTAAACTCCTTCAGTTATTTTGTGACTTATAGAATTTTATTTCTACCAACATAATTAATATTGAAGGTCTAGCATCAGTTTTAGTGCTTGTGCAGACTTTATGCTAAAATTCTACTTAGTTACTTTTAGATACACTGATTTTGTACTAACCTATGGCAGGGATTTCAGTACATGTTTTGTGATTAAGACCTGCAATGGTGTTAAGCCTGTGAGTGAACTCTATTAAATTTATAAAGTTTGTAATCTCTAAGTTTTAATCATGTATACAAATATCAACAACTGAGCTAAATTTTGCTATAAATCCCAAGATATAATTTTTGTAAAAATTACTGAAAAGTATCTCTTAACATCTGTATATTTAAAGGGCCATGTATTTAAAAGGGATCTTTATTTATCAGACAAGCCCAGCAGACTTATATATTTACTGACCCACATAAATACAGGTATTTTCACAGAATTAGGTTTTGGACAGTATTCTGTTTGCTATCTACACAGTTTTTATATGTGGTCTTAATCCATGCTACTTTAATGTTAAAAGTTGTGGACCAACCAGAAGAGACAGGATTCCTAAGAGTATGACAGAACATTCTCCATGCCCAGATAGAAACCTTCCAGAAGGTATCCACTCACTTTCTCCTACCTTTGAGAAGATTCGGCATCAGAGACTAGTTAGAAGATGCCCAAATCCTATAAACAAGGAATAAAATCTCCTCACAGCTGTTGTTTCCCTCACCTTTCCCTTCACTTTCTTCTTTATCACCTTGGCAGTGGAGAAGTGTTCCAAGCAAGATTTTCCTCAACCGTTTTTTTCCACCGTTTTTCTAGCATAACTTTGCACTTTCTTACCCACTTCTGCTGACAAAGACAGCTTTATCTCAGTGTCTCATTCTTAGAGCAGCGTAAGTGCCTTTACCCGCTTCCCTAAGAAGCCTTCACCTAGCGGTGGCCTTCAGGAACTCTTAGGCAAATGGCAGATGTTCACATTGAAGCAGTTGTATTCATGACAACAGTGAAGTTCTTTCTTGTAAAAAAAGTTTAACCACAAGGTAGTGCCTTCAGTTTTTGCAGACGGCTGAAGCAGTTGAATGATGATTTAAAACTCAGTATCATTTCGGCTGATTTCCTCATAATAAGAATTCTTTTATTTGCAACTCTTTTAATAAGGCTACTGTGGTACTGACACTATTTCTAAATAGGACAGGAAATATTTGAAAGAATTAACTAGAAAAGCAAGTTGATACTATTCTGTGAAGGCAAAGACTAGCTTATCAAAATACCTGCAGGCCCCAAACACTATATCTTTGGGTTTTTCAGGCTTTTTGATGTACAAGTATATCTGGAACATCTTTAATTTCAGCCTGTAATCTGTTTATTTTGAAAAACTAATTCCAAAGCATGGTCTGCTTTGAAAATATTACTCTGTAAAAATGGCAATGAGAAAGTCCATTGTCAACAATTTACATATCAAACACATTCTGTTTTCAAGTAAAATGAGGCTTGTTATTTTTCCAACTAGCCACTAGTTATCCTGAGAATTAGGTTTTTATGCTACTAATCATCCCTAGCAGTAGATGTCTTCAGGTAAATTTTAAGTGTAGGATTGTTACACCTGACTTCAGCTATAAGTTTACTACCTTCATACATCCATAGACTAGTCCTTAGACAATGAAAGTACTTCCAGAACTGCATACCTATTTTAGCATCCATCATTCAGAAGTGCCTCAGCCTTGCTACTGACATTTGGAAGAGCTTAGCTCGCTGTCTTAGACTTTGTTCTGAACATATATAGCTAAAGTTAGTTAAAATTTCATTCTGGGATGATTTATGTGCTCTGAGCCTTTCATGTGAATATAAAAAATATCTTCTTGAAGAATCAGGAGGTACCATTTTTGGACAGGCAGCTTTCGGAGAAGAATCTCCTGAAGGGAAAAAGGTTGACTCATTATCCAGATTTATTCGAACTCAGGCCTCACTGAAGAGATAGACTCTTGCTGTTCTCTCTTATGCAGTGTTTGATCCATGAGAGTAAGGCTAGATCTACTAATAAAAAACCACCAAGCTTTCTCTGTATTGTCAAATGCATAAAATATTGGACAATATTGGACAAAATACTGATAAAATACTTTAGATTTGTGAGTGCTAGAGGAGGTTCTGTAAAATACAGAGCCATTATAGATTTAATTGCTGTGAATGGATATCTGACTTTAGTCTAATGATGTCAAGTTCAAGAAAAATGCATGGAATCTAAAACATCAGACAAAGCACACCAACAAATTGTGTTTGTCCAATTAATTAGTGTCTGCAGTTTTAATGGGACAATAGGTGGGGTTTTTTCCCAAGTAATATTTTTTCCTGCCTTTCTTATAGTTTTCAATAATCAGACATATTTGAATAAAATATCTATTTATGCCCGATGTTATTTTCCTCAGGCTTTTGGGGTTTTTCGGTAAAAAAAAAAAAAGCCTAATTACTGGTGGTGCCAGATCAGTAGGCCAAGACAACTTGCAAAACTTAAATAGCTATTTTCATATCGCCTAACCAATGGTACAGAAGTTTATCCAGACATGAGAGAAATAGAGATGGATTTGGGATGAAAACATTTCACATGCTCAGGATCTAGATACAGGTCTTTGGCTCTGGTATTCAGCCCCCAGATCTACCTTAGATTCCCTGGGTAAACTTGGCCAAATCACTTGCCTTCCTCATGGCTTTGTCACTGAATCCTAAATATGTGGCTATGAAATATACCTTTCTCCAAAACTTTCTATTATCTACATATCTTCAGGTGAGTCCATCATGACATGGTACACTGTCTGGCACAACCACTTTTTAGGAGCAGATTGACTCCATTGTAATTCATACAGAAAGAATACTGGTACCACTTACTTTTTATAAATTCTATATGCATAGACATACCCAGTTTGAGAAAAGAAGGATAAAAAAGATTTACTGTTTTCATGATCTGTAGAATTGCTGTGTCTCTTAACTAGAAAGTGTTAGGAGGAGAAATGGAAACAAAGGGCTCAATATTATCCTACAGCTGTAGATGTAAGCCATGTAGCTCCCTCTGTAGAAAGATTTCTCTGCTTTGTCTATGAGGAGAGTGAGAGTATTTGTAATTCTCTGTGACAATGCACCCAGGGAGGCTGAATGGTGGAACAGCTTACTGTGAGTCCATGTCCATGTAATACAGAGTCCATAAAACTCACATTACATGAAAGGAAATACAAGACATGATTTGATTTCAGATTCTTCCTTTTCTTATCAATTTTACTAATCACATACTTTTTACAATGAAATTTTTTTTTTTTTTCTTTTTTTCCTGGAGACAGGAAGTAGGATAGTAGAGAAAAGGGAAAGTAGGCCTAGATTTCTTTAAATGTGTGTAACCCTGTGCTTATACCAGGACCAAGTAAAAAGGATAACCTAGTTGATTATGTCCACAATAAAGATATTCAGTATCTTTGCTTGTAGTAATGCAGAAAGTTGTCATTATAAGCACGGTTTTTTGTTGCTGTAGAGGTGAGCCATACGCATTACGTTATACCTGTAGGAAGCATTTAAAGCAAATGTATGAGTTAAACAAGTTACATTTAGAAACTTTGGGCTTCATTTAGTTATTTCACCTAGTAATTTACTCATAAAGGGTATTACTTCTCTCTACTAGCCAGAAAACTTTGGCCAGGTCCTTGGTTCTTAAGGTCTTCAATTCACTCCTGCCCAGTTTCCAAGTTTCTGAAGAAATTTTCTTAAATTCTTAGCAATGTGGTCCAGCAACAAAGTTTTAAATCACTTCAATTATTTTCACACACAACCCAAGAGCTCCTATTAGCAACCAAGGAATCATAAAATAGTCTTCTGACTACTCTCTCCAACCTTTGTCAAACTGTACCTAGTTATATTTTTTGCTTCACCTTTTCTCCAGGCTTTAAGTTTCAAGCATGTCAAGATTGCAACTATTGTATTTATACTGGATCAAATTAAGTGCTTTTCTTGAATTGGCAAAGCTGTGCGTCCTTGTCAACTTTAAAATACTAATTTGGGCACTGATGACTCTTCACAAGTCAAATGAAATAAGATCTCACCTGCAGATGGAGAAACAGATTTGCTAGAAGATGCTACTTCTTCAGAATAGGGTCTTTATCCACCCTAACAAGAGCATTTTAGATGTGAAGCCTTGGTTCAGGACAAGAAAAAATAATGAGCTGAGTTTATACTCTCCTGCATGAAGTACTATGAAAAGTCGTATCATAAAGCTTGCTATAAATAATCAGCCCCTGTTATCAATCAGCTTTCAGCAGGACAGGTATGCTGCCAGTCTTTGCTCCACTGGTTCACCCAATGGCATGTTGAGAATACACTTCTTGTTTGTGCATCCCAGCCTGCATTCCATCATTTCAGCACTTCACATTGTCCTTGTTATGAGAGCTGATGATTTAATGATGTAGAGTGCTAAGGAGAAAAGATGACTTTTACTTGATAAATACCTACAGAGACCTATTTTCATCCTGGAAACCATGAAAACTGTTTGCAGTCGCTTTCCTGATGAATCAAGGAGAATAAAATTTTGTAAGTAAAATCTTTATTGTTTTCCTTACTCTAAACTTGCTGTTAAAAAGGACAGGGACCTGTTGGTTGAGAATGATAATTGATGCCAATCACAGTCAAGGCCCAAATTTCTAAAACAACATTTACATGCCAGACCTCCATCTCAGCCTTAACCTTGACTTCCTCTCTCCCTTCCATCCATTTTTTTTCCTATCAATTCAGGTCTGTTTTTTTTCCTATAAATCCTCACTTCACTTCCTTTGGCAAAAAATCTTTGTAATTGCAAAGAAGACCTTAGATATTTTTGGAGGCTTGGTGGGGTCAGTTGGAAAGGTGGTGACATTGGAGGATGCTTCCTGCTTCCATTCTCACAGTGGATATTTCGCACATATTCTTCATTATGCCTGGGCCATTCTCTTTTTTTTTTTTTTTTTTTTTTTTTTTCTTCTTCTAAGAGTGTCCCTGACTTAAAAGAAAGTATAATCTGATGAAGTAAAGATGGGAGTTGCTACAGTGAATGATATATTCTTTTATATTGTTAGAATGAAGAGTTTTTGTGTAGTATCTTATGCCATTACTGATGGTGCTTCTATGTACCACATGAATGAGAAATAGTGGGTCTGCAGTGTTGATGGGAAAAACAACCAGAAAGAAGTTACTTATCTCTTGATGTGACTTTGGAGTTTATTGCATTGTTGTCTGTAATACAGTTTCCAGTGAAAGAGAGAAGGAATCAAAAGAACTTGATTGGTTTAGAGACAGATCCTGAAATCCACTCCACGGATATGGATTCTTGCAGTATTCAATGCCTACTAAAATTATTCCAGATGGACAGCTGTTTCCAACAGTTATCAGAAAGGAGCTGTATTTATGAGATCTGTCTAGCTGGGGTTTACCATGGTAAAAATAGATTTTATTTAAGTTATAAACTCTTTAACAGATCTAACAAGGTCTTGGCAATAACCTTGTGACCTCCAATGGTATGTGCTTTCTCTATTATCAGTTTCTGTAGAAGAAGATATACAGCTGCTTACCACCAATCCCTCACAACCACAGACATATTTAAGCCAAAGGTCACCTTTTGTGATCACACACACACAAAATGGCAAATAATCTCCATCACGAAAGATGTCTGAATCCTCTCCCAGCGTGTTTCTGAAACAAAATTTTATTAGTCTTAATATAGTGTCTCAAAACCAGTATCATCTCTGATATACATAAGTAAAAAGACTGTCTTTTCAAATTATGGGATTTTCTTTGTAAAGCTGAAGCCCATGGGGAAATTAAAATTTTTCCTTTCAGTTCAATATATCTTAAATATTACTTTTTAGACCTCTGCACAAACTTATTGAGACCTTACAGAGCTGATAGTTAGGCAGCATACATGTCTGGCTGTGAACACTGCCATGTTCAAGTCAGAAAATACCTCTGGTAATACACCACTGGAAGTGACAGCACAAATGTCCAGTATGAGCAGGTGAGGTCAAATTAGACTGCTCCAATTGCACCCCCCTGGGCATATGCTGATGTACAGATCCAGAGCACCTGACTGTTTCTTTTCTTTCTTGCCACTTGCTACAGGTTAGTCTGCAGATGCTGCTGGAGAATACAGAAAGATACTGGATTCATTAAATTATTGGAAAGGAGGTAAACAAGGGGGGGAAAAATCCTTTTCTGGAATTATTTTCAAAGTCATTATTCAAAGCCTTAGGCTAGCTTCACATTTGTTGTTATTATCTAAGTAGATTTCCAGAGGTTTATGATGACGGATTTGCATTTTAATATCCAGGTCAATTTACTGTGAAGATAGAGGCATCTTTCTTGAATCTGTTTCTGTGATGAGATGACTGATTGTCCTTGTCGACTAATGGGAGAGTAGGTGGAGGGTGTGGGCGGCAGTGCTGCAAACCCACGATCATACATACAGAGCCGCTATTGATATGGAAACTTTTACCTCCAGCTTCTTTCTTTGCCTATCTCTACCTTGTAAATTGTTGCAGCCAACAAAGCTGTGATTACATTCAATAGAAATAGCAAACTTCAGACTTAAAAGGGGTTACAGGAGAAGAAAATGAATGGGAAACAGTTTTGTGAAGAATGGAACGGGCAGGATTTTCTGTCTCTTGCAACGTTTTTTTTCCTCTGCCTCTCACCCCTCCTCACACTCCCTGTTGGTGGTAAGGTACTGAGTTACCGTTGTTTAATCAACAGTCTGATGTGGTAACTCTTACCAGGCTGCTTCTTCACATCTCAGACTGTCTGGAGCCTACTTCCATCAAGCTGTGTCTTTGTACTTAACACCTTAATGATCCTGAGGCAAGAGAGAAGTAGCAGTTCTTTGAAAGGAGAATAATTACACCCAGACACACAAATGCATTTGGTGCCAGATTTTGTTACCTCAAATAAGCAAAATTAAAACAAATGTCTTATCTTCTACAGTTACAGCGCTTGTCTCTCTCTAGGAGGTTTAGGACAAATGGATTAGGAGACACTAATGACCTAATCCTATGCCCTTTAAATCGAAGATAATTTTGCCATTGACTTCAGTGGGCAAAAATCAGGCACAATGGAAAAACCTCTTGAAATAAGTTTTTCTGTATGTTTGGAATTGATGATTTTTTACCAGTCAGCAGTTGCAGAACAAGGTAGGTGGTGGGTCACAAAATGGTAATGTACAAATATTTAGTTAACTCTACTTATTGTTTAACATTTTCCAAAGTGATTGCTGATTTCGGTGACCCAGCTCAGTCACTTCCCATGCACGTGATTTACTTTTCAGGAAGTATTTAAATCCAGAAACTATCCCAAATAACTAGTCATTAAATGTTGCCATTTCATATGAACTAAAGCAATATTTTGTAAACAATGACAGACACCAGAGATTGATTCACCACAACCATAGTTATACTTGTTTCTAAGAAGAAAAGTTTTCTCAGATGTGCCTTTGGAATTGAAAAAATATAGAATGTGCATATATTCCACTTCTCATAAAAGAAAATTTTCACTAACTAAACTGTCTCAGCAGAGGGCATATGTATTCCTGCCTTTTCTTAGTCCTGCAAGCAAAGAAGAATCTGCAGCTTCTGCACTAGAAAAACAACTGCATTCATATTCAGTCTTGTGCTCTTTGGTCGAGGAATTGATGTTCTTGCTACCCTAGCCTGCCAGTCAGGTTCCTAACCCAAAATCTTTGACTAACTTCTATACTAATTAAGGAAACATGGGTGGGGTGTGAGCACTGGCCTGTGATTGTCCAAACTGTTTAATTATTAGCATACTCTCTGGCACGACTTTAGATCATCATGGCAAATAGGCTCATCATTTTTTAAGCACAATAGAGGGGTGACTATTTTTCCCATATGCAAGGTAAGATGCCTCCCTGTTTTTATATGAAAGTATATATGCTATACCAAACTAAGTGGCCTCAGGTCAAAGGACTGTCTGCAGCTTGCCTTATTTACTGGTCTGTATATTGCTCTCGTGCCTTAGGCATGTACCCTTCCAGGGGGCATTTTCATATCAGGAACTGTAAATGAAAAAAGGAGATGAAAACAAATAATTCAGCAGTATCTTCAGCCTTCATGACCTGTAAGCAAACATAGTTTCACGCTTGCTGGATCTATGTCAATGAACAACAGCTACAATTCAGCAAAACCTCTCCTGAGTTCCAGGGTAATTCTGTTTGTTGTATATGCTGCAGGATGTTGGTGTAGAGGAAATAAAGCACAGAATTTAACAAGAGGTGAGATCTTCACTCTATTTGAATGAGAATTGCTGCAGGGTATGTTCTTTTTAAACCTCCAGCAGATTTAAGCAGCAATAAGTAATTTCATGTGCAATTTATCCAAACATATTTTTGCTTGCAATTAAAGAAAGAATAGCCAATAGAAGAAAAATGGAGTCATCACACAAGAAAACAAGTATATAAAAATAATATTTAAAGGATAAAAAATGATAGTACTTACAAAATATTTTTTGAACAATTCCTAATTGCTTCCCCTCAAAACTAGTCATACTTCTGTCAGTTCTCCTTCTCATGAAGAACAGCAATTCA
>WUAM01000287.1:77075795-77087180 GCA_024336885.1 Actenoides hombroni
AGGGTGATCAGATATTGGAATGGACTGCCCAGGGAGGTGGTGGAGTCACCGTCCCTGGATGTGTTTAAAGACAGGCTAGATGAGGCACTTAGTGCCATGGTCTAGCCGATGTGGTGGTGTTGGGTCATATGCTGGCCTTGATGATCTCAGAGGTCTTTTCCAGCCTCAGTAATTCTGTGATTCTGTGAAGTATTTGGAGACTGGTTGTGAACAGATGCATTTTGGATATTCAGAATATTCAGGGATATTCAGGATATGCAAGGGTATCAGAACATTCTGAGGATATCAGACAAAAGTAAGCCATTTTGTTGACAGGTTTTATTCAAATACATATTGAGAATAAATCTGTGCTCTCAGGAGCATACTCTGAATAGGGAAAGTGGAAACTGAGGTAGAAAGGAACAATGTTTGGGTTCTGCTGTGGATAGAGACAGAAGTGAATCCCAGTGTGCCTGCAAGCAGCCTAAAGGCACTAGTTAATATAACACAATGCTTCTGTGACTTGATAAATTTAATACTGTGCATAAAATGTGGGCAGGTGTGAATGTGATTTGTCAATAGAGTGCAGAGGGAATCCAATTTGTCAATTGATTTTCTAAAATTAGCTCAATTTAGGAATGAAGTGTTGATTTGATTAAAAAAAAAAAAAAAAGAAAGAAAAAAGAAAATGTTTCATTTAGGAAGTGGAAAATGGACATTTTTCCAGCAGCTAACCATTTCTGCCTATCATCAGTAGATACAAGTACATGAAGACAATAAATTACATGCAAATGTAAGCATACAGCTGATCAGAAACATGATGCTCATCTATCTATATGTGTCTACTTAAAGCGTTTTGTGCCGGCCTAGGTTTGGTCTTATTGTTATTTGTCCTGTTAGGTTTCTTTTGAAACCATCAATGTAGGAAGTCTTGCTTTGATGCTGGAAGACTATCAAGGGATTAACTGGCTTTCTTGTCCCTTAACACTTCCCAGAATTTTCTGATACTCCAGAAAAGCAGGTAAAAATAGAGTGAAAAAACTTTAATACAAATGCTAAGTGAGTTCTTTTGAGGGTAAGCAGTTAATTAGATTAAGTGTTTCAGCTCTGAAATACATATATAAAAATACATATATATATAAAAGTCACAGAATTTTATCATCTCTAAAATGCAAAGGGCCAGAAGCTGATCTTTACAGTATTATTACCTCTGTCATCCTCACTAGCTTTCATATTTTCTCTTAATGGGAAGGCCTGTCTCTTCCTGTCAATCAGGATCTGTCAGCACAGTGTTATTATGTCTGTGTTAATATTCAGAAACTTCTTTTGCAGTGTTAACTGTTTTTTACCAACCTCAGTTATGTAATGTAATTGTACTGCAGCAGCTATGCAGTATTTGAAAGAGGGATGAGGTGGAGGGTTTATTTTTCCTGATAACTAGCCTAGATTGAACTGAGAGTTCATAAAGTTGGACTAAGCCATTTCTTAGTTCCTATTTGCATAGAAGTAGCAGAAAGAGTGTGTGTGGGGAGGCAAAAAGAGCAGTAAAAGGGACAAATCTGTAAGAAATGTAGTAAATTGAAGGAAATTAAAGAAGAAAGAGAAAAGAAGCTGAGGGTATACCTATACAACACAAAAGTTACTGAGTGTACTAGGCTTTTGTGTTTATCAGAGATAGAGATGGGAAACACACCAAAATACTTAAACTTGTTTCTAGTTGACACCAGATGATTTTTTTTCAGTTTAACTCATCAAAGCACAAATAAATCCTTGGGGTTTTTTTAATATAATCTTTGCTTCATTTACAGTGAAATAATTTTCTTTTGAAAAAAGAAATTCAGATGTGTCATTTATAAAATTTCACAATCAGATCACTAAAATTTGTGATTAATGATAAGTTCTATTCAATCTTAAATTGCATCTTTAGAGGATAAAAAGATAGAAGACTGTTTTTATAATTTTTTTTTACTCCATGCCTTATTCTAATCCCTGTTCAGGGATTTATAAAATGTTCCATTTTTGGATATCATAGATCAAGGGGGAATAGGGTTTTCAAACGACCACTGATTCCTCAGTGGTGAAGTGTGCATCACGAAATGCCTGAAGCTTTGATGATATTGTCCAGTGCAGTGACTGCTAAAGCTGAGCTGGAGCTTAGGCAGGAGGATGAAGTAATTTGTTAGTACCAAAGGTCATTAAAAGACCATTTACCCCTTTGTATATATGCATTATGATATATTCTTAAAACTCTTTTCTATGCATTCGCAGAGCTTGCTGGCTGAGAAAGGGACTACTGAGGTCCCTTTCAAAGAACAGTCTAGTAAGGGAATTCTTTCTTCATTGCTTTGTGCTTCTCTTTTGAAGACATTAGCTAAATGCTACTGACTGTGTTCACATTTTTCAGATTCTCAGCGTTCTTAGACTGCCAGTCCTTTTATTTAACAGAATTTTAGGAAGGGTATTTTACTTGTTGAACATAGTACAGAAGAAGAAATATATAAATTGAAAACATCAATAACCATATGAAAAAGCAAGAACCTCTGTAAATATACATTGCTTCAGAACTTGCCTGGATACTCATGTGGTAGTTATCTTAAAAGCAGTGAAAATTCATATCCTAAATAAAAATGAGTTTTACTGATGAGTAACCAACTTTTAATAAACTTATGGTAACATAAAGAAGAGATAAAAAGAAAACCCAAGTAGCTAAAAAGCAAAACACATGACTATGGCTGTGTTTTTTAAAAAGGCAGATGTGTAACAATGTATCTGAACTTAGTATGGTACCTACCCATTACTGTGTTCCTGCATCCTGGATAAATGCAGATAGTTCTGTGGTGCCTCAGCAGATGATGTGAACCAGTTACACATCAGGCATTGCACTTCAGGGTATCTCTGTGTGAAGTCTGCATTTGGTTTGTTTTTCTGCAGCTTCTCCCAAAAACTGTGAATCCAACTATGTGAGTGGTAACAACAACAGGAGCTGTAGAAAAACCAGGGATGGCCATAGGCTTTTGAAGACCTGCTGTGAATACAATGTGGAAACATGGAAACCAAACTGCTCAAGGATGCTCAGGACTTTTCATTAGATTTTGAACAATACAGAATAACAGGAGATAACAGCATAACAGAATAACATTTGTTATATCTTGATGATTGAAATGACTACTGTCTAACCATCATACAAAAAAGGTATATTTACAAATAAATATGTTAAACTCTTTGATCATGATCCCGCTCCTTTCCACTTTTATTTTATTTTAAAAGTTTGTGTGGTTTTGCCAAGTTGACACATAGAAGCAGTGTTAGGTTTAACTTAATATTAAACATGTTATACTTGAAAACAAATTTTATTTTTAGAACAGCAAGAGCTGGAGGAGCAAATTGTGTACTCTGCCTTTGAACATTGCATTGAACTTTTGTGTTCAGTCTAACAGCATGATACTCTTAATATTTTATTTTTTTTCCTTAAAGAGAAAAAAACCCAAATCTGATAGTTTGATTAACTGCTGTGATAAAGATTGGAGATAGCAGAGCCCTATCTGTGAGGCTAAGATTTCCACTTTCTTTAACTTTATCAAAATGCATCCTTCATAGACTAGCCAAGGTAACAATGGGAGTGGTCTCCAGTAGGCTGCCAAGTTAAACAGCATTCGCATCATCTAGGTGCTGGGCAAGGTACCATCTACTGTTCCTCGTGGAAAAAATGCCATGATTGCTATTATGAGAAGACAGTGTGAGCCTTCCTGACATTCTTGGGGAGGTGAGTAGAAGACATGTAATCATATCCTCAGTGTGAGTGCTGTGACCTTAGGAAGTATTCAGATAAAGAGGTATCTCTGTTTTAAGTGCTTTTCTGATAGATGCAGTGACATCCAAGATTCCTTACAACCATGGGCAAGGGTTTTGTTTGCTTGGATTAAGGGAATACAGATCATTAAAAGGCAGCAAACTGTAGAGGACTTGATGCCAACTACAAGGAATCTCCTGTAAGTTCCTGACAGACACTGCAATTATAGTGAATGCAATGTCATCAAGTGCTAAAGGCTTAGCTCTATCTCTCCATCACTATGAAGGGTTAAGACTGTGCTTCTAGAGGGACCCAACAGTGCTTTTTCCCTCTTTCACATCTTGTGGCTCATCTACTTATCAATTCCTTAATTACAGTAAGGTTAAGAGTCTCATGGTCTTGATCTTAAGGAACAAAATGAAATTACACACACACAAACATACACATTTAACAATAACATTATTTACTGTAAACTTGGAAATTTCTTGATAGATCATTGTATGTTATGATAGAAAGGATGGTTAGGTTTCTAATTCAGGCCTAGGATTCAAGGTATAAAATGTGTGCTGTACCACAGGCTTCCTGTCTAATGTTGTGGAAGCATTTAGCTTTTCAAGAGTGATGCCTCTGTAAATTGAAGGCAATGCTGTTCCTCAGGAGTATTTTAAATAAAAATTTAAAAAAATATATTATGTTTAATGTACTATGGTTATTACTGTTATTTTCAAGTAATTACAGTGGTTGTATTCAATGACAGATTTTCTGTCCAATGAACAATGGGTGTGAAATCAACTGAAATCAGAATCAGAATATTTTATTCTCACAGTGTAAGGAAACAAATCTTGTTTGTACAACCAATGCATTGTCAAACGTTAATTTCTGGAGTTATCTGGAAGACAGAGAAAAAGAGTAGAAGGGTTAAGATTTAGGAATGATTACAAGACACAGCAGTGTTTTCAAAAGCTTGAAAAAAGGCTCTGATCATAGAAAGAGAAGTGGCACCATCTAAATACAATTGTTGGGGTAAAAGAGAAAGTTACATTAAACTTATAAACCCAAGACACATTGATTTAATTTTTGGTCTAGAGGGAGATGAAATTGTTTCAAATCCTCTGGATTGTGATGGCATTTTGAAGTCATATGACTATCTCAGTAGTGACAGAATCAATGAACTATGGGAAAGCTGCACTGAAACTTGGGTACTCCAGACCAGCTTGCGGCTGGAGAAATAAGCTCTGTCAAGGAAACCAGAGGGAACAAGAAATTTTTGTAAAAACCGTATATATATCTTGAGTGTTTGTTTGGTAAGTGTACCATTGTCCTTACTGTTTACCTAAAATGAGAATGAAAAGAGACAAAGTAGGATCAAATTCCTGGCTCTGGCTGTCTTGACTCAGTGGCATAAGTGGCAGCAATAATAAAACTAGATCACAGTTTTCTCAGCCTAGGTTGAGGTCTTTGCATCAGTGAACTAGCATCTAACTTCACTACAATTGGATGTGTGAAGAGGAGATACTGGGTCATCTGGCCTTGCAACTGGCAAATAATTGTAATTCCTGCTGGAACTGCAGGAAGTACAATCTGTTCACAGTTAGGACCTCTGGGTATTTTCACTGCAGCTGTCTCAATATTTTCAATTTGTTGTGTAGATACTAAGCATCAAATCTCCCTCCAGATTTTCTCTGTAAGGTTATGATTCTAGGACATCAGTGTACTGTGAAAAAAAATTTTAATTGATCTCTATCAAATTAATGCAATACTCCTTCAATTCAGTGATCTAGAAACAGAACAATGGCAACTTGAAGGCTGAAACAAGAAAATCTCACTACATTTATGAAGCTGAAACCTCTGAAAAGATAAAATACAGTGACTGCAGGACATGAAGCTAGAAAAACAAGCAGTGTCAACTTGAAAATAATGATCCGGAGGAGACATTCTCAGTTTATTATTTGGGTTCAAGTAGAGGTGAAGGTAGTCCAAATAGTAGGTTTCCCTACAAAATCTAATTAGTAGTGGGAAAAAAGGACAATAAATATTACTCAGAACAAGTTCACATTCTCATCCACAGCTTCTCATTCTCTCTGAACCAGCTTTAAAGTTGTAAACAATTTAGCTGAAAAAAGATCAGAATTCTAGGTTTGGAGAAATCTTTGGGGTAAATACTTCAAGATAAATAGGAGCAAACCTGATATTTCCCCTTGACTCATCAAGATTTCTTTACAATCAGGGCCTCATATCCAACAATGTAAATGCTGCTGTAAATGTATGTTCTCTTATCCTCTCTGATACAGGTGTTTGAAGCAGAGAATAAACTAAATCAAGAGTTGATTCAGGCTTAGCTGCCATGATGACTATGTTGGTTTTGACTTTCATGCTAGCTGGTATGGGACTATGTTTTGGATTTGTGCTGAAAACAATGTTGATAATTCAGGGATGTTTTCATTACTGCTGAGCAGCACTTATATAGACTCAAGGCCTTTTCTGCTTCTCACACCTCCCACCAGCAAGCAGGCTGGGGATTCACAAGAAGGTCAGAGGGGACACAGCTGGGACAGCTGACCCTAACTGACCAAAGGGATATTCCAGACCATATGAAGTCATGCTCACAATATAAAGCTGGGGGAAGAAGAGGAAAGGAGGGGATGTTCATAGTAATAGCATTTGTCTTCCTAAGTCACCTATACGCGTGATGGAGCCCTGCTTTCCTGAAGATGGCTGAACAGCAGACTGCTGATGGGAAGTGGTGAATGAATTCCTTCTTCGGATTTTCTTGCTTGTGCAGCTTTTGCTTTACCTGTTAAACTGTGTTTATCTCACAGAATCACAGAATGTTAAGGACTGGAAGGGACCTTGAAAGATCATCTAGTCCAAACCCCCTGACAGAGCAGGACCACCTAGAGCAGGTCACATAGGATCGCGTCTAGGTGGGTTTTAGATGTCTCCAGAGGAGACTCCACAACCCCTCAGGGCAGCCTGTTTCAGAGCTCTGTGACCCTCACAGTGAAAAAGTTTTTCCTTATGTTTCTGTGGAACCTCTTATGCTCCAGCTTACAACCATTGCCCCTTGTCTTATCATTGGGCATCACTGAGAAGAGCCTGGCTCCATCCTTCTGACACTCGCCCTTTATGTATTTATAAGCATTAATGAGGTCACGCCTCAGTCTCCTCCAAGCTAAAGATACCCAGCTCCCTCAGCTTTTCCTCATTAGGGAGATGCTCCACTCCCTTAATCATCTTTGTGGCTCTGCGATGGACTCTTTCAAGGAGTTATCTCATCCCACAGGTTTTCTCACTTGTACCTTGTGAATTCTCTCCCCATCCCACCAGTGGGGAGTGAGTGAGAAGCTTAGTCTACTGCGGTCAAACCATGACAGTGTGTCAAAAACTGAATGTGTCCTTCAGAAGGGGTTCCTTGTTCTTGACTAAATGTTGATATATTTTGATTGCATAAAATGGAAGCAAAAGTTCAAAGAAAAATTATTTCCTTTTTGTTGTTTTGTCATAGCACAGGAATTGCTGAATTTTCATGAAAGCATAATATTGCAAAGCCTTATCTCCTCTTTTTTTACAGAAAAGAATATTCTTTCAGAAGTTATTCTTTTGGCCGTTACGTTAATATTTTCATTTCTACTAGATTTACAACAAAGAAGAGCTGTTGTCAGAAGAGTCTAATGTATTAAAATTGTATTCAGGATTCAATATTTTACTGTTCCTTCTTTCAAACTCTAACAACATCTCTACTCAGCACCCTACTGGTAAATATATTTTCTTTGATCACTGCAACATTACTGATTTGAATGATAAATATTACATCAACAGATACTTTTACTTTTGTTTTCTCAGTGTGAGGTTTTCAAAAGAGTCGGTTCCTTTAAGGCCCAACAAATTTTTTTTTTGTCCTCTGTATCTTGCTTTTTATTTTGGGCTATGTTTTTATCACTAAAATGGGATTTACATCCACAATAGCAGGAACAGATGGAATTGGAGCCCATCACATTTTTCTGAAAGGGAATACATCTGGATCATAAATGATTTTGGCTTACCGAAAGTGGAAGGAGTAATACTTAGTCCCACAGTTGTGTATTATATTAATAGAGCTTTTAATAACATTTGTTCCCCTTTTATTCATGTAGAAGCTGATACTCAGGACTTTGTGGAGATACACAGGTGGTATGGAGTCAAGATTTTCCCTATGGTTAAAAATTGACTTGCAATACATATGGGTACTCTTCTTTGAAGAAAGGATAAAAGCAAAGGTGTATATTCCAAAGAAGATAGTTCTCCCAGAGAACATTTAGGAGCAACCCTCAGGAGACCCAGATCTCTGGCCCACTTTAGGAGTATTCATATTATTACAGTAGTCCCTGCTAACATCAGTCATGACCTGGATCCTTAAAATAGAAATATAAAATCAAAAATATTTTAAGAAACTTAAAAAACCATGGTTTCTATGGGACAACAGAGCTCTTGATGGACGCAACAAGGCTCTCCCAGGCTCTCTCTTTTTCTTTTTTTTTTTTTTTTTTTTAGTACAGAGTACTCACAGAATAGTTTTGTTTCCAGGCTTGATATTTGAAGGGTAGGATCCCCTGTTTCACTCTTCCTCTGGTTCACAGGGTATTTCAGGTATCTGCATCCATCTGCTCTTGCCTTTGCCTGCTGCGTGCATTTGTGTACTTTTTAACCGTCCTTCATTCCTCCCCTTCCCTAGTTATCTTGCTGTTGTCTGACATTGCCACTTCTCCCTGAGCACTTGCAGGTGAATTATTGAAACCCTTTCTTTCTCCATAACAATCAAAATATTTTTGAAAAAAATATTGCTGAAAATGTATTTGAGGACAGTTAGTACTCCCCAAATAAACAGTAAACCCATTCCTCCCCCCCCCGCCCCAAAAAAAAATCACTGCAGTTGTGCTAAAATTCAAAAAGATCTGTATAAAAATGAGGAATTTTGTTAAAAAGAAGGTAAAGGTAGCTAAGAGAATTAAAATTTAGCAGGAGACATAGAAACTGTTGAGGGATACTGCCTGTGTGTACCACCTGTTGCGGTGGACTTGAGAATAAGTAAGGGTGTCTAAGCAGCAAAGTTAGAAGATCTCTTTTTAGAATTAATCAAATATTAAGTAAAAAAAAAAAAAAAAAAAAGAAAATAACATCTAAATGAAGAAAATAGAAAGTATCATAAGCTCTAGAAGATTAAACAGGTGTAGTAAGTCATTAGCCCTTGGAGGAAGACTAGCAGTGAAGTCACCCAGGGTGCTGTTCTTGGATTTGTTTAAAGTAGTCATAAAAGACCTGGAAAAGGAGAGGTGTTGTGACAAAATTTGCTAATGATAAAGAGTTATTCAAGATAGAAATGATGAAGGCTATTGTGACAAATTACAGAAGGTCTTTATAAGATTCAGTAGTTGAGTAAGAAAATGGCAGATGAAGGTAAATGCAGACAAAAAGAAAGCAATATATGTGTGGTGTGAATTAACAATTCTAGATTCACATAAAAAATGATAGACTGAACTTACTCCAACCACTGGGGAATGAGAACACGGGGCTGAAATTAATAATTTCTCAAATATGTCCATTTAGAATCAGTAAAAATAACCAGAAAAGACTTGGAGAAAGGAATAAAAAGCAAAAGAGGAACTAGTTACATAAAACCATGTTTTGCCTCACATTGAATACTGTGTGTCTGTTACGGTTCCTTCATGTCAAAAAATGATATATTAGAACCAGAAAAAGTTCAGAAAAGGCAAGCAAAAATGATCGAAGATTTCATGGTCATAGAAGAGATGCCTGAGTGATCTGGCATTCTGCATCATGAAAAGGACAAAATTCAGGGAGCTCCACTGAGCTCTACAGTGTCATGAAGACACGGAGATGATGTGCAAGGACTTGCTCTGTTCTCCAGCACAATAAGTAGGGACCATGAAATTAAGGCATTGAGATACAGATTATTCACACAAATCAAAAAATTCAAGGTAATTCTCAGAAGTGGTTTCCAGATGATGTTTCAGAACAACATATGATCACTTACACTGCATCAGGAAGCTCAAAGAATTTCTTAAGGCTTCATTCAACTTACTTTAAATGTACCTGGTCTAGTGGCAATATTAATTGAAACAAAATTCTTGTAGCTTTCTGAAATTTTGGATAAGCAGTCCCTTATCTTTTGCTGTCCTCAAAAACTTTTGCATTTTTCTGTGTCATTCTTCTGACACAACAGATTATTCCCAGTGATTCTACATATCTGTCCATATCCATCGATCAATACTGATTTAAAATCTTCAGGGTTTTTTAAAAGTTTTTTTTCCCCTTCCAATTTTTTGAGGAATGGGTTGCCCACGCAATTTTTACAACATTGTACATAGGTGGATTATCACATCCGTGACCCACTACAGAGTAGCTGTACATCAGAGAGCAAAAATTATATTGGATTTTTGCTGTCATATCACATTGCAATTTCAAGTCTTATTGGCCAATTTCTGTCTCCAGTAAGTTACTTTTAGCATTACTACTCTGTATTTTCTTTTTCATAGAATCATAGAACTATAATTGTGTTCTGTTATTTTTCTCCCCTTCTGCATTTGTTAGCTTGCATTGTGAAATTTAATTTTGAGGTTTACTGGTCATACGTCTAACCTCTCTGGGTCATTTACCTTCACTGCTGTTGGCAGCAACTTGATACTGCATACAATTTCTACACATCGTACTTTTCCTTTTGCTTACTTCTCATGTATATGAAAACTCAGAACAATTTTCTTTTTATTTTTCTACCTCAGAAATATTAAGTATATAATCTATAATTTTCCAAACTTTGCTTAGGATTTCAAGTGAGTTACTGGTCACCTGAGCTACAAAGAGTGATTGTTACAGGTGGTTTGGTACTTGGTGCAGGTGGAAGCCTGGGGGGCTTTGCCAGAGTACCTAAATATGAAGTACTAAGTACCTAACTAATCTGACAGTAAGAAGCTTACCAATAAGAACGAAATAGTGAATTGGGGCTCAGCAGTCCTTGCAAGGATTGCTGCAAGAATAAAGCTTCATGGGAATCAAGGGATTTCATATAAGTGGATCAGGGAAAGTTTTCCTGACTCACCTTGGGGGGAAAAAAATCAACCATTATCTATTAGCAATTAGTTCAGGGCATTAGAGGTAAATTTTTCTAATGATTATTGCAACCCAAAACTGGACCTTGAAGTTAAAAAAGCAAAGGACAAATATTGCAAGGCGGAAGGTCTCCCCTGGGTTTGCTCTATTACTGAGGCCTGTTGTGGGAAATGTGATATGAGTTGCAGGCAAAGTAGCTAAAATTAAATGCAGTGCTTTTAAATTTTGTACCAACTTGTTTTTGGTTTTTCACTGACATTTAAGATGTTCCAGGATTGTGATCCTTCTATGCTAAGAGAGACAGAGAAATAAGAACCTTACTTTACCTCCAGAGAAAAATGTTTTTAAGCAGCCAAACTCACTACTTAAGTGCTTTAGGATTCTTTTGGGTTTATTTATTTATTTATTTATTTATTTATTTTTTTTTTTAATGGAGGGGATAGTTTTACATTTGGTATATGTGGTTCTACCACGAATTAAACACAATTAATATTGTTAAAAAATAATTTCTT
>WUAM01000287.1:77087280-77099798 GCA_024336885.1 Actenoides hombroni
TTGGGTTTATTTATTTATTTATTTATTTATTTTATTTTTTAATGGAGGGGATAGATTTACATGTGGTATATGAGGTTCTAGCAGGCCATTTTGACAGACATGATTAAAAGACTGGGCTAGGCTGTGGAAAACCTCAAACTTGTAGACATCTGGGAAATCTCTATTCCCAGCATCCCAGAAGAAGTGTCTGAAAGAGTAGGCTAGTATTTGAAAGAAAACAAGGTGAAAAATATCATCCTCTAGTTGATGCATTCTTTACAGATATTATCATTAAGGAGTAAGAATCCAGTCATTTCTCTCACAACCTGAGAGCCTTGCTATCTGAGCTGGTGCAGTTTCTTGATCTTTAGCTCTGGTAGTTTAACAGAGTCCATGTAAATTGTAAATGATCCAAAAGGAGTGATTAAGGAAAAACGTTACTGAAAGGTTTAGGGTGATGAGAAAATTGAGCATCTGTGGAGGCATGTTCACAAACACCTCAGCCAGATGTGGGAACTATGGTTAAGCTTTTCACATTCTGAATAATGCTCAAACCATTGGGATTTTACATTGAAAGAGGTGACTCTGGTTCCCTCTTCTCCCTCTTCCCTGCAAGATCCAAAAATACAAAGGTGTTTAAAAGTTATTTATTAAAATGGAATTTTTTTTTCCTAAAGCTCAGTTTGACTGGAACATGTTTTCTAATGAAATTTTTCATTTGAATGCTAAATTATAAATAAAGGATTCAGAAGCCCAGTGCTTAACTGCCACTTTAATCCAAGAAAGTTAACTGCCTCGGCAACTATCCTCCTCACTGACAATTTTGCATATCTAGGTGCCTAATGCCTCTAAAAATGTGGATCTTATTGCATGTGTAGTATATTTCATAGATATCATAGCACTGTAGCTAATTGCTCCTATTATTTGCAATAGTAAGGCACATGGATCTTTAACAAAGTATCCCCTTTTCATTAAGGTTAATTTGTTGATAATATTAAATAGCAAAAGTATAAAATAAAAAATAGAAAGTGGTTTATACAGCATGTCAGAAGAAATCTCATTTTGCCTTCACTGTTCAGGCTTCATCCTCTTTTTAAGATGACAGCATCAAGTTTTACATTAGAACTATGATCCATCCCCCATGGGAGTTAAATATCAAGCAAAAAACCCTGTACAAGATAGTAGAACAGCTACAAAGAAAAAAAAATATAAAGAATTCTAAAAGAAAAAGAGAGTACAAACTCTTTTTTTCAGGTCATTGACAGCCAGAATTATGCAAAGAATTAGTTTTACTTCTTATCACTGGCATCTCTTTCCTAGCACTAAAGGGAAATTGCTTACCAGGCTCTTCAACAGCAACTCATGATTGAGCTTCTGGGTGACTAAGGGAACATGACACACCATAAGCTTCCTTTGAATGCAGATTTTGAATGCCAGTGACTGATCTGAGATGGTGGCTGAATTCAGCACAAAAATCTGGGAATAAGTAAAATGGAAAGACAATATGGTTGTCCAGAGAAATCATGGGAAATATGTGAAAGCATAAGAGGAAAAGCAGATATAAAGAGCTATGGGGTTTTGGCTGTGCACAGCATGGGTTGGCAACTGATGAACACCACTCACTGGGTAGATACATGGCATAAATTTGTTGCACTTGAGAGCCTGGTTTCTTCTAATGCACTTCCAATCCCTCTCCCCCATGTGCATGTTTTACCCACTTCTCTGGCACTATATTTAGCAATCATAAAGTCATAGAATCATAGAATAGTTTGGGTTGGAAAGGACCTTTAAAGTCAACTAGTCCAATAATGCCTCAATCTTCAACTAGATCAGGTTGCTCAGAGCCCCATCAAACCTGACCTTGAATGTTTCCAGGGATGGGGCATCGACCACCTCTCTGGACAACCTGTGCCAGTGTTTCATCAGTCTCATTGTAAAAAATTTATTGCTTATATCTAGTCTAAATCTACCCTCTTTTCATTTAAAGCCATTACCCCTTGTCCTATCACAACAGGCCCTACTAAAAAGTCTATCTCCATCTTTCTTATACGTTCCCTTTAAGTACTGAAAGGCCAACTGCACAATGAGTTAAATTCACTGATATGATGAAAAAACAATCAACTAAAAATAGGTTTTGTGTTTGATCATCAAGCTCAACTGACTCACCTTGCAGCTGAACAGCTATTAAATCCCACACATCCTGTAGTTGGGGGCAGAAGAACAGAGCAAGATTATGCTTTGTGATGAAGCTTTAAGTTACACTGAATTATGTGGAACATAAACAGCACTACCTGGCTGCATTCTGCTCTAGTTAGGGTTGCAAGCTCTCACTGTTTGGGTCTCAGAATATGCAGAGACAATGTAATCTGTACCTGTCAAACACATCAGGAACAACACCCCTGGACATCTATTTAACTTTCTGAGCAAGCATGTCTGTGTGTCTCTGAGGTTTTCATAAAGTATTGCACAGCATGAGACCTCATAGCATCTCTATGTAAAACCCTGACGATTAGGTGTTACCCAGCCAAATAAACAGACTTCACATTTATTTATTAAGTGGAAGAAAACTGGATATAGTTCTGGAAGTATTTATTCTAAACAGTAAATGCAGAATTCAGTTACATAAATAAGACATGCCTAGGATCTTACCTGTAACTCAGTTACTCCTTTAAACAGAACCTTGTTCTGTAGCCAGTGTGCTTATGGGTTACAGTGTAAAAGATAACGACATATTTTGAATGTCAATACTTTATTTGCTTGCAGTAAGGAAAAACAGGAGGGAGAAGCCAGGATCTATTGTAGCCCAAATCTCTGGTCCCATGGTGAGGGAAAGGAAAGACAATTCAAGTAAAACAGTGGGAAATGGAGGATGGCATTTGCTGGACCAGCTTGGGACATTTTGGAACATTTTTACAGGTTTTCCCTCCAATGGAGGTTATTGGCAACATTGAGACAGGACCTTGAAACTCCAGTAAGACTGGTACAACAGATATATTAACAAGAATTATAGGACTGAAGATGGAAGAGATACCATGTAATGACTTCTTCACAAGAAGTTCATTGACCCATTCTCATTCCATCTGTTGTTTTTAATCATCATAATCCAGCAACCAGTAAATTTGAGATCTTTATGCATCTCAATCAGGGCTGTGAACCAAAGTCCATATCAGTCTAAGAGCTAATATGTAACTAGGTGACAGGATCTGTGTGGATATCTCTAACATCATAATAGCATGACATAAATAAATAACATCATAAACTTAGACTCAGAGTAAACTGTCACCTTAAGAAATCTTATACAATAACTCTTGTACTTTTTAATTCCATAATATATCCCCTTTTATTTGTCCTCATCTTTGCATGGATCTTGTTTTCTGGTGAGAGCTGCTTTTGGTAAAGACTGTTTTGGTAAATGTCTTTTTAAGAAGAGCCATGTGCCTGTTTTGTCCATCATGCTTTATTTAAGCCTATTAACATAGCAATTTAATTCCTGTTCTTCTTGTCAATGACTACTTGCAATACTGGTAACATTTTAAAAAAGGAATATTACAAAGAAGGTATCTCCTTGTATGGGTTCAACACTAACAATAGCTACTAAAGGTAACTACTGTAAAAAATTGTGTGTGCATGACAAAGGAAATTTTAAAGAAAATGAAATGGAGAATGTGAGAAACAAGTGTGTGTGAATAAAAAAAAAGGAAGTTACAACATATTAACTGCTGCTAAGTGTTCAGAGGTAGAGTTTCTAACTCAAAAGGAGAGGAATCAAACTAATTCCTTCTAAGGTTTTGGTCAAGGAGATTGACTCACCTGAGTAATAACAACATGAGCTTGCTTAACTCCGTGTTTATTAACAGTTTACTTCTTCCCTATAATTAATCCCTTGGCCTTGCATCTTTGTGGCACCCAGAGATTTAGCAGTGATGTAAATCTCATGTATCTGCATTGAGGTCAGTGCACCTACACAGTGGTATAAGAATTACCTCAAGTCTATGTGATTTCCAGAGAAGATGCAAAATCATTCCCAGTTCCTTCCTAAATGTTAATACAAGCTATTGATGAAGAATATTATCACAACTGCAGGAAAGATGAATATTATGAAATTTCTCAAACAAATATATGAGGTGGGGTAGAGAGCAATTTCTACCTTGTAAAATAATACCTGGAAAAAAAAAAGCTAAACTTGGCAGTGTGGGTGGAGAACATCACGTGTTAAATAGTGTACCACTGGAAACAGGAGAAAGAATGTAATGGAGAAATGGATAGTCTGTAGCTTTCATGTATATCAGAAGAAGCTCTACCTATGTTAATGCTAGTAGATAATACAGAATGAATATATACCTGACAGGTAATAAATGAATGAATCTCTGATGGGCTGATGTACACATCTGGGGATTTGTATTGTTGAATGACAGCAGAAGCGACACCCCCAGTATTTGAGCCACAGCCTGGTGTAAGAGCCTGGGTATTGTGTGCCTCAGTCCCTATGTGGTGATAAGGTCAGGAAAGACCTGTCTGAAGGGAAGAAGTGTTGATTACTCCCAATGTGTCTGTACCCCCGCTTTGGCTCCTTGAAGACATGCTTTAAGGAAAGGAAGAGATAAGTTCTGCATAGGTGGTATACTCTGTCTTTTCTTTAGTTAAGTGCTCCTGCTGGCTGCACCATAGGGGAGGTGGATGGCAGGCCTCACACTACTTCTAGCTCAGGGGGCTCATGCAAATCAACACCATTTCCTGTGGAAGTTGGGAATGCCACACAGATACTTCAAGGATATAAAGGGACAGAAAAGTATTGATCAGTGTGAACCCACCACCGAAGAACTGAAGACTTGGACTGATCCAGTGAGACGTCACTAGATCCACAGGTGGTGATAACCTTTTCTCTTTATCTTTCTCTCTTACTCACTCTCTCACTCACCCTATCTTTTCCTCTTTTCTAATAACTCCTTCTTCCTTTTCCTCGAATTTAGTCATGCTGTAAAATAATTGCCTACAAAAATAACACCTTTATCTGTATTGTTTCTTGACTGTTCCATTAGGGAGAACTAATAAATTGTTTTATTATTGTTCCTTGGAGTCATTGTCATGACTCTGCCACCCTGGCTGCCCTGCCATGCAGGGACAGCCTGTTTCAGGGGATCACAAAGATTCACCTCCCTTGTTGTCCACTGAGTGGGAGAAGAAAATAATATGGAATTACCTGACAAATTACCTGATAAATGAATGAATCTCTGATGGGCTGATGTACATGTCTGGGGATTAGTATTATTGAATGTCAGTGTGAGAGAATTTCTGTTCTATCTACTTTGGGTTGTGAAGGATAGGAGAATTAATTGTTAGTATATGACTTCAAATATCTTTTTAATAGTTTTATAAATGGATTGTACCTTATACCTTACTAAAATGGGAAAAAATATACATATTTTTTATATGCCACAATGACACCATTTAAACAAAATGTGTGTGTTTGTGCAGTCTAATCTGATATGTATTAAATAGGCAACTTACTAGAATTAGAAAGTTGTGGCCTGGCAGTTTGAACTTTCTCATTACAGTTTGTAGCAGATTTTACTACATCAATAAAAACCTTGATAAAATATTATTATTATTATTATTTTATTTCAAAGCTATGTAAACCAACAAAAATCTTGATTTGACAAAATAAAGAGAAACAACAGAAAACTGTTTACATGATCTCTGTTGGGAAGATGAGAGTAGTTGAGATAAGAATTGGTGTTAATTTCAGGGAATTCTTTTCCCAGATTCCCCTATCGCTAACCACTCACATTTGTTCTCATAAAATGTGTCTGTAATACCCTGTACATAAAAATACTGAAGCATTTTCTTTGTAATACTTCATCATATATCTTAGGTACTCTGACATCTAAATTAGAACATTAATCTAAACGGAGGAGCACTGTAGCTACCATTTTGCTCCGTATCTAACATTTTCCAGGTTCCATTTTTTTTTTCTCCAATTTCTCTATAAATTCTCATTATTCAAAGTTACAGTTGGAAGATTTATGACAAATGGTTATTTCATTATCCATCCTTTGACTCAATGGCCAATTTGCTCATTTGCACAAAAATATTCTAAGCTGAGGATTGCAGAGACATTTACAATAAGTCCTTTACTAATATATTTATATAATTCTACTAGTTTTGTTAACCATGATACTTCAATTTGTAGCAGCTCTCAGTCCATATAAAGTAAGTAACTTTGCTTGGACAAGAAAAAAGTTTTGGGAAAAAAAAAAAAAATCAACAATGTTATCCTGGAGTGACATGGAACATTTTTGTAGATATAAATTATTGGTTCATCAACACTATGAGCTTAATTTTGCTAAAATTTTATCTTAGAGAAATTAGTTATAACAAACATAATTTTAAAGGTTTCATTATTTTGGTTTAAACATATTATTTTCTTGTAATATCCTTTTTATACTGCTTATAATAAGGAACCATTGGATACTAAAACTAGTGAAAAATGGACAGTTAGATCACCAATTTATCCACCAGAAGATGAATTTCAAAACTAATTACCATTTAGAGTAACAGTTATTAGCAGTGGATATGATATGTCATGCCCAATTATGCAAACCATGCAGTGACAGAATAGTAAGAACTTTAAAATTTTTTTATCTTTCATATATTACAAAATAACATAAAATTTACACTAAGAATCAAATCAAGTTATTGTTTCTTGACATTTCTCCATAAGAATTGTTTTTAAAAAAATTATAACTCAAAATAGCAATAAAAAAGGAAGGGTCAGAAATTCCTCTGAAACAGAAGTTTTGAACTTTGACTCATGGCACTAATTTTGGTACAATTTTCCAGTATTACAGCTTGCCAAATAGAAAAATAATTTGTCTAATTATTTGTAAGAAAATAAACTGTTTCCCATACGTAATGGCCAGCATCAAGGTGAAGAAGGAAAGAAAGATGGAGTTCCACAGAAAGTAAATATGACATTAATTACATAACAAGACCTAAGATATGGAGGTATTGCTTGAGGAATGTTTATTTCTTGTGCATTCTTATAATGCTTGAATATTCTTCTAAAATCTGTTGAAAAATACAGCATTTCTTGGGATGTGCTAAAGCCTTGGCCTCAGCAATGTCCTGTAGAAACAATTGCTGCAGTCTAGGACCATGGTGAATAGATATTTTCTCACAATATTATACTGATATAAGAACAGAAGCTGTGTAAACCATTTTTTTTTTGTTATCACAGAATCATAGACTTGTTCTGGTTGGAAGACAACTTCATGATTATCAAGTCCAGCTGTTAGCCCAGCAATGCCATATCCCTAAGCACCACATCTACACTATTTTTTATTTGTTTCCCATAAAAAAAGTGGGAAAGATTCAGGTTCCTGGGCATAACTTGAAGTTTTTTAGGTAACATGCACCAAGATCATTGTAGACCTATTCATCTCATGCTGTCCTCTTACTAAAATATCCTCAAGTTAGGATTTATTCTCTAATATTGTACTACCCTGTTCCTTCCTGGTTAGATTCTGTCCTTTTCCTGGAAGGTGACTACCGAGTCTCTGTTTATTGCCTACATTTTCATATCAAAGCTAATTACTTTTTGCTCAATATGGTGGACAAAGAATGCACCTAGCTTCAAGGGTTTAAGGCTAATGCATATTCATGAGCCTTCAAAAAGCCAATCAAGCCCAACCAGTCTGGTTTATATATCATTTATAAATCTGTATCAGTCAGGAGTGTTTTCACAATCCATTTACAGTGTGCCAAAACCAGACACGAATGACAAATTATACCTCCAAAAGGATCACAAGATTTTTTTTTTTTGCCTTTTTAAACCAAACTGGAAGAATAACATATGTTAGTTTACCTCTAATTCATTTTAATTTTGAATTAATTTCTCTGAGGTTGGAATCCTTATCCAGACTTATCTGCACCCCAGTGTGAACCATGGGCAATTTCCCTTTAGGATGAATCAGAAAAAGAAACTCAAAGAAGATCTTTTACTCTTGCATTACAGAGCGAGAAAAAAAAAAAGGACTAAAAAGATATTTATGTTATTTATCTTAACTCTTTCCTTTGATAGTGAATATTGAAAGATATGAGACAAGTTAGCCTTATTTTATACGTAACACTGCATGTTCTCTTTTCTCATAAAGATCTGTCTACTGTGAAAGAACAGAATACATGTTGATCATTTGTATAAGACAAAGTGACCACGGTGAAGAGTTCACAGTAATTGTCAGCACAGAACTGGATCAAATTGGAGAAGGAGAGATGGGGATGTCAAGAAAGGTGTTAAGAAAGGTTTTCCTTCTCAGATTACCAAAGGAGTGAAACAACATCTGTGTGAGGGATGGCCAAGTGCATCCACTTGGGCTCTTCAGCCTGGGAAAATATATTTAGGAGAGAGTATGACAGAGGACTACAAAATCAAGAGGAGTTAACAGGGAAATGACTGCCTATCTCTTCCACTGTAAGAATTTGGGACATTAAATAAGATTACAAGTGACAGGTTTAAAAACAATATCAGGTATCTCTGCATAGTTTAGAATCAAGCTGTGGAATCCTTCCTACAGCATGCCAGAGAATTGTGCAAGGTTGAACAACTATTGTGTAAAATTTTGAAACAAAAATCCACAGAGTTGCAAAGAGAGGAACACATACAGAGAAAATACCTGTGGTGAGGACCCTGAGAAGCAAATAGATCCTGTGATTATCTGCAGACTTGGGAGAATTTTGTTTTTGAAGAAGACCATATTTATAATGTGGCTATATAATCTGCTAAGGGTTGGCACCCTCTGATAACCATTAACTCCAAGCTCCACTTGGAACCATGAATTAGACAAAATGAAATATTGGATAAGGTGCAGCTTCCCCACATACTCATTAAAGTTCCTCATTAAACATTTCCATTTGTCTACTAAGAGGGGGTTGAAACCTAGCAGTTCTAATTTTTTTCTATTAATCCACTTATTTGCTTTTGTGTAACTGAGTAAAATCTTTCTCCTTGATTCTTGTTAGTGAGTCTCTACACGGAGCTGCCATAGAAAGTATGCACTGTTAACAGAAATCTTCAGCCATACCTCTCTGAGAAACTACTACAGCTTAGAGAAGAGACTGTTCTTGGAGGGAATAAAAATCCTAATAAATGTGTAGCATGAAGGTGCCAATAAAATTATTGAATTAAATACCTCAGAGAGAAAAGACTTTATCAAATAAATGTCTGAGCCAATTCTCATATACCGGACCATGGTTACTATGAAACTCGAAGAAACATGCACTAAAAAATTGTGCAATACTTTGTATATACAACAAAGATAGCAGAAGCAATATGAAACTGGTCCTACATTTAACTGAGTGAAATGAAATATAGATAAATGCAGAAGGTCCAGTTATGAGATCTTTACTGGGGGATTCTTATCTGCCATGAAAAAAAATTATCAACAATGTAAATCAGCCTTATTAGAGGGTACAAAAAAATTGGAATAGTCATGTTTACACACTAAGTCTGTTGGAGGTATCATACCAGGCACTATCTACACCAGTATCTTCTCTCATATAACAGTCAACACTATATGGTTTTGAGCAAATTGTAAGCTGCTTCACAATGGATTTACTGTCATGCAAGTGAAATCCCTTTCACATTCTATCACCAAAGTCATGGTGTGTTTATTAATGTTCATTTTTCACCCTGGCTAATGTTACTGTAGTTGTTTTGCATTTTCAGTAGATATGCGTGCATGATAAAAAGGTTTCCTGGCCTTTGCTACATCCCCAGTACTCCTTTCATGTGTAGAGACTATGAACAGAAAATCATATTGAAGGGTAACCTTGAGATTAGCTGAGCAGCACACTGGCAGAGAAAGTCTGGATCCATACAACCTCTGAGTGAATATCCCAGCAGGCACCTACCAGAAATAAAGACAGGTCAGGCATGGCATGACCAGCCCTGCAGTGATGGTGTAACCCATCTGTCCTTGTAGTACTGTCATGTCACCAGTACTGGGCAGAGATACCAGCTGTGAGCACTTCCTAGTTGTGTTGGCCTTGACCCAACCTACAGTAAGGGGAAATGTAATCTGTGGGCAGAAGCACAGCCCTTCAGATGTGTGGACACCTGTGGCTAGATGTCCTAGATCAATTACTGCATTGACCACAGCCTTGCTCAGATGGGGTTGTGACCCATGTAGAAAAGCATTTGCTCACTCCCACTCTGTTCCTTGCTTGTTAGTCAATTAACCGTCTGTGTAATAGGATCTAAAGCTACAGCAGTAGTAATGACCTGGGCCTTGAAACATTGCACATCTTGGCTGTTCAGCCATAGGTTCGATTTTTCTTGAGTTCTGAGTGCTGACTGTTAACAGACTGACCAGTATAACCTAGCCTATAACTGAGAAACCTGGCCAGTGAATTCCAGTTTATGTAAAAAATTATCAGTGATATATTTAAGTATTAAAGAATCAGCTTTTTACTTTGTAAGTATAGATACAATTTCTATCTATGAGAACATACATTATTTTGTATTCTGCAAAATTTTAATAGAATTCTATTAATTTAATGGAATTTCCCTCTGTATTTACTGTTATCTGAAATAACTAACTTGAATATTGTGAGTAAGGTGTTTGAAGCAATTCTAATATCATAGAAAAGGGGGTAGAGGTGATACTGGCTGAACTGTCTTCCTTGCTGTACCATAAAAAATCTTCATATCTCATAGGAAGATATAAATAACAGGACAACATGATGGCTGGCTAGATTTATAATAGAAGTCTTAGAAAAAATTATTTAGATTCATTGTAGATAGGCTTACGTTGGAAGTCATAGCTGTGCAACCAAGTTAGTAATCTAGATCCCCAATATAGTCCATAGAGGATGTGTAATGCACTTTTTATTGCATCCTAAAATTGATATTCAAGTGAACCATTCCATATGTGCATGTTTCTTTTCTCTGAATGAAAAGGGAGGTGAGATGCACTGATTCACATCTGGTTGTCTACACTGCGTGTATCTCATATTTATGTTATATGGACACCCCTGCAAATTCCCTCTTCTTGTAATGTTGAAAAGACTATACCTATCAAGTGATGAGTACATCTTATTTTGTAACTCTTACGTTCACTTCATGTCATCACCTAGGGTAATGTTGGGATTTTTTTATTATTTTGAGGTAAAAAGATCACTACTCCTAAGTTTAACATGGACAGAAAAATACTGTTTGAGGGCTTTTACAGTTCAGCAGAGATCTTTGCTGGTGTGAAAAAAGCCACTGCATTCCAACACTGTTGCTATACTGCTGACCCAGGAAAACCAAGAAGGTCCTAAGCATGACTGTATAAACTATCAAGATCTTGCTAAAGTTCAACAAAATGGAATTCACTGCTTCAAAACATTGAAGAATGTTTTATTAAAACCTCAAACCTGCTTTTCAAAGGTCTTGTTTTCCTTTGTACACTGACGATATTACTGTCTTGTTTAGTTTTTAATAGAATCTTCAGTGTGTGCTAATAGTTTCTCAGACTGTAAATTGTTTAAAAGCTGCATTAATCCTGGGGCAACCGTACATTCATCTTACCTTCTCAGATGAAGCTTCAGTGCACTATAATTAGCCTTCTTTCTAGATAAAGGATGTTTAAGGAGCTCCCAGAATAGAAGTGCTTTATTACTATAAGATTCTAGTAAGATCTAGTACATACTTTGGCAAAGAATATTTACTCATTCTCCATGTAATCTGTCAATACGCAGCCCTAAACTATGATTTTTTTTAAATTATTTTTTTAAATTTTTTTTTTCCCTTTATGCAGACGACATGATTCTAGTATAAATGTAAAATAAGTGTGATGAATAAAGGGTAACATTTAAGCAGTATGTAAGCAGACATGGAGAAGTGCTTCCATTTTAAATTTCATGGCTGAGGTGACACTGACTTAGAGGGGACACTGCTTATATAAACAAACAAGTCAAACAAGTCTCTGTGGCCCCCCTTTTCTCCCTCCCCCAAAGATTTCACTTGCAAATAATTTGTATCCTTGGATGTTTCATTTGTTATTTCTTTGTATGTCATTCCTGTCTCTGCACAATAAAAAAAAAAACAAAAAAAAACCCCCAAAAACAAAAACCAACCCAACCCCCCCCCAAAAAGCAGCAGTAACAAATACAAAGAACACTGCCCTCATTTTTATAACTCCAGTCTCTCAAACTAAGCACCCTGGGCTTCACACAGAAGTGCTTCTGCTCAGAGGAAGGCAATCAGAGCTGTAAACATGTAAGACAGGAGCTGTGGCAGGGTGAAGAGATATTAGTGGATTGGCAGATTTCATTTCTATGTCTGAAAGAAAAGAGTAATTTTCCTGGTGATTTTCTCTAGGAAAAAGAAATTACTATGAAAAGTATATTTTCTTCTAGAAAGACGTGGGCTATCTTTTTTGGTGAAGACCTATAGGCCAGTGCAGGACCTTGATATTAGACATCTTTTCCCTTTCCTTTCCTTTCCTTTCCTTTCCTTTCCTTTCCTTTCCTTTCCTTTCCTTTCCTTTCCTTTCCTT
>WUAM01000287.1:77099898-77148593 GCA_024336885.1 Actenoides hombroni
TTTCCCTTTCCCTTTCCCTTTCCCTTTCCCTTTCCCTTTCCCTTTCCCTTTCCCTTTCCCTTTCCCTTTCCCTTCCCCTTTCCCTTTCCCTTTCCCTTTCCCTTTCCTTTTTTCTTTCCCTTTTCTTTTTTCTTTCCTTTTT
Organism: Actenoides hombroni; assembly: GCA_024336885.1. Classification (NCBI taxonomy): domain Eukaryota; kingdom Metazoa; phylum Chordata; class Aves; order Coraciiformes; family Alcedinidae; genus Actenoides; species Actenoides hombroni. The sequence goes on from WUAM01000287.1 coordinate 77,100,041, forward strand.
TCTTCCTTTTTTCCTTTCTTTTCATTATTGTACTTCCAGAGATTTGATTCCACTGGTATATATGAAGAACATATGTATGAAGAAGAACCTATAAATAGTCCACAGTGTGCAAAACCCTTCTCCCTGCAGCGCAGGCAAATGTAATCTGCAATGCAGACATGTGGGACAGAGGCTGTTCCCTTTGTCCTCCATTCACAGCCCTTTCATGAAATTTAGTATCTGTCATTGTGCCAGCTGAGGTCAGGTCAACAAGACCCGCAGCTCTGCTGATTTATTCACTTGTGGCTATAGAGACAAGTTATTTTTTCTTGATTGGTTACACACCCTAGAAAGAGACCAGCAACATTTGGCCATGTAATTTATCCAACATGAAATCTACATGTGTATGTCCTGAATCTAACCTCCTTCTGCAATCCCTCATTTAGTGACATTCACAGGAGCTGACAGGCATGGTGAGTCCATTTGACAAAACTCAACTTAAAGGGATAATTATATTGGGAGTCACATACATCAGTGGTTTACTTCTTAGCTTCTGTACAGAGACACACTATAACCTGCTTAACACTCTACAATTTATTTTCAGGTGATTGGTGCCAGGCAGGATCATGCCATGGAAGTATAGTTAATACTACAGACACTTGCTCTCATCTCCCATACTAGTTTGTTTGCCTTTGGAAATCTCCTTGAAGTGATTGCTGAAATGTTAAAAATACAGTATTTAGCCAGTCTGGGGAGCATGGAGGTGTCCTGCTGCTGCTGCAAGTGATCTACAGGGCTAAAGATAGTGTTTCGCTAAACCCATAGTGATATAGTCACTAGAGCCCTTGAAAACAAAATGACCCAAGGTGAAGCATCCTGTAGAGTGTGTGGACTGAATAAAGGCTCAGAACCAAGATGCTGAGATGAAAAGGCCTGGAGAAGGGTAAATTTCATGTGATGGCTTAGTTTGATTCATAATTTGCTCTGTGTTTTATCTAGAAATGAAATTAACATTTATCATAAAAAATAAGTACAATTTGTCATTTTATACAAGGAAATCTCGTACTGTACTTTAGCTGCTTCCTATGATGGTAATGAATTCTGAATGAAAACTGTGCGTGTAACTCTAAATGCATTTTGCATTGGTGGGAAAGTATTAGATATTTGCAGAATGACATGATGTGCATTGATTACAGCAAATTTTAGGAGTGATGCTTCCTTTGAGACCTTTGACTAGAACAGGTTACCTAAAATGTAGCTTAGTTGCCTATATAGATACAGGATTTAGAAATCTTGAATTACAATGCCAGGTCACAATGATTTTGTGGAGAGGGAAAGATCAGTAGATATCAATCTGTGTAGCCCAAATATCTTTTCATGTTTTTATTGTAATACCTATTACATGTGAAATCTGCTCCAACCCTGAAGCTACAGGTCTGCACCAAAATATCTGGGCTCTTAGTGTTGGTGAAAGGGGTTTATCTCCTAAAGAAGAACATTATTATTAGCATGAAGCAGTAGATTTTGGGAAGGTTAAGTCAAAAGTACAGAAATACAGGAGCCACATCAGTTTTTCACTATTCTATTCTACTTTGTTCAGTTCCTTTAAGCAACCCTCAACAATATTTTTCCTGCTTCTGAGGAAGCACTGAAAGGGATGACTAATTTTAGTTTGATGACATCAAGCTAGAAGCGAAAGTACTAAATTCTTCATCTTTAGTATCTTTGAATAAAGCTAGGTAACTTTCTGAAAAATGTGCTTCAGACATAAGTTGCTGGCGTCTTTACAGGACATGGTATAAAGCAGAATAATGAAATATCTCAAGTTGGAAGGGACTCATTGAGTCCAACTTCCCCCTATCAGGACTGCCTAAAATTAAATCATATGCCATTGTCCAGATGCTCCTTGAATTTTGACTGACTTGGTGCTGTGATCATATACCTGGGGAGTCTGTTCCAGTGATCGACTACCCTCTCAGTGAAGAAATTTTTCCTGTTATCCAATCTGAACTTCTCCTGATGCAGCTTCATTCCATTTCCTCATGTCCTATTGCTGGTCACCAAAGAGAGGTTGTGTAATATCTTGTACAGTAATATGTACCAGATCCTACTAGATACTCTGATTTAATGAACCTTATTGTCTTTAAATTAGGAAAATCAGAAAATATTCAGTAAATGATAAAAGGAAGCATACAGTTCCATCCTATTCAGATTAGCTTTCATGTCTATCCCATAGGAATCTAATTACATAATACCTTTAAAAGTTTAGAAACTGCAGCTGTTGCCTTATTTTATACACAACAAAGAGTTCCCAGCTCCATATCTTTGGCCTACTTACACAAATATCTGGAAGAAAGAAGGGATTGAGGATGTCCATCCAGATGGACAAAGTTATGGATGTCAAATGAATGCTGTTGATGTCTCTTTTTTGCGCCAGAGCTAAAAAAGAGTGATCTTGAAAGGGTGTATTTGAATTAGGGTGGGATTTTTTTGACTTCTGCTGCTGCTGTCATTCACAAATATCATGTCAAAGCCTCAAAGCACAGATTTGCCTAGGGAATGTAAGCTAGAAATAAATATTATAAATATTTTAGATGATGCATTCGTAAATGTATTGGGTAACTTGAAATTTCCTTTGGAATACTCTGTATCTGGAAACTGATAGTTCCATGTTCAAGTCACACTGAAGGCCATATTTTTTTTTGGCACTAGGAAGTGTAGAAACAATAAAGGCAGTTGAAATACATTGCAAATCCACTGTTTCCTTTCCCTGCCTTGTAATTCCTATTTCCTCCATCATGTGAACACACAATGCTTTGATAGGACTGTTCAATCCAGTGAAACTTCCTGGGTGTTTTAGTAGTACCTCTTGCTTCAAAAATATTTATGTATTCATGGGTGTTTCTGCTGTCACATTGGATGTTTTATGACTTTGTTTACCTCCTTATTTTGATATATTTACTGCTTCACTGGTTCCAGTGCATCTAGCAGAGCCCAAAAATTATCTTTAAGAGGGGATACTATACAGTGCAGTTTGGTCTCTAAATGATGCTGGAAGAACTTGGTATGTATCACTTAGACAGTTACTTCTGCCCATGTAGCTAATGATGAAGCATTTAATTTTCAAATTTTTTCAAATTGTACAAACAATACAATGAAGTGTTTAGAGGAAATGCAGGAGACCATGTATCGGCATGGCCTTTTAATTTTCTCTCACCTTGGGGCAATCTAAGCAATTTTTAAAAATTATTTTTATAGTTCATTAAAATAAAAACATGTTAAATTATTTATTAGGAGGAAATAGGTTTGGTGATTAGAGCACAGGACAAGAAATCAGTAATACCACTTTTTATTTCTATTCAGGTATTAGTTAAAGTGATGTTCTGAGCAGTTCTCAGTAAGTTCTGTACCCCAGTTTCCCATCTATAAAGACATATTATAATTTTCAATGATTTAATTAATTACTGTTTATAAATGCCCTGTGAGTTTGTTGAATGAAAAGTCTTCTATAAGCTCTTCAAGGCAGTGATTGTCTTATCCCATGATGAAAACAATCTTGGATCTTTTAATGAGTATAATGAATACGACAGGCAGTGAATGTAAAACAGTATTTATTAGCTTTCATCTCATATGACTAAACAAACTTTATTCCTGGTTGTGTGACAATGCATATGTATTTTCAAGATTTTCTTCTTTAACACAGTGGGATGAATCTCTTATGTAATTATTACTCTTACCAGCAAAGATTTGTAGAAGAGAAAACAAATATATCCCAATTGACTGAACTTATAAGTCAGGGTCAATTTTCTGTTCTGCTGCAGAACTGAGACAAATCACTTGGACTCAGATAGTCAAAGTGTTCATGTGACTAACACCCACTGAGTTTTACGGGGATTTAGAGCTTCAAATGTCTCTTCATCCCTCTTTGTCCCAGTTGTTGTTGTCAGAGGGATGATAGCAGCACCTCTATGAAGTATGGTGTGAAGTGGAAGCAAACCATCACAAGGGTTAATTGCGCTCATCTGGGCAAGGACAGCGGTTTCTGTTGCTAACCTCCCACAGGGGAGTGATGTGGCTAATATCCCATGCAGATGTCTTTGGTTTTCTCAGCCCCAGTGCTGTGGTACTCATTTATAGCTGAGCTGACTAGGAGTGATGCCTGGAATGAGTCCAGGGGAGGTATGAACTCACACCTCTGGATCCATACCAGGACGCCTTCACTGCTCTGTCATCACTCTCCTCAGAGGGATGTAATGAGCTTGCAATAATTAATGTTTATGAACTGCTTCAGTGCTGCCATATTTACACTGTTAGATTTGCATCTGTAGAAACAAATCAGCAATCAGTAATTCCACCTGCAACAGAAAGCACAAATTGGAAGATGAAATAGAGGCCACAGGGCGGATTTCTCCTAGGAGGTATTTTCCACACTGCAGAAACACTGCTGGAGGTGACAGCCCTTCAAAGGCAATCTCTGCTCTAGAGGAATCCGGGACTAACAGAAACTTTGAAGTACATGATGGAAGGTCTGTAAAGCACTTACCTGACTTGAATCAAAGTGTTTAGTCATGATTTTCATGAAAAAGAAATAAGCTTAGAGAGGGAGAGAGATTTATCAAATATTTCAAAATATTTCAAGGTTACTGTGGTTGGTCGTGGGAGTTCTTTAAATGATTGGATGCTTTCTGGAGCGTGTATTTGTAAAGCTTCATCTATCACACAGTGGATTTTCTCTGGAGAAAAATGTTGCCTACTTACTTTGCTCACAAGGTAATGCAGAAACTCAGAATGTGATGAATGGATATCAGAGTGTGGCCAAATTATGGCCTTGTATTCACCCTCAGACGAGAACAGGGGTGTCAGGGAATGGTTCTGGGATGCTTTGGCTTTATGGAACAGTTTTGAGCTGTGGAATGGTGCTCAGAGCTGCGAGCTCCAGGGCAGGGTTCCATGCTGGTATGAGTCATAAAGATGAAATTTCTCTATAGGTATCCACTCATTATCTGCTACAGTTAGTTGATTCAGGGGTACTGTTACTATCCCCAGGCCATCATTGCAAGCATGTCCCTTGAACTTTTAGAATACTTTGTCTCGTACAGAGTCAAAAACAGTGACTGCAATAATACTATTCCAACTACTCTCCTTGTCTTTTGAAAAATCATCCCATGGAAATTGTTTTCAGGCAGGTTTTGGTGAATAAAAAAAAAATAATTAACTTGAAAAACCTTCTCCTCTCCACTTTAGGCTCTCAAAATGGGGACCTTAGGACAAACTGCTGTGCCTGTTGTACACTCTGTTCTGTCCTTCCCATGCTCAGAAGGGGAGAAGGTAAAACAAATATTTTAGCAAAATTAATATTACTTCTCTGGGAGACTTCAGCATGTCAAGTGGAGCTGATCCAATCTGACCATAACTTTCAAAGAAGTGTACCTTTTTTGTCAAAATTTCAATGAAAGCTCTTCATATTTTTAACTGTCTCTATTTAAAAAACAAAACAAAAGTCAATAGATTGGTAAGACATTCTACCTCCTGCATATCATGGTGGTTTGGTTGAGTGTCTAATGTAGGAAAGATTTTTAGACTTTCAGATTTTTTTTCCTATATCTTAATATGACTTATGCTACTGCACTTTTCCTTTCAGTTACCCTAAAAGGACACATGATATAGTTCCTCAACCAAAGTATTTTACTCTGAAGTAGACCTGTACAGATTCTTTCAATATTTGTAAAACTCATTTGTCAAGATTGCAGTCACTGTCTCAAAAAACCCCATATGATCAGATATGTCGATTCAGAGAATAAGAAAATAATTTGATTTTCTTAATATGGGGAAGGTAGGATATGAATCCAGATAGGAAAAGATTTAAAATAATACACCAGTGAAAGGGTTTGCAAAACAGTAACTAAATTACAGCATAGATATATCAAATTGTATCAGATAAATTCAAAAAGTAATGTTTTGTCAAAGACTTCTGCAATATTGTAAACCATCTAAGTAGAACTTAAATTATTTAAATTTTTCTTAAATCCATCTGTAAGTAGGGAATTTTGGTCAGTGTTTAATACAGGAAATGGGGACAGGAATTTTTCATCAGTCATTGAAAACTATGCATATAAAGTAGAATACAGCTTCATGTTAAATATGATAGCAATATCTCAAATATTCCTTCCACAGTGGAGATGAGAAGGAAAGATAGATTTGAAAATTGGTATCAACAAGGAAAGGGCTAGAGGTTTCTGAGGAACAGGTTGAATCTGTACTGGTGTACTTATTACTACTAAAATCTTCCTTGATAGACTCAGAATTCCAGAAAAGGAACATAAACTCAAGGTTAAAATTATGATAATAATATTCTTGATGAATTAATGGTTTTGGATGATGTACAAAGAATCACAGAATGATAAGGGTTGGAAGGGACCTCTGGAGATCATCTAATCCAAGCCTGCTAAAGCAGGTTCACCTGGAGCAGGTTGCACAGGATTACGTACAGGTGGGTTTTGAATATCTCCAGGGAGGGATACTCCACAACCTTTCTGGGCAGCCTGTTCTAATGCTCTGTCATCCTCACAGTAAAGAAATTTTTCCTCATGTTCAGATGAAACCTTCTGGGTTCCAGTTAGTGCTGATTGCCCCTTGCCCTGTCACTGGGTACTGCTGAAAAGAGTCTGGCCCCATCCTCTTGACCCCCACCCTTTAGATATTGATCAGCATTGATAAGACCCCCTCTCATATTCTCCATGCTGAACAGCCACAGGTTTCTCAGCCTTTCCTCATAAGAAAGATACTTCAGTCCCCTCATAATTTTTGTAGCCCGTTGCTGGGCTGTCTCCAGTAGTTCCTTGTCTCTCTTGAACTGAGGAGCCCAGAACAGGGCACAGTACTCCAGATGTGACCTCACTAGAGCAGAGTAGAGGGGGAGGAGAACCTCCCTTGACCTGTTGGCTACACTCTTATTAATGCACCCCAGGATAACATTGGCCTTCTTGTCAACAAGGGCACATTGCTGGTTCATGTTACCTATATCTTAAGTTCATCCTACTGTTCTCTTGCTCAATGAGCATGTGTCAGTGCCTCTGTTTTAGTGGAATTTAAAGGAGATATTAGTCCAAGCTGCAGCTGAAGAGAAAATTATATTATTGCAAAGTAAAGCATTTTTTGGCAAGAAATGTACTCATTTTTGGCACCTTACAATGTTTTAGTGCCATCTGGTGACTCCCCAAAATGTTACAAGAACATTTGCCAAACTGCCTGGATAAAATAAATATATTGGTAATGGGCAAATTTTGAATTATCAGTTATGCACTGAAAATCTAACTCTCAGAGCTTCACTGCCTCAGTGACAGGATATAGTCTTGTAACTCACCATCAGAATATGAGTTTTAAGTGCTAGATATCTGCATGATAAAGCTGGTAAACTAACAAATTACCTTCCTAAGAGTTTTCAATGAAACTGCTAAGTTTCATGTATAACTGCAAAAAGAAGAAAAAAAAAGTGGTTGTATAAATGACTTATTATGAATCTTTCATTTGCCTTCTTTTAGGACAGTAATATCTAACCAAAGAGCAGATAAGAGTTATAAAAAATGGAAACCTAATGGAGAAAAAGTTTTATAAGAAAACCCAACTCCATACAGAATATACTCTTTTTGAAATAAGATGTGTTAAATTATGACTTTGTTCTTAGAATGGGGATTAGAATCTTCCACTAATAAATACATCAAATAACATAAATTAGCCATTGGTTTGTCTGCGATTTTTAATGACAGGATACTAAGCTGAAAATAACACTTATATGCCCTTAATCTTTGCTCAAGTCCTTTAAGTTCTGGTTTTATAATGGTAAAAAAGACTGTAAAAATAACTCCTTACTCAGCAGTCTTATTCCTTTTTCTAAGTTCAGAGTCAAATCAGCTGACTTTGGACACATTTTCCCTTGCTTTTCATGTCTTTTAACTGTGCAGCACTGACGTAGCTAAGAAAGATTGATTTTTTTCTGTCTCCTGTCTTTTGCATCCTGAGTTGTGTAATTACTTACTATGTTTCAATCAGTAAATTCAGTGCAAATGTCTTCATTTTCCAGATTTCCCAGCTGTCACTTGAGGCTTAATATGAATACAATGAGCCTCACAGGAATGATCATAAACATCTCTTTTTCAGTTTAACTTTATGTTAAATATTTAACTTCAGGTTATAAAGAAACCGATTCTATTATCTCTTGTGCCTTTTCCTCTTCATCAGAGAAATATTGGGCTGTTGCGGCTTTGTTCCGACATTCACAGATAGAGGCTGATACAGTAATGAAAGGGAGTATAGGATGAGATACTAGAAATAATGCGTGACTGGACTTGATGACCTAAGAGATCTTTTTCAGCCTTGTCTTCCCTACAGAGCTCCTAAATCTTCAAATATCTCCAGCAGAAATTACACATTGAGGGCTTTGTACTCAGCCCTTTCAAGTCACTACAGAGATTTGTATTGACTTCAAACCACTCTGGATCAGGCTGGTAGTTTCTTAATTTCAGGAAATTTGCTTGGACTGTTGTGTTCTTTGAACACCTTTTACATTGAGCTGGGTTCATGTAGTCCTGGCTCAATGCTGCTTTACTGCTCCTGGTAGTTATGCGTTTAGGAAGATACTGAGGCAGGTTTGGTGTTTTCTCTGAGGTAGGCGTCTGCTCTGGCATCATAACAGCATATTGTGAGGAACAATTCTGTGAGGGGTCTATTTCCCTGTATGTTACTTGTTATCTAATGGGCAGGAGCATGTGTAGTTTTTCTCACATGAAAAGTCAGCTCAGGTAGGTGTTTTTCTTTTACTTCCTATTCTCCACTATTCTTCATGGGTAAAAGGTGTTGCCTCCACTCTATTTTTTAAATGTGATGTTGTGATTGTGAAGCAAAGATCTCATATCTAGAACACTTGTTAAAATTCAGAGTTTCTCTTAATTACATCATTGCCATTTTATGTGGGATTTTTTGTTTGTTTGTTGTTTTGGTTTTTTTTCTTGAGGGAAGGAGGGAGAAAAGAAAAGCCAAAAAGAATTTTTGTCATAGAAGGACATGAGTGGTAAAGAGGAAGGAGAAGCAGGAGAGCTTAAGAAATCCTAGTGCTCTTGTCACAGCATAATGATATATCTCCTGGTGAGATACTCACCAGGTAAGCAACTTCTTGTTTATGTGGCACATTTGCACCACTTCAATTTCTCTATCACTTCATACTGAGACTGCTTCACTCTTGGTTGACATTCAAATTCATAGCATTTTTTCCCCTTTAAGAGGTGCTGTCAGCATCATCCACTAAAACTCCCAGTTACTTCCTGACTCCTGTGCTCCTAAAAACTGTAGAGAAGTACTCTGAGTTGCTGAGATAGGAAGTTGTCAGGGTGGCCCCTTAGACCTATAAAAGATGCTCTCTGTTAACCCCACTTCCTTCCCAGAGGGGAAGAAGGAAAGGAATAAGGGAGAGAGATTTAGTGATTAGAAAAGGAAACTAGAACAGCTTTAATGAAAAGAAAATTAGTAATAATAAAAATGGGATATATACAAATATATACAAAACCAGTATCGAACCCAATCCCCCAATGGTAATTACATCACCATCACCATTGATGCTGTGGAGCAGGCACCGGGGGAATCCCAGATTGGGCCCTGCAGTGTTCAGGAGCTGGATTCTGGTACTGGATTCAGGAACACACAGACCAGGATCGAAGGCAGAACGGACAGAGGCCTCCTTGGGTGCTCCAAGGAAGGAACCGAAAGAAGACCCAAGCCAAGCAAAGCTGGCAAAGCTCTATACTGAATATGACGTATATGGTTAGAGTCACCTGTCCTGTCTGCTCCTCCCTGCAGGTGCAGCCTTTCACTTTTTCGCACCCCCAATGTGGTACACAAGATACAGCAGTGGCCTTGGTCTGCATATCAGTCCTTGGTAGTAACTCTAAACATGGGGTGTTATCACTGCTAGAAGCAGACACTGTCTGTGAGAAACAGGCTGCTGCCTTCAGAAAGTGCAGTTAGTTAGAAGAACTGAGCTGAAAAGTGAAACTACTGAACAGAATTAGTTCTGTTCTCATTCAAACCAGGACAGAAGTTTATACCTTGCTAACAGTCTCTTTAATTCTACGTGGCATCCAACTTAAAGACCAGTGTCAGCTAAAGCATTTTATCCTGGTATATGGGAGAAGAAACCAATCTTATATGCCTGAAGCCATTGACTGTCATGTGGAAAGCACAGCTTCAATTTTTAGTACTGGGGCAGAGTTCTTGTGCAGCTACTTAATCGTTTTGAGTTTCCACTTCTCACAATATAATGGTACATGTTTATTTCCCATTGTTAGAGCTCTGTGGATTGATGGAAGTCTGACTGATGCCAGTGAAATGCACTCTTGGAGATGACATCAAGAGATGCTTCATCCCTGTTTATTGTGCACTTTCAGTCTTTTGTAGCATTTAGAAGACTATATTCTGATTTCCTGTATCCTTCAACTCTTTTGATGTTCTTGAATGTAAGAATGGGACAGTCAAAATAGAGAGGTCAGCCTTTTTTGATTGAAAAAAGAAACATGCTTCAAAAAGTATTATTAACAATATCATAAGGTGGAAAAACAGTGACCTTGATGCCAGGAAAGAAATATATATCAACTTCTGTGTGAGAAGACAAGTTTAGTAAAAAACAAGCAGTTACATGACAAAATAAAAACTCATGGAGTTCTGTATGTGTTAAGATGTAGTAATAAAAGAAGCCAGAGACATACGAAGACACAAACCTGCTCTTAGGTACATGAAATTTGGTGCATCAACAACATCAGATAAAAAATCTGATGGAACATGACAGGCACAAATAATAAATGAACACTTAGATCAGGTTGCGCAAGATTTCTGGCTGGCGGCTGCAGTTGTTGCGGTTCAGTTTTCAAGTCAAAAAATGGAAAACTATGCTTTGTAATCATGTTTTTCATAACTATAGTGTGAAAATCTGCATGTTTCCTTGTTGTTCATGGTACCTAAGTGTGACTGTCATAAACAACACAGGGAATTCATTTCAGTCTGTGATTTCATTATAAAGTTGAAAGAAAATACATTTTTCCTGGCTACTTCTAGATAGAAATTCATTAGATGTTAGATTAAAGTGACCCTTCCAAGAAAACTTATTCCTTGGGTAAACATCCTCGGATTTCAGCTCACAATTTACTTTCATAAAAGCATGAAATGACTTCTATTTTACAATAAGAATAATTTGGACTTAACAAAAGAGCAAGGAAATACTGGAAATTATACTTGTTTCAGTCAGATCTTACAATTTAATAAGGCAAATATTATATATAATTGCCAAACATATTGGAGTCATAGAAAGAGGCTTGTTTCCAAAATAATTTAGTATTTGGACAAGCACGGGTAGTAAAATTTTTTTCAAAGACACCATGCATTCTTCTGTAAATGGGAAGACTATCTTACCAGGAATGACAAGAACAGCACTTTTTCTTTATAGTTGATGTTTATAGGCTATAAAATGGATTATAAATTACCATGGAAGTATATTCTTTTTTCATGGGTATTACACAAAACAGTCTGTGCAAATTCATAATGCATTTTTATGTGTATATAGACACATGCATACATATGCACATATGTGTGTATGTATTTGTCCCAGTTTCAGCTGGGACAGTTAATTTTCTTCCTAGCAGCTGGTGTAGTGCTGTATTTTGGATTTAGTATGAGGATAATGTTGATAGCACACTGATGTTTTAGTTGTTGCTAAGTAGTGCTTATCGTAAGGCAAGGATTTTTCAGTTTCCCATTCTCTGCAAGTGAGGCAGTGCAAAAAAACCGTGAGGGAACATGGCCAGGACAGCTGACCCAAACTGTCCAAAGGGTACTCCATACTGTAGGACAACATGCTCATTATATAAAGTGGGAGGAGTTGGCTGGGTGGTGCTGATTGCTGCTCAGGGACTGATTGGACATCCGTCAGCAGGTGGTGAGCAGTTGTATTGTGCATCATTTGCCTTTCATGCATGTTATTTCTCTCTTTTTATTATTTTCCTTTTCATTATAATATCATTACTGTTATTATTGTTTATTTCAATTATTAAACTGTTCTTATCTCAAGCCATGAGGTTGTGGTTTTTTTTCTGATTCCCCTCCCTATGCCACTGGGGAGACAGTGGAAGGAGTGAGGAAGTGGCTATGTGAAGCTTCGTTGCTGGATGGGGTTAAACCATGACAGTGTTCTTGTCCCAGACCTGTCTTTATCTGAGCTGTCTGTTCTAAGCATACTTTTAAAGATTTTCTTTCTCTGACATCTGTGGACCTTTTCATGAGTATTCTTCCTCTAATGCTGAGGCACATTGAGTTTGTCAGATTAGTTGTGACCCTTCCTCAGGGGGTGAGAAAATTCCTGTCCTATCTGGATGCTCATTAGCACTCAGAACTGTTCCTGTTATACTTACAGCATTTGAAGCTTTTCCTGATAATGATCTTGATGGTTTCAGTTGGCAGTTCTTGTTTTACTAGCAATTTTTTGTACTCCCATACTCCCTGGCGTTCCCTGAAAAGAGCTGGTTTAATGAGATATTCCTGGGTTTAGACACAGGGGAAATAGGAGGAGGAGAACAATGACATCGATAAAGCCACCAGTATTCTTTGAGTATACTGCCAATGATCTGTATCTTTATGATGTGCAGTTCAGTGTTAATTCTGTCATTGACATGTGCAATAATCTGTGTTACCAATATTCCACATCTCTTCCTGTCCAAGGACAGACTGAGTGCAGAATTTTTTCTGATATCTGTATAATTCCCACTGTTTAGAACTTTTTGTCTTTTTTTTCTAACAACCCCCTCCTCCCACGCCCCCAGCTGCCCCCATTAAATGTGTTGATACAAGGCTGCATCAAAGCACATATTTTACCTTATCATGTGATAATGAAATGAACATTCCTTAAACATCTCCTTCCCCCCTGACTGCTTGGAGCATCACAGGAGACAGCTCTTAAAGTTTATGTCCCACATAAGGCTCCTGACCTCTAGCTGCTAATCCATAGTCAATAATTGATAACCCTGAGAAATACACCAGAATGGATGGGGATGGAGGTATCTTGGATGTAGATGAAATGCAAGGCTGCTACATGGTACAAGTACTTTGCCAGACACAGCAGAGTTTAAATGAACTCTTTCATCTCACAGTTTCTAGAGTAGTATTCAATCACTTTGTAATTAGTAATGTTTTAGTCCCATGTCTGTCTGGTACAAAGACACAGGATGACTGCCTATGAAGAAAGACTGAAGGAATTGGGTCTTTTCTCCCAGAAGAGAAGACTTTGGGAGACCAGGATTCCAGTACTTAAAGGATGGCTATAAAGAGGATGGAGCGTCTCTCTTCACAAAGAACCACATGGAGAAGACAAAGGGCAATGAGTAGAAGTTGCACCACGAGATGTTTCGCCTCAACATAAGAAATTAAGAACAGCCATTCACAGGAATAAGCTCCTCAGGGACATGGTGGAGTACCCACCACTGGAGATCTCCAAGATGTGATTGGAAAGCATAATAGATAATCTCATCCAGGCTCCCTTTGCCACAAAAGTTTCGACCAGATGATCTTTCAGGGTCCCTTCCAGCCTGGTCTATTCTATGTTTTTATTATTCTATGATTATTTATTTAAACAGCATAGGTACCCTTTCTTCATGAGCCTCACAGTCTCACAAATGAAAATTTGGGCATGGTAAGAGACTGAATTCAAGCCTGAAATCCTGAGAAAATTAACTCTTTTTTTATCCTTGGGTTTGACTTGCTCAAATTTATTACTTGAAGATTTTATACAATCACTACAGGAGTTTAAAATGCAGGACCTTTGGGACTGAAAGATGGAAGCTGAGCCACAGTGCTCAGATTGCTGGTATTTACTGTGTCTTTAATATCACGTTGTATATAATGTAGAGGGGATGAATTTCATCATTTTCTCTCTGGCAGCTGGAATTGAAACAAGAATTAGCTGGAATATAACAGCCAGTAACCCAAGTATGAAGTAAAGGTCAGGAGAGGGAAATGCACTTGTCTCATCCACTGACATCAGACAAGGCTCCATTACAAAGAAGACATGGGAAAGTTGAATAATATCCTTTTCTGGACAGATTCTCTGAAACTCTCATCAAGAGGACTGTAATGCACTCACATCACTCATGAAAACAGTGAATACTGAAGAAATTGGGATATGATTTGCCTGTATATTGAACATGCTTTGTGCTTTAAAGAGATGGCAAACAACTTTTAAATATACCAAGAGTTCTTACATGGACAAATAAGCCAGAAGAGTATAGATGGACAATATAATCAGTTACAGCATGGTTTAGACATTCTTAGAATTTTATTTTTTTAACATCTCTTTAGAATACAGTTCTAGGAAAAAAAACAAAACAAAACCCCAAACAGAAAATAGTAATGATTTACCACACAGTTACTAACAACTTGAATAAAGAATTGTCTCTCATAATGATAAACTAAATGTGTTAACAAGCTAAAAGAAACTATTCACAGTGAGGAGCTCACAGTCCAAAATATTATATGAAGGTAGGGCAGAAAGGGAAAAAGTGGGAATAGAATGGAAGTGATTTATTCAACATCACACAGATGAGAAGACCACCCAAGTGTGCAGTTTTTTTTCTGGATACTGATACCTCGCAACCAAGAACATACCAAATGTATTATTCTTTTTATAATTTTCTCTTGTCTGTAACATTAAAGCAGCTACAGTAAAATTCCACCCTGATCAAATCATCTGTCAAGGAGCCTTCTTAATACAATCCAAAGTTACCCTGTCTTCAGTGGATAAAACTAAATCTTGTAAGTGAAAGGAGATACCTGGGAAAAATGTCTTTTTGGATGATAATATGATAAAATAAAAAAAAATTAAGGACATTGTTTTTTGACTTTTCAACTTCCTGTTTTAAAGATTTCAGTCTCCAAGAGAAGTTTGCAGGGAGTTTCTGCTCAAATACAGAACATTTTTGTCAAAAACTTCTATGTTAACAAAAGAACTGGAACAAAGTGTTCATTTTTTTTCTAATCTCACTTGAAGAGAGTTTGTTTTGGGTTTTTTTGTTTTTATTGTTTCCTGCTTTTCTATATGGAAAATGCATATGCAAAGCATGCACCTTGAATTCTGGATTCCACATAAAATCTGCCCAACTAGCAGATAGAAAAATAATGACTGTTCTTGTAAATAGAGCAAATCTGATCAGGAATCATTGTGAAGGAATAAATATGGGACCATGCAATCTCATTTGTACTGTCAGTTTTCATTTGTACATCCATCCTTTAAGAGTCACTGGGGAAATGAGTGCAGACACAACCACCTTGTAGTCAGAAAATTAAGGGTGATTAAGAATCTTCGATTAAAACCCAGTTTAATTAGTGGACAGTGTGAAGTCAGAGGCAGGCCAGTTCCAAGGTATTTCCTTCT
The DNA here is from genome assembly GCA_024336885.1 of Actenoides hombroni. Classification (NCBI taxonomy): domain Eukaryota; kingdom Metazoa; phylum Chordata; class Aves; order Coraciiformes; family Alcedinidae; genus Actenoides; species Actenoides hombroni. The sequence continues at coordinate 77,115,480 of WUAM01000287.1, forward strand.
GTGCAGATGGTGAAATGCCAAATAGAATCAAAAGAGATTTTAATTACAAGAATGAGGAGAAAAGTCAAGCAGCAAGGAAAAAAGCAGCTCTGTAAAGAAGACTACATAATAATACAAGTGACAATGAGTGCTAAGAGCTCCCAGAGGGTTAGATATAATATTAATAAATGATATGGCTGCTCAATGTAAACAGTTGAATTTTTAGTTCAAAGGGCTTAAACAATGTAATACACAGGTCTGTGCATGATTTTCATGTAGTGATGACCACAGTGTAGGGATGTAACTGGACCCAGAGTTCCAGCCCTTGGACCTGAAAATCTGAGGAACAGAAAAGTGGCTCTAGTTCTTAAAAAAATACTCATGTTCTGTCTCCTGTATGCCTCAATTTTATTATGCTTCTCCAGTCTTTTTTAGAATGATGTCTACATCAAACTTAAGATCTGGTAAGGACCAAATGAGCAGAGCCCACAGGATGGCATACTGCTTGAATTTGCCTTACCGTCTCCTTGTGATTGCCATACTTAGATATATAGAAACATTTTGCTCTGCACTCCTTTTTTTTTTATTTTTGGTGGGTTTTTTTTTCTTAGTCTATATAGCTTCTAAAGCACTGGAGGTGCGTGGTACTCTTGCATATAAATGCATAAATAATACAAGTTTTTATTGTGAAGTTTAGCTTATCTCCTTTGAACATGCATACTGCTCATTTCCAAAGTTGAATCAGAGTTTAAGTGGCATGAATCAGCAGTATATTACTTTCAACCTGACACTCTGCAGGTGCACTGAATATTTTTGAACTCTGGAAAGAGGAAGATGCCTTCACAGCTGGTTGCGTGGTGTTCTAAACCTGCAGGGTTAATCCTGTTCCATCAGACCTGTAGCCAAAACAGTCTCTTCTTTTATTCACTGTGAGTATTCTATAAAAAGTGTTTATTGCAACACTTACATCAACATGTCCAAAGATATCTCCTTGTAAAATTTTTTAATGAAAGGAAGAATATAAGAGTCCAAGACTTGACTAGGCTGTCTTTGCACATGACCGTGGATGAATGATGGAAATATACCAACAAACAACAACAGAGAGAAAACAAATCCTGTGGAGAGGGTCTGAAAGAGAAAAAGTCTGTTTTTGCAAATCCTTGTGATGATAAAATTAGTAGCACAGGAAAAAGACATAGATGTTTGATAACATCTGTATTGGCTGATTTCAGATTGGGAAAATCATTTTAATATATTAGAGGAATAAGAACAAGGGAAGGCAAATGTTTTGAGATCAAGGTCTCAATACTGGTTTGAAAGAAAAATAAATAGAAATAGCTTGACATGAAATAGAGCAGTTAGAAGCCTGAATGCTTTCGGAGATGGGTAAAACCTAGCTAGCTTTATGACACATCTTAATAATGTTCTGCAAGATTCGTACAGCATGGTTACAGCAATATCAGGATGCTGAACTTAACAGCTCAGGTGTCCTTTGCAGTTCTATGGCCTTCACTTCTAGATAGTATGTCAGAAAGATTAAGGAAAATACCAGTCTCATTACTGGTTATTTTAAGGACTTGTGCTCTTTCTGAGCTGTAGAAGGATAGAGTTACTCAAAGTGATTTACATGCAAGAGGTCATCCAGAGCTGAAGGATAATTTTAATGGAGGTTGTAATTAAGATATCTGCCTTATTATGATTTTCCTGGTTTTATTGAATGTGTTCTTTTATGCTTATTGATTTACATATTAATAAAGAAAAGTCTAATGTCAGATATATTTAGTGATTCTTTCAGGGTTTGTTTAGTGCTTTGACTCAAAATCAATGTTTGGGCAAAAACATTGCAGAAGCAGAGGGTTTGAGGTGTCATGAGATCTGTGGTTTGAGGACTGTAAATCAGATCAGTATAATTGTGATGTCATGAATTTGTAATTTTTTTTAAACAGAGACTAATTCTTACAACCATGTGGAGATGGTTACCTACATGAATGAAAAGAGCTTTCCCATGGGCCAAGGATAAACAGACAAGTAAGCTGCTGAACCGTTGCACAAATTAGTTCTATTCTACAGTATGAATGTTTGACCCATTATGAAATATTAATAAAGATCATCTGGTAGAATTACAAAACAAACTGAGTCCCCTTTATTTCTAATAATAATGATAATAATGCATAATCTGGAAGGAACACAGCATGACTTTCATATCCATGTGTGTTTGTAGGTTTGGCAGTCAGAGAGAGGAGAAAAAAACCCTTGTGTTTTTACTTGTAGATGTATAAGACTAAGGAATAGAGCTTGGTGGAATTTTCTTTAAAAACTCCTTCTGATGGAAAAGTTGGTCTATGATTAGATACACTTCATCCTGGAAAGAATGTTATTTGCGAAGAAAGTTTCTGCTTTTCCTTTATAAAATTATTCCCAGACTGAACAGTTCTGAAAAATAATATCGTCTCCTGTGAATGTTGTCCCAATAAATATGAGTCACTTCACCTAATTATGTCCCTACTGTGTAATCATTTAGCCTAAATTTCCCTTGCTTTTTCTCACAATCAATAAAGAGAAGTAGAGGAATTATCTGAGCAGTTATAGATGTCTACAATGAAATGAATCTCACTATAAAAACACTTGTTTCTGTCCCATTTGCTATAAATACATTCTATATGACTAATTCAAATGTGGCCATGTACACTGCAGATCTCTAAAATTAGGTTAAATGAATCCAGCCCTGTCTGTCATAAGATCTTTCATTCCTTTGACTTTTGGTCTCTTTCTATCATACTGCCAGAATGTTCAACTCATATTTGATGCATTACCTCCTTCTACCAAGTCTGAGAACTATGATGCATTTTGTCAGGGAATTCATCCCAAAACTGAGATTAAGGATGTGAAGTGCCTGAACCATGGCTGCTGCAAGACACTGCAAATTATATAATTTGGAACTAAATAGGTTTGTTTGGAGTCAAAACGTTCAGGAGGTTGAGCAGTTAGATTTGTCATTGAAATTTCATGCTTCTAGAAGGTGATTTTGTTTGTTTGGTTAGTTGGTTGGGGTTTTTTTTTTGTCTTGTTTTTTTTTTCAGTTGGTTGGTTGGTTTGGTTTTTTTCGTAGTTTTTCTGTTGTTTTCTTCTGTGTTTTGTGAGCATTTTTCATCCAACCCTCTCAGCCATGCATTTTCAGTATTTCCCCCTCTCTTCTAACAAGACTCCAAATTTTTCAGAAACTTCTTTTCTCTCAGGGAAGAATTCAGAACACTCCAGCTGAGGTCCTGAGGAATGTGTAATTTATTCACATTGAATCAGCCTCTCAAGGAACCTAACTTTTTCTGTTGACTATAGAGGAAAACTACAGAGCTTTGAGAGTTCCTATGCACCTTGGTTAAGAAAAATAAATTATATGAATACCCCACTACAAAACCTGTGCAGCATGGTTGAGATCTTTAGGAGTTAGTGTATCAGTAACACCAAGCTAGGTTCCCACTTGAAACCATAAAGGTTCAACCCCTGAACAAACACAAAGACATAATAGAAGGAAATGGTGCTACAATGCACGATATAAATGAACTTTTCTCATGCCTAGTAAAACCTTTTCAAGAAACCATACTTTTCAAGGTCTTCTACAGTAACTACTCCATCTGCATAGGCATGCAAGCATGGGCTTGCAAGAAGCCTCAATCATAAGCACATGGTGCAGCCAGGCAGGACACACCACTATATAGCATATCGTGTGCATCCTTCTGGGCATAAAGCAGCCATTTCTGGTAACCTGCATGTAACATCTCTCCCTGTTGTCCAATGTTGTTATTATCATATCACTCCCAGGTCCTAGGAAGGCTTGTCATCCAAGATGTGGAAATGCTTACATTGCCTCAAGCTAATACTGGTAGCTCACAAGGTAAATACCACTGCCTGGATTTATCTTTCTGTCTGGGAAAATGCCTGTTTCCTCCTTCCCTCCAGTGCTTTAGGCACAGAGAGAAACAGCAGCTAGCGGTGTCCCAGCATTCAAGTCTAGGAGTGGATGATTGTATAGTTTTCCCAGCTTTGATTATTCCCTGAGTGAGAAGATTCCACGTGGCTTTTTTGACAGTTGGAAGCTCTAGTTGTTAAAAAACCTTAAACTTTTCAGGCACATACTTCATTATAAGCCACATATGAACTGTAAGAGTCTTCTGTTAGCACCACATGTAAGTAGCCAATATGAAATTTCTGTCTCATTGAAAATATTTTCTTTTTTTTTTTTCAAAATTATGGACTCCTACTCTGCCTGTATGAATTGAGGCTACATTATCTTGTTTGGTAGAAACTGCTGTTAAGAACTGCATTTCTACCATTCACACGACTGTTTCTGAAATTAGAATCCTCTAAGACCTACATAGCCTGGTGGGTCCTCAGCCTCTTGTATTTTCAGTCTCAGACCTGGATATCCTCACTTTCCTGGGTAAGTGGGAACATGCAGTCTCTGTTATCTCCTCTTCCTTCTCTAATGCTCCCTTAAGACTTTTTTACTCTGCACACAGTATATTTGTGCATATGTACAAACATCTGTTTGTTGCGCGTTGGAAATGCATTGGCTTATTTAGCCAGATTTGATAGTGGTTTATAAGGGATCAAAGATAATGAAGTTATTACAACTTTTGTAAAGATGGGTATGTGAATAAGGAAGAGAAATTTTGGAAATGCTCCCTACACATACTTGGTTGAGTGAAAGAATTCAGCATCAACTCATATGTTATTGAACAGCAGATATCAATATGAGTGAGAGCCCCTGTAAATGACCAGCTGTATAAAATACCCTTCAGTCAGGTCTAGCAATTGACCACCAGACATAATCTGTGGAAAAACAGATGTCATTGGTTCCTATTCTTATGTAAAAATAATATTTCTCCTTCTTTTTCTAGCAAAGCTAGTTTTTATGGATGCAAACACTGCTATTTGTGATCACTGACCTAAGAGCTTTTCTGCGACCTTCAGGCCAGGCTGGCAATATTGGGAAATTTATGGAATTATTTTCTTTCTTCTGCAAACTAACTTGGTTTTATACATCTCTCCTTTTAAATTTTCTCAGGCAAATACAGTTAGCCCTTGGTGCTTTTTATTGTTAGGAAAGACCCTTAAAAACTTCTTAAGAGGTCAGTTTCATGAAGAGCCACACAGAGAATGAATACTGGTGACACAGAGGTGAATTTGGAGTGATTCAAGATTCATGAATATTTACCTGTTTGGGTGTATTTTTGTTTCTTTTTAACATTTCTCAGAAAAAGGCAAGCATAAAATAGAAATTATAAGGATACTCTATTTCACAGTTCCTCCAGAAACTATGAGAAAACTCTGTTCATTTCCATGCAGTTATTGAGTAAAAGTCTTAAAACTTTTACCTTGAAGAAGAAGTCCTGGTCTGAGATGCCATGGTAAGGACCTGAAACATAAGAATCTGGTGATGGATTCTTTTTGGCGAGAGGTAGGTTTTAACTTCTGTTGACTGTGGAAATGGGATAGGAACCTGGCTGTTGCTTCTACCTCCTTGCCAGAAAGAAATTTTCAACACTGCATTGCCTATGTCTCTGCTACATAGTGTGTCCAACAGCAGATCTCTTCCTATGTTTCAAAATAGCTTTTAACAGCATCCTCTACAATTTACATGGAAAAATATATAGCCTGAGGGACAGATACTGTGACATCCTTAAGAATAACAACCCTCCTCTGTCAACACTTCTCTAACTTGTTTTTCCTTTCTCTCAGCCAAGCTCTGTTTGCCAAGTAGAAACAAATAGGAACAAGTGTTTGATTTCATGGATGTGCTTGTAACTTTGAGCACTGTAAAGCTATACCTAGGGCAGCCCAGAAAGCTAATTGATCTCTGGAGTTCCTTGATGGCAAAAATGGCATCACTCTGGTCCTTCCTGAGACAAGGGTGAACCAGGAATGAGCAGATTGCTGCTTAGCAACAGGGCATGAATCTTTGTGAACAGGGAAATTTTCAAATAAACTTACAGGAACTGGAGATTGATAGCACCTATCCATATATCCTGTCCTTCCCTAGGGCTGAAGAAAAGCTCCAGGTCATGTCTTTCCGTCTCTTTCTGAAGTATCTCACACCAGTGAAGCCTCCATGTTTCTTCTGTGGACATGATCTACAGTCTTACCAAACTCTGAGGGAAAAAAGGAGCATGCATGTTTATTTTTTTTTATTATTTTTTTTAAATTATTTTTGACAGAGATCTGCATTGGTATTCCAAAGTTAAGAAAAAGATGTCTGCATGACAGGGAGTATAAGCCCTATCATAAGCCCCTTCTAAAAATGTTACCCCAAGCCTGCCTCCCACATGCTGAGTTGTGTGCAATGGGCACACTGGGAATGGCTTTATGCTCTGCATAGTAGCACTCTGACTGCCCAGTTTCCTGGTAGAGGGGAGTCTGAAGCCCAGACAGGGAGGCTAAGTATCATTTTTAAACAGCAGGGACTGGGCTGGCTCTGACATCTTTATAATAGCAATTATTGATATCAATGACACAACAAAAGGGAGTTATTTAGTAAGAAACATCAAACAGTTCATATATGACTCTCACATTTGTGAAATGAAAAAACTGGCCTTGATTTTCTCTGCTTTTTGGAAGAGCCATGTAGTTGTTTTTTGCTGGGCTTTAATGAAGGGGTCATCATCTGAGTCCAGCCTGGGAGATTCCACACTAGTCTACAGCACTCAGACTTTTCTGTTTCCTTTGACTCTTACAGTGTAATGATTTACTACATCAAACAAACTTTGAGTCCATTTTTTCCCTCTTATATCTGTTCCTAGACCTCAGCACTCACATTTGTTCTAGTTATCCAAGCCTCCCGCCCTTCCTCTGTACTTAACTCTGTTTCTCACTACATTATCCAATTAGCACCTCACTAACTATGCTGTGGCTGCCTTTTTCCTCTGACCCAGCAGTATTTACACCAGCTCAGTTATGCTTCCTACTGATATTTGCCTCATCCACTGAAGGCAATGGGAATACTCTCTTACTTAAAGGAAAACAAATGCATAAAAATATGTTGCTGCATCCAGATCTAAAATGACCAGCAACAAAATAACACTCTACAGTTTTCCATTGGTGCTGGGCATATTTGTGCTGCTGGAGTACATAAATGATGGTGAATATGAAATGACTTTTTATTCTTCACATTGTAATGAAATAGCCCAGTTTACAATAGTTTGCCATACTGACCCTTCTCATTATATGAAATTCTCATGGTATGAAAAATTCTACTGCTCCATTTTGGAGTGTGGCAATAGGATTGATAGGCTTCATACCATGAGTTTACATGCCATGATTTCTATATTTCTATAGTTCTGTTCCAACAGCAGTTTCCAGGAGTCTGGTCACTGCTTTTTAAGAGGCTCTGGTTAAATCTGTTGGAGTTTTTTTACCTTTGGGACAAAAATGCTCATTAGATTAAGAAGTCATGGAACATTGCTGAGAAACAAAGTTAGAGAATAAGTATGGTCAACCTTTTATTTATGGTTCAAGGCAGACACAGATCAAGTGGTTTTAGCTCTGTAGCACATTGAATTACTTAAAGCCTGAGGTTGTGATCTCATCCAACTTTTCAAAAGTAAATCAGGTTAGGAGAAACTCCCCCACCCAAACACACACATACACCTCCAGTGACAAGTTAGAACTGGCAGTAAAGGCTTCTGTTCACTAAAACCTACTTGCTTTTATCTGAATTTGTGTGACATAGTAGTGTTTTCTGACTACTATGGATAAGAAGGTAAACTTTTACTTACATTCTCCTTCTCACAAAGGTATTTGAGAGAAAGGCTTTAAAATTTGTTGTTTCAGTGTTTCACATTGAAAACAAGATTTATGAAAGATCATGTACTTTGGCCAGGGTTCAAATTTAATGTCTGTTTAATAATTACTTTAAGCATGGGTAATTAAGATGTGCATGTTTTAAAGCCTACATGATTTAGGAATACATCTCTGCTCCCAATTCAATGAAGCTTTTTGAAAAACCATTTTGAAAGTTTGCACATACACAAAAACTCCTCATATCATTGTCTATACATTTTTCATTATACTTGTGGACAGATGGGGTTTCATAACCCAATGCAGTAATACTTCAACAGTAATGCAGTCGTACTTAAACAGTAACGCAGTCCAGTTTCCTTCTCACAAACACAGTAACAGGTTCATTGAGAGATTTAAGGGACAGATGGGTGTGCAAATTGCTCTTAAAGAGGATGTATGACTTCGTATCTTCTTCATATCTGACATTTATGCCTCTAATGGCTGCCTTACTAAGGAAAACATGTTAATGCACATGCTAGCTAGGGAAAATGGGGAAAACAAAATCCCTTGAAGTTGGTATTTCAAAGACATGACATTAAAACAGAAATAAGAACATGTAGAAGATATTTGTAAATGGACATCTACTTTAGGAATAGGACTCATCTTCATTTGTGAACAATTGGACCTGATCTTTCATGAGTTCTTGCTGGAGAAGACACCATGTCATATAGGAAAGATGAAGAATTATCTCTCTGGGAAGCTGGTTGTTAATGAGATCAGAATCAGTCCTCTAAACTACAGCACCTTTATCCTTGTGCCTTCAGTCTGAATTGACTTTCATCTTGACTTTAAAATGGAGACTGCAAAATAGATCATAAGCATAGAGAAAAAAAATGCTAAGTAATCAAGCAGTCACATCACATTCTCTCCGCATCTTTCTTTTTTTTTAATGCTTGACTTTTGTTGTGAATTCCAATTCAGAGGTCTTTATCAGGCACTAGTTTTCAAAATACAAATGTTACTAAAAACTCAAATACAGTATTAAAATCACTTATTATTCATAACTTAAGACAGCACAATTTCTTATGTATAGACCACACTCAAAGAACTTTGCTCATGAAAAGAACCTGGAAGAGTAGCTGTCACATATAAATCCTGTAAACATATGAGTGGAATTTGATGCTATTCTAATATCTTAGAGGTAAATTATTAATGTTCAGTGTTAAAGAAAAAAATGTGTCTTCTAGGTTAAATACACAGCCTTGCTTGAATGACATTCCTATAACCTCGTTCTGAAAGTATGAGGAGAAAAAAGTCAATATCTTTAGAATGTGAAATGTGGAATGCTAACAGCAATGTAGTATCAAGATATGGGCTTTAAGTTCCTAAATACCATCTCTTCTCAGGCAATAATATTTCCATATTGCTGTCAGGGAAGTTAACAAATATCAAAATGTCGATACAGGAGTTTGCTTGAATATATTCACATGTTATATACATGCCCATACATACATAAACATGTGCATACATATGTGGGATAGTTATATACAAATTAAATAAATACATATACATATACATATACATATACATATACTCATATATGTGTACATAGTTATATATGCTCATCTCCGATCTTCCTAATGTTTGTAATGGTTCATTAATATTATGCATAGACAAACATATTAAGTGGATGCACTATATAGAACACTTTTTCTCTCACCTTTAAGGAAAATCAGATTTCTAAGTACTTACCACCTAAAATGACTGAGGCTCTCAGCTCTGTCCTGATCTTGCCTGGGAATCATTGCATCCTTGCAGAAAATGGCCATCAATGACCTAGGGATGGTGTCAGGGTTCCTTTGTGCATTATGTATTTCACAAATACTCTAAAATTTGTTTGTATAGACATATTTTGATTTGTTGTTGAAGGAGAAATTCCTAGCTGAGGGACTTTAATATTTTACTTTTTTTTTTTTTTTGAACATGTGTGCTTCCACTGATAGGTACTAACTAAACATTGTGTCTAGGATTTTCAAGGGAGTGGAAAGGAAGGAAGTTTCTAGATTGAGTGGAAGGGACAAAGAGCTACATTACAGACAAAAAGAGACTAGGTACTAGAATGATTAAAGTAAAGACCATTCAAAAACTGAAATATTTTAAACTGGAGATTAGCTACCTGCTACATTGTTTTCAAAAACATTAGTCCGTTCTGTTTATACTAAGAGGGTATTAGCACAACCAATGGAATAAACCTTTAAGGAATAACTGCAAAAAAAGGGCAACTCCTAATTTCTTCTTCAAATTTTTTTGGGAATTACTTCCCTGAATGCTATTTTGTAGAGAACCTGTTCCTTCGGAATACATGGGCACTTTTGTGTATTCCTTGAGAAAATATCGGCAAGGCAGTGCATACAGGCAGTGCTTGGTTGACTTCTGTGTGTGTCTGTGTGTGGCCTCAGGGCTCTGTGCTCATGAAAGGCATGAAAGTTATGTGCAGACATAATGAATTCATTAGGGCTATAAATGGTCATTGCTGCCTTTCACCCACACTTTTTATATTAGTTTCTGAATTTTGGGAAACAACAGACTCTGGATTTTATGAGTCTTATGCATTTTTTATATGAGACCTACTTCTAGTTACCTAAAACCTAAAGGGTTTGTATTATTCCTTCTTCAGTATTTTTAAAGTGGGTTGTTGCTGTATAATCTTCCAAGTCTACATTAGCTTTGAATCTACCATATGAGACAAAATAAGCCCTGAATCATAGAATCACAAAATCATAGAATTGTAGAATGACTCAGGTTGGAAGGGACCTCCAACCCCCCTGCAGTGAGCAGGGATGTCCTCAACTAGATCAGGTTGCTCAGAGCCTCATCAAGTCTGACCTTGAATGTCTTCATGGACTGGGCCTCCACCACCTCCCTGGGCAACCTGTTCCAGTGTCTCACCACCCTCATAGTAAAGAACTTCTTCCTAATGTCCAATCTAAATCTACCCCTCTCTAGTTTAAAATCATTGCCCCTCATTCTACCACTACAAGCCCTTGCAAACAGTCCCTCCCCAGCTTTCTTGTAGGTCCCCTTCAGGTACTGGAAGGACACTAAAAGGTCTCCCCAGAGCCCTCTCTTCTCCATGCTGAACAACCCCAACTCCCTCAGCCTGTCCTCACAGGAGAGGTGCTCCAGTTCGCTGATCATTTTCATGGCCCTCCTCTGGACTGGCTCTATCTGGTCCATGTCCTTCTTGTGTTGAGGGCTCCAGAGCTGGACACAGTACTCCAGGTGAGGTCGCACCAGAGCAAAGTGGCACATCTCTCGATCTGCTGGCCATGCTTCTTTTGATGCTTCTCAGGATGTGATTGGCCTTTTAGGCTGCAAGTGGACATTGTTGGCTCATGTCCAGCTTCTTGTCCACCAGATCCCCCAAGTCCTATTCTGCAGGGCTGCTCTCTATCACCTCATCCCCCAGCCTGTATTGATAATGGGGATTGTTCTGATCCAGATGCAGGATCCTGCACTTGGTCTTCTTGAACCTCATGAGGTTCACCTGGGCCCACTTCTCCAGCTTGTCCAGGTCCCTCTGAGTGACATCTTGTTCCTATGGTATATTGACCACGCCATTCAGCTTGGTGTCATCTGCAGTCTTGCTGATGGTGCATTCGATCCTGCTGTCTATATCATTGATGAAGACATTAAATAGCACTGGTCCCAGTACTGGGAACCGTGAGAGACACCATTTGTCACCATTCTCCATCTGGACATCAAGCCATTGACTACTACCTTCTGACTGTTTAACAACCATTATGTGTCTCTTCTTGAGTTCGCACTGTAGATTAGCCTACACACAGGTTGGCATTAAACAGTACTACGACCCTTTAAAAATTATTAATTAATTATTAATTTATTTTAGGCTCAATTTTATTTCCTAACACATCTCATTTGAGAATAGATTTAGCCTAATGTTAGTGATAAATCAGGATTGGAGATATCTTGTTATTTTGCTTCCTATGTAAATTTCATACCTTATTTATGAAAGAGATTTGAGAAAAGACAGTCTATTTATTATAGAATGGTGTTTATGTTCTTAAACATTTTGAAATTGTCTAACATAATAACTTAAGATTTTCAACACCAGTGTTGGTTTTGGATGCCTTATTTGCACCATTTTTAAGGAGTTTGATTTCCAGGGCAGGTGTTGTTTCTGTAAAATAGTTTTTAATAAAATTGTCTAAAATTAAGCACTCAAAAGTAGTAAGCTTTAAAAAAGAAATTCTGAACAAAATGATTTGTCCTTTTTATGTGTTTGGTTTTTCATTTAAAAACAATGAGAACAAATGGTTTTTCTTTTACTCATCTCAGATAATATATTTGCAGGAAAAAATGCAGTGTCCCTTGAAGGAAGATTGTAGGGAGTTGTTATTATCACTGGTTTGCTAAATATTCTATGGAGAGCTTTCTATAGCACAGGGCAATATGTATCATACTTGGTTTTGTTCTAGAGTAGGAGGATATTGCTCCTTTTCAAAAAAAGTGCTTATCTTGCAGGAAAAAAAAAAATTATTTTTTTTTTTTTGGTAGGATTTGCTTTATTCTGTGAAGAAATATTGATTCAATGAATGTTTAGATTTGTTTGACGTGATGGGTTTTTTTTGGTTTATTTTTCAAAATCACTAGTAGTTTGTTTACTGCTTAATATGACTTGTAAATATTGTCAGATTCTTAAAGATTTGTCAAAGATCCCAGAACTCTTAGAATCTTTTCTGAACCCAAGTTAACATACAATAAAACCCATTCTCAGACTTTTTTTCCTCCTTCATTACTTTTTTTTTTTTTTTTTTTTTTTTTAAGATGTAACAATAAAGATGTAACAATAACCAGAACAAGAATGATCCGTGATGTGATTAGACTGGCACTGAGCCTAGGTGAGTCTACATTACTGAGAGGCAGCATAGATGAGCACGGTGTCATGCTGACAATATCTACATAACTTTAAGTCAACTCTTGAGTTCAGACAGGACTAGCAACACTAACTGGGAATGGATTTTGCTGGAGGTACCACTCAGCTCAGAGGTAGGACAGGACTTTCACCCTTCATATGACTTCTGAGCAGGTCAGAGGACAGAGAGGTCCATGTCTGTGCTCCATGTAGATTTAGTCTTATCCACACTGCACATGTCAAAGGAGTCGTAAGCATCTCTTCCACCCACAGTATTCTCATTATTTATGATCCTAGCTCCTTGCATCATTCCCAGGTGTCCAAAATGATTCTGCACAGATCTTCCCTCACCTGTAGAGTTGTACATTTCACTATTTCCAACACTTATTTGCAACTTGAGTCTTTAGTAAATACTAGTCTTTACATAAGGGCAGCACTGCATAATGTCAGCATTTCAGATACCTGTAAAATCTCATATCTTATAAGCAGTGACTTTACTTCCAGGACCAGTCCTGTTGGGCTGCCAGCTTTTGTTCATTGCTTGTTTGATTAAATGTTTGTGTGTTTGGAGTTTTTGTATATACTTCCTTTTCAGGAGTGAAAAAAAATGAAAAACAGAACTGCCCAGAATGTCCAGGTCTGATGTAGGATAAGAGCTGAAGTGTTTACTTGCAGATAAGTCTGAGAGAGAATCAAACTAAATTAGTCATATTTAGCATCTCTGAAAACAGAACTATTCCTGTTAAATTTCCAGAATTTTTTTAAAGGGACAAAATTCTTCTTCCTGGTGGGAAATTCTCATTAATATCAATGTAGACCTGAACTAAGGTAATATTGAGTGATTTTACTGAGATAATATAATGATATTCAAGGATAATACATGTTATAAAAAAAAAAAAAAAAAAAGAAAAGAAAGAGATGTAGGGGGGTTTAATGTATTTTTAAGTGTATCTTTTTCACTATTACTGGATTTTGCAGCACTGCTACACTGTGTCTGTCATGTATTCTTTCTTCATTAAGGCTGTAAGCACAATGGACTTGAGGCTGTTTGTTCTGTCCAGTAGTCTGTAAATAACAATAGCCAAAAAGAAACTATTCCCTCAACTCAGAAAATATTCCTTGCAGACATGCTGCTCCTCTGGAGGAGTCTCTGAAGATTTTTCACTTCCTACTGTTTATCTTCATGGCCTGCAGCCACATCACCTTGAGCTGTGATCTTATCACACGTCACAAATAAAGCAGGATACAGTCAGTCCTGGGATGAATGATCACTAGCACCACTCTATGGCTGCTAGACTCTGGTGTTGACTACTTATTATATGTTTTTCTCCCCCCCCAACAACCCATTCTGAAGCCAGTGCTCCACTGTGAGATCTAGAAGGGGATCTTTCAATATAGAGAGTAGAGTTTGACCAGCCAAAGCAATTTTAGTCTTACTGATTTGCTTAAAAAGGTGTGCAAGCTAATGTGACAGCTCACTTTTCCAGAAGGTTGGAGCACGTTCCATTAGAATTACCTGTCAAGTTTGCAGGGTCAAATTAATGTGGAAATACTGCATTTAAAAAGAAGACATGAAGAAGAAGGTGGATGGTTGCCACTTTGGTTCATACCAGAGGTGGTTGTTAGTGACATCCAGGACTGCTTCATATTTTGGTGATTTGTTTTCTATGGAAGTGGTCTTGTTTTACTTGTAAGCATCTGAAAAAGCATGTAGGAGATCTGGGTTCAAATTCCATGTGTGACCTTGGGCATACCTCTTCCTTCTCTGAAGCTCATTTTCTTTCATGAAAAGTAAAGATACTGGTATTTCTTGCATTTGTCATATCTGACTGTAAGTTCTGATTTTGAGAGTGACTCAGTACACCACCTTGCTCAGTGGGGCCACCTTCACAACTGGGATCTATTGGTACTCCTATAATCACTGGAAAAAATAGTAGTTCTCATTAAGAATTCCTGTTAAAAATGTGCTTTATCATGACTAAAGAAATCCTCTTTCAGATTATTAAAATGAAATCCAATTACCTTCACCTATGCTATTTGCAGTGGGAACATTAAGGGCAGAGAAATGTAAAACAGCTATCTTGAAAGTTTGCTGTTTGAAGGGTTGAAACTACTTTTGTCCCCTCCTCTCCTCTCCCCTCCCCTTATGCACTATTTCAGAACTATTTCTTATTGACTGATAGACTTATTGATGAATTATACAGCAGTGATCCAGACCAGGGAGGTCAGTAGGGTGCAATTACTAGCAGAATAGGCTTGGGTGTGCTTCTGAACTACTCCTCCCCTGCATAGCTCTTTCAGTATGCATATCACATCTCCCTGCTTGTAGCAGGCTGATGAGTGTGTGCAGTTAGTGCAGGCACACACATACTTCTGCGCTTTCCCTGAAAGTGGAGCATTAGCAACTGCAGTCAAAAAGCACCCTTGCTTCTTCAGCTCTGATCTATCAGCAACTGTCTAATTCTGTCTGGAGGACCTAGGAGACAGCACTGGAGGCAAGTTTTAAAAGGACCTAGTGACACCCTGCTGTCACACCTGGTTTCATGAATCTACTTATTAGTAGTTCATTTACAATTACTTTCCTAGTCCCATCACATTATTGAGAACTGGCTGGCTGGGAAGGAAGGAGCACACTGCTGAAGGTATGTTGCAGTCTTCTTTACCTTACATCTTGTGCTGAATATTTCTGTCTGTGCATCTCACTTGCAGACATTCCGGCTCTATGCAGTTTCCCACTGAGAGCTGCTGGAACAGGGCTATAGCAAATCATAGCAATAGAAAGAAAAGGACAGGTACTTTTTTTTTTTTTTCCCCCTCACTCAGTTAGCCATGCAGATTTTTTTGTTAAAGGGTAAAATTAGATGACTGGATTAAACTTTCAGGGAAGATGACAACTCTGACTGCATTTCGTATCACAAGCAAATAGACTGCTGTTATTTCTATCAGGGCAAAATTTCCATTCATCAGCTGTTTAACTGTGGACATGGAACATTGCTTTCAAATGGATGTGTTTATTATATACGGTCTGTGCATGCTCGCCAATTGAAATTTGCATACATGTTTTGAAATTAGAAAAAAGACTCTCTCATTAACTTTCAAAATGCTCTGGACTGCACCAGACTTCTTTAGAAAAGAGGAGTGAGCCAGGCTTTTAATTTCACTTAAGTTATTTTACTGGCATGTATTCATCTGGTAAAAAGTCTTTGCCAAATCCAAGAAGTTTGCTGTTATTGCATTTCCATAAATGTAACAGCTGTGAAGAGAATGAATATTCATAGTGTTTGGATTTTTGCTCCAAAGATTTTTATGATAATTCTGACTTTTCAAGAGGATGGGATCTTAGATTAAAGAATTCTTCAGGTTGAGGTATTGTGATAAGCAATGTATAAATGTTTCCTTCAATAACCATAATACAGATAAGTGTGTACTGCAGTAAATAGCTGACTGTGCCTCTTATTTACTTGCAGCCAACTTGATCTGTTGCTTATACTTGTGGATTCTTTTGTTAACAGGTCATCAGCAATGAAAATGAAATACAGTTCAGATACTGCTCTCTCATGGGGCATTATTTCCCTAATGCTATACAGTTTCTTCTGAGCTTATCCAAGACATTGTTAATGTTATGATGATTAAATTTTACCTTGGTACATCCTGTTTTTGCACTGACTGAAAACTTATTTTGGGATGTTGCTAAGGACAGAGAAACCCACTGCAAGCTCATGTACTTTAAGGATGGAAAGTGATTTGACTAATCTTCCCCTAGGAAAATTTTCCTGTTTGTAATTTATCAAAATTGTACCAGCAGCAAAGACCATCCTCCCCCGCAGGTAGAAGTAGAATGGTCTTGAAAATACAGAGGCATCATGTGTGCATATGCATGTGTGTCTGGAGATAATTAATCTAAAAAACTTAAATAATCCTAGCTTCCTGTAGATCTCAATGAGTTCTGTATTACTAAAATATAACTTATTAATAGGTTGTACTGCAGAATTAAACATCCAGACAAGAACTCTGTCATAGAAAAGCACATCAGAAACCCTCTTGAGGCTGGTTGTGATTATTTCTTTAAAAATCCTCCCTGTATCCAGGAAGCACTGGGAGCTGCAGAGTCTGTGTCTCAGACCTCTAACAAGTGGCGCTATCTGTGTGTGCTCAAAATGAATTTAAGGTTCCTAATGTCCAGGGCATCTCTTTGGAAGTCTGTCCTCATTCAGGCTGGACTGCGTTACACACCAATGGTAACGTCAGCCTGGCCAACAAGCTGTGCCTCCCGGCTGCTCCAGCCCTCAACTTGTGGTGGGCTGTCACTCAGTGTCTCCTCCTTAGGGGAGAGGGAAAAACTATTTGTCCCTTTCATCTGTCTTCAATTTTAATGACCTCTGAATCAACTTGGTGTTTCGGTGCAAACTTTCTGTTGTTTTTCTTTTCCTTCTAGCCCCCCATAGTCATAGCATGCTGTGGCTCATGATACACAGGAACTGCAGGCATAAAATACATTTAAATACATATGAGAAAAAATAATTTGATGGGTTAGATTCTGTTTCCAGGGAGAGGAAATCAGACTACCTTCCTGAAATCAGTAAGAAGTTGTTTACATGAACAGAAGTTGTTTACATGGGTGCAAACTGGTGTAAAGTCTCACTTTCTGTTGGGCTGTTTGAATTTCTGTGACCCAAGGACCTGTCTCTGTTCCTTTAAAACTTGGTTCTATTCCAGGAAAAGTAGCCAAAATGGAGAATTTTTCTTTTCACTCACTAGGAAGGAAAACCTGCCTGTGTATGGTTAGAACTGCAGGTATCTGATAGCAAACATCTTTTCTCTTTCCCCTCACCAAGCCAAAGAGAAGAAGAATGACCCCCAAAATTCAAGAAAAAAACACCTTCCCAAACCTCTCTGTTTAATTCCGTTTAAGGTATGTAAGGTATCCCCTTCTGCTTTAGCATGTGTTGGGCTTCTTACTGACCTCCACCACCACGTTGGAGTAGGAGAGAGGTAATTCATTTTGCCCTCTTGTCTGCCTCACCCGTGCTCCAATTCAGAACAGACTTGTCAGTCATGTAAAATGCAATCACTGATGCATTTCTCTCCTGCCTTGCTAGTCAGAGCCGGCATCCAGAGCATAGCTGTGTTTTGTTAAGTTACAGTCTCTCAGCCCCAGCAATGTGATTACCAAGCCAACCAGCCCTCTAGTGTTTTGAGATATTTTATGCAAAGAGGTCCCTTTAGCTGTTGCTTGTCTTTACCAGAGGGAAAGAGGGGGATTTGAAACAGCTCACAAAAGCTTAGTGGAGTTATTCAAATCTGGAGTGATTGGCAAAGGTGACACAGCATCCACCCTTCTGCCTGGAAAAAGTGAGAGCCTGGTTTTGTGTACATTTGGAGTGCCAACACTTCTACACTTACTACTGTTCCATGTGCATAAGTCTCTCAGAGGCTACAGACAGACAAACAGCTGCAAGAGTTGTTGTAGGAGAGAGTTATTTGTTTACACATTTTAACATAGATTTCTGAAAGCATCTTATATCATATACATGCTACAACACTGGAGTACTGCACAGGTTTTTCAGCTCTCTTGTGAATGGTAGTTGAAAATGAAGAAGAAGGGAAGAAAATGCCATGAAGCTTCAATGTTGTAGCAAACTAGGATCCAGATGGCAAGCCGTTTTACAGCAATACACTGGATTAACTTTAAGACTCCCCTGGCTACTACTTTCCTATTTAATTTGTCTTTTCTTAATGCTATTTAAATGTGATGCTTTTTTTTTGCAAAGTAATGCCATGAAAAAATGTGGTTTCAGGCATAGTCTGCTATCAGGAGAACTTTCCTCCACCTCTGTTAACCCCTCCAGAGCTAATTAACCCATTGCATGATCAGTAACATCAATCTGAACTCAAAGTAGAACAGGGAATTTTTTTACATGCATTCACAATGCCATGCAAAGCATGAAACCAAAATGATTTATATACAAAGAAAGAGAATGAACCTCTTGGAGGGAGAACAAATTTCCAGTGTTCTGGGCTGTCATAAATAATTTTTGGCAATACAAGCTGCAGTAATGGCTGAAATTCTTTTCAGGGAGGTTTCAAACCCTGTGTTGGTGTAGTCTACATGACAACCTTTTCTGACACTGGATGTCAGGTATCTGTGTTCCTCCCTGTAAACTTGCAAATCCAATCCTATCTTTTTGTAAGCTTCCACTGATGATTGAATTTGTTTGATTCTTGTGCAGCCACAGCACAGTCACTGTCCTCATCTTCAAAAAGCTGGTCAGTGAGACACCCAGTGGTGACAGTGAGCACCCGTGAGGCAGCCAGTGGGACCTTCTGGATGCCTTCCTGCAAACGGGGAGTGATAAATAAGAGTGAGCTTAATGATTTTTAAGAAACCTTAACCACCTATCTACCCTAGATAGTAAGAGCGCTGCCATCCATTTGCAATGAGTATCAATCTATACTCGACTTTGCTATGCTTCTGTGAAATGGAGACATGGTACTTGCATTCATGGAGAAATACATCTGCTGCATAGTCTAAGGAAACACTCTAGCAGCTGCTAGCAGTATTAAGTTGATATTAATTCTGCAACTAGTGACAATACTACCCTTTAACAAGTAAAGGTGCACTTGTTTCTCAGCAGAAGGCTTGTCAGAAAGTCAACCTCAGACAACACGATGCTTATTACTCGCTCTTTACCTCTCAAATTCTGTCACTATATGACACAGATTGAATGCAAATTATTAAAAAAAAATATTATTTAGGTAAAGTGTCTTCAGAACATATCTTATAATTTTTGGTCTGGATTATACCACTTTGCAAGTGGGTTTACAACCTGCTATAACATATGGGAACGAATAGCAAGTCCCACTCCTTTATCTCACGTGATGGGTATATCCAAAAGCTGCTGAAATGGGGAGTAAAAAACTACAGCCAAGTCCCAGACTGTGATATAGTTCATCTGCAATCCAGCACTGTCTTTGTTTATGGATTAGATTTGGGTGATGACTAAAATCACTATATGTCTCCCTACTGAACCTGAAAGTTCCTTTGGGCTACCTTTCTGATAGCACAACTTAAAACCAGAAACCAAATGTAGGATTCACCTACAGATTAATCCTAAAAATAAACATCTGCCTAGTCAGCTAAATATTTTTCTAGGCTCTGTTTACTGTATTGACCAGTATTGGCTAGAATGGGAGTTTAGTCTTCTAGTGCAAGGTAAACATGGAGATGATAGCAGCAGCTATGGGAGACATGGGTCCTTCTGCAGTGGAAACTTGAGGGCACGGAGAGCATCCTGAAACATCTTAGGTAACACTGGATTCTACATTAAACAGCAGATATAAACGCTAATGGTTGATCACATAAAAAGAGCAGTTGCTGCCACCAGCTACCACTTGAAAACATCCAACCCTTCTCTATTAAGCATGAAGTCCGTTGTAAGCTGAATACATCTTCCTGTGGACCATGTTAGAAAGGTTATCTGTCTCCACTGACTTAAAAGTAAACAAAGTGCTAACTTTAGATGGGATCAATGCTCAACATTCAGGTATATCTATATCTAAATTTAGTATCCATCTTAGGACCATCACAGGAAAAGCTACAAAATCCACTTGGCTTTAAATCCAAATATTTATGAATGAATGCCGTATGTGAGAGTGAGAGTAAAGAGTCTCTGCCTGTATACACTCCAAAGGCTTGTACAGGTGACAAAGGATTTAAGGCATCACAAGCAGTAGTTTTTAAATTATATCCTGACACAATTAAACACAGAACTATGTTCCAGGTATCTCTGGAAGGAACAGGAGCTCTTAACTGATAAAAAGATTTTTTTTGTGTTCTATTGGAACTATTCTTTTCTTATTCCCAGGAAGGATGATTGGATGTCACCAGTCATTAAATATTTGCGATAAAAAACCTGCAGCATAAAAAAAAAAATGTTTATAAAACAATAAGCAATCCCATATACAATAATAACAACATGAAATTCTGTCTCCTGTCAGCTGATAATTTGACATTGCGATGGTGAGTACTTTCTTCTTTGTCTCCTGTGCTCTGGACTATCAACCCATGCAAACCAATAATCAACTGTAGTGGATGTTGCTGGCAGTGAGGAGGAATGATTCATTCTAGTGAAATACTGACTTTCGCTGCAAAGTTACTAAGCAGAGCTATAGCAGCGTGAATAATACATGAGGTGATTTCCTTTCAGGAAGGCTACTAGCAAACATTTCCACTATCTGGAGATTTGAACTTGGCAAGAGAGTGGTATTTACATTGTTTTGGTGATACAGAGAGTAGTTAGGGAACAATTATGTGATACTCTCATGTTCTAAGACTCTGAAGAAATGTCAGTATCTAATTAAATAAAAAGAATTAAATAAATAATGAGAAAACGTAAAATTAATCTAGTTTCAGATGCATAGGTAAGTTATTGCATAAATTTAAAAGACCTAATAAAAAATGTCATTCAATTTTAGTTTACAGGATAAATGTTGCTATGGTTTCTCTAAATCCAGATGATAAAAAGTAATTTCTAAATGCTTTTGATTAAATATTTTAACTTACTATTTATAAATGAGGCTGTGGTGCTGACTATTTTTTTCTTTCAAAAAACCCAAATTCTGGTGTCTGTAAAAGGTGATGGAAGATGTAGCTGTGAATATCAAAGATGAATAAAGAAAGCTCTATAATGATTTTTTCGTTGTACTAGATTTTTCTAAACAAAATCTCTTATCTCTGAAAGGCATCAAGTTCTCACGAGTTGAGTAACATAAATCATAGCAGAATAGGCAGCCTCCTGTTTCATTCACTGAGCTCCATATGCTTATCTACCTCATGCTCCTGCATCCCAGGCTTCTAAACTGCTTCAGTCAACATTCCTTCTGAATTGCGATACGTCATGTTAATCAGCCTCTACAGTGTTCCAAAAATGTATGTAAATTAGGCTTTTGATGAAGCAGAATATTTTGACAGGATTTTTGCATAAATCACACATGCAAGCATGCACACACACACACACACAGAGAACCTGTTTAGAGAGGATATTTTTGGACCTCATTTGTTTTTGAAGTAGGCTGTGGCCAGCATGCTGATGCTGCTTGAGAACAGGAACATATATGTGGCAGCATGCCAGGTCCCATAGCGAGAAGCAACTTAAGTTTAAGTCCATTCTTGGCAAGAAAAAGTGCATCAAGGATATGGAAACGTAACAGTTTTCCCAAGGTTGTTTGGTGTCAGTGGCAAAGTAAGTATTTTTAGGGTTATCATAGAACACTGCCATGTTATGGTAGATTAATGTTTTTACTTAATCTGTTCTTCCAGAAGAAGCAAAACTCAAAAAAAAAAAAAAATTATTTTAATTTAAATTAATTTAAGTCAATTTTAATTCAGTTTGCTGACTTTCACATTGCTTATCAACCAAGTAGTTCCACTGAATATACAGAAAACTGTTGCTGAGGCTTGTTACGATGAGTCTTGTACCTTCTAGGACAGCCTGGCTGCAAATCTCTGTTTTACTATATTTTCATATTCAACTTTGTTATTCAGGTCTGTATTCAGACTGCTTACATGTTTGAATATGTCTGTCTCATTTGTCCCTCTTTCTGAAGTGTGTGAGGCTGAGATCAATACAAGAATGCTGTAGGCGGGGCTCTCTGTCTCCTTCAGGGACAAAAAACTTCATGCAGCTGTTATTCTGTAGCTGTGTTGGTAAGGACCATCAGTTTCTATGGATTTGTATAAATAGGGCCTTGCTCTGAGGTGTGTCCATGAATTCACTCCACCTTCTACATCTTAGTCCACATAGGAGGAAAAACTGTTTCTGTACAGGACAAGAAGAAATGGGCATAAGTTGTGCCAGGGGAGGTTTAAATTGGGTATTAGGAAGAGTTTCTTTACTGAAAGAGTGATGAAGCATTGGAACAGGCTGCCCAGGGAAGTGGTGGAGTCATCATCCCCAGAGGTGTTAAGAAAATGTGTAGACACAGCCCTTCGAGATGTGGTTTAGTGGTCGTGATAGTGTTGCGTTGATAGTTAGACCTGATTTTAGAGGTCTTTTCCAACCTTAATATATCTATGATTCTATGATTCTGGTTTTGTGTACTTAAAGTCCTTCCTGACATATCTTACCGTAAAGTGGCACATCCCCAAAAGCACATCAGACCTCTCCAACAGAGTATGTCTGCTTACCTTTTCCAGTGATGTTGCAGCCTAAAGACCTTATTCCTCTAGCTTCTAAACAGATCATAATCTCTCCCTTTTTTAAAAGGGGCTGGACTTTTGTGAGGCTGATGTGGGCTACCTATATGGCATCATTTGCCCAGTTGGGCCTTAAAAAACTCCTCTAGTGTTTCACAGCATAGGTTTTATGCATACTGTATCTGCAATATGGATCCACTGTTTATAGTATATGTTATGCACCAACTAAAATAAAGATACTATAACTCAATTGCCGATACATAGATATTTCAAGAGAGTGTATGTATAATATACTGTGCGTGAGGGAATACACATGCACAGAGACATACCAAATCATTTATACAATTTACAGTACACAAAACACACATAACCCACAATGAAAATTCAGAAAAAGGAAGTGATTTGTCATCTAGGGTATATCTCACAAAGTGTTTTTGAGTATCAGGTTAAAATAACCCATGACTGCAGAGACAGGTTGGCTGCTGCATTCTTAAAGAAGTATCAGAGCTTTTAAGTATGTGTAATTTTATGGCTAAAAATAAACAGAAGAATCCTTCAATAATCATAAATACAGCTGTAGAGCCAAATTCTCCTAATGACACAATAACACTATATATAGATACACATATATATTCAAATTCACAGTTTGAAGTTCTTAATTCTCAACATTCAAGTCTTAGTTTCCTGCCAATTGTATAATTTCACCTGTTGTCAATTACTTTCTAAAATAAGTTTGAAGGAGGTGGAATTAACTTTTAAAATTAACTTTTAAAAATTAGAAACAGGTGGTGTGTCTATATCTGCTGCCATATCCCTTTCTTTGTGTCTTGTATCCTTGCTTTCTGGAACAAGATTTTGGATCCTGTCACTTGTCATTAATTTTGCCCCGTCTGCTGGTGGAAGCTTGGGAAGGAGGGAAAGTTGTTAAATATTTGGACAGGGAGAGAGTTGAAGACATTCAAAAATAGGGAAGCTCTGCAAACTGAGTAGAAATAGAATAGTATTACTCGTGAGAGCTTTAGTAGCAGCTGTGCCATCCCTGGCTTAAATGTGTGTTGGTTTTGGGTGTTTTTAACGGCAATAATTAGGTAATCAATACTGTTTCAGAAAGGAAGAATATCCTGCTTAACAACAGAATAACATTGATTAGCTAAGATAGTACCATTTTAAGGAACATTAAGTAATCAAGGCTGTTTCCATGATGACATCCCAAAGAGAGAGAAAATCAGGCAAATCTAGTATTGGATGAAGCTGGAACTGCATTTACACTATTGCTGAGGAAATAATGGCTGCTGCGTTTGCCTGTATAGTTATAGTAATACAAATGTCTGAGGGAGGCACTGGGCCCCTACCTGTTCATTTCAATGAACTTGGGTTTTTTCCCAGATATAAACTGGATATTTTCTGAAGACACAGATTCTACTCCAGTATTTTCATTACCCTTACTTTATACACTTGTCAATTTAAACTAATACATTTACTTTTTGATAGTTAATATAAGCAACGAATATATAGAACTTCCACTTTGATATTTACTGAGAGGTCTCAGGGCACTTTGCAGGAGATGCCTTCTTAGTAGCTCTGCTTTGCATGACAGCAAAGTGAATGGTGGGGTGGGTAAAGAAACCACCTGCTTGTGGCATGAGTAAACAGGTTCTGGGTGTTAATTTGTTTCTATGTCTCCTCAGGCATCATGACCTTTTTCAATTAGGTACCTAAACTGATCCAGAGATATGTAAGTTTCATACATTTGAGCAACTGCAGTTACAGCTGCAGCTTCTCAAACACAGGAAAACAAGAAACACCCAGATTTAATCACAACAAGAAACACCCAGATTTAATCATTCTGATCAGGACTCTCAACAAAAGCAGAATTTCTTGGAGGTATGATTCTGAGTCCTCTTCTGTGTGTTATTGCAGGAAATGACACTGCAGCACTGCTTTTGCTAAACCTGGGTGTGGCACAAGGAGTAAAGCTTCACTTGACCACTGCATGATTTTGCACAAGGTGAAGACAATGAGATTTTGGTAGAGTATAAAACCCATGGGGACTGATCCTGGATGCTTAAAAAGAACAATAATGTTCAGAAATAGCTAAAAAGTGGGAGTGAGGTACTGGTGGTGGTTGAGAATTCTTCAAGTTACTTGAAATCAAGTGGGGATGCCATTAAGCTCATTTCTAGGCATAAGAAGAGTCAACATTCCTTCTCCCAAGAGTTAATTGATCAGACACTCCATGTTTCATGATATATGAGCACATACTTAAAGCATTCAATACTGGAGGCAAGTCGTTACACATTCATAATCACAAGTTTCATTGGGAAAAAAATGCTTGCAGCCTTCAGAGCATTGAGGCAAAGGTTGAAAATACGATCCTTCTGTATGATGAAAACTCAAAATTGAAAACTAAAATATCAGTTTCAAAATCTTCTTCCTCAAAAGTGACAACCGAGCAAATAAAAAATAATTCAATATAGAACTGGTCTTGTGATAATCAAGGCAAAATAGTGTATACAATTTTAAATGTTCAGGTGTAACCTTACTGTAATTAGATCAGAATTGTTGGACAGGTGAGAATTCCTATTAGTTTTGAGGGTATCATGAAAGCTGCTGCCTGAAAGCTGAATTTGAAAGCCATTTTACATAGAGAGGAACAGACTGTACATTTGTAGCAGCCACATTTAGTCAAGAGGTGCTACATTGCTTTTGTCTATTAGGGATTTGCATTTACTTTTAGCTGTATGAGGCCATGAAATGAAATATAACATTATTCCATTATAATGTGGGAAAGGAACAAAAGGGAGAAACACTGTATGTGTAGAAAGATGAAGAATAAGCAATCTATCAATTTTCAAACTCTGATGCAAATTATTTTCATGATGGTATCATTTTCTGTCTTATTCTATACATGCTGTAATAACTGAGAAGCCATCTTTCTACCTGGTATTTTCTCAGCCAATTGGTCTTTTGCCTGGCTGATGATATGTATAATTTCAGGTTCATAAAGCTGGTAAGAGATGCAGTAGATGATTACATGATGTTACTGGCTCAAGTGGATGAATGTGGCTGGTAGGACATCATGTAAGATGTTTTGGCATGTACCTGTTCTTACATTTTTTCTTGATAATGTTTTATGCTAAAACATGTTCCTGGATTCAGTACTCTAAAGGATTTGACTTGATGTTACTCATCATAGTCCTTCTGTATAGAAGTCTATGTAATGTTTCTATAGTGGTGCTATATTCAACTTAGTTCTTTTGTAGACCAGGAAACTGGAATTAACTGCAAATGGCTTTCTACTCTGCAGTTCTGCACTGCTGAAGTCTACAAATTGCTGTCATGCAGTGCATAAATGGATACCTCTGGAAGTTATGTAGTTATGAGACTTTAATTTTCCAGGTACAGGGTGCTGTTAACAGTAACAATCTCCATGTTTCTAGATGCAATGCCAGCAATATTTAGTATTAAAAAGTCACTAAATCAGAACTGCAGTTGCAATTGGTTTTAATGACAATAACATCCATCATCTATGGCAGTACTGGCCTTGTTAAATTTTTGTACTTGATTTCTATTTTGAATGTATCTATTTTCTGAGTGACCTTTTTATTATAATTACCTTTTTAGACTGAAGATCTATCGTCTGTTTCTCTTATAGATGCGTATGGCATGAGATTGAGTCTCTCCTTTGTAGTCTGTATCATAAACTAACCAGATTGATCTCATTCATTTTTTAACTGTTTTGCATATTTTCCAGTCCATCAGTCATTCAGTGGTTCTTTTCCGAATCCTTTCCAAGGGTTTTAGTATACTTCAGAACATACAGAGACCAGAACTGTGTCCAGGATTACAGCAGGAGTTATAACTTTGACAAACCTAGGGTTTGGGTATTTTATCCTGCAGAATATGTCCATTTTTATAATCCTAGGATCATATTAGATCTTTTGGTTACAAAGTTGTACTGGGAAGTTACTGTCAATTTATTACCCTTACCCTAAGAACGTTTCAGAACATTTCATAGCCAAAAAGAAACAAAATAACTCAGTAGGTTTCTACTTGAAATGCAGCTGGATGACAAAGATTCTGATTTGGAATTGTGTTCTGAATCTTATTATTTAAGAGGTTTTTAATCATTTAATATGTGAATGTTAAATTGTTCAAGATTTATCACTCAAGATGTCATATCGTCTCAAGTCAAGTGTGTTATAGAAATCTATTGCAGCAACAGCATTATTTTCATTACACAAAGTTGTAAACATAGCAAAATGTTGCCAATATTGTTTAATATTCTACAAATGTAGAACAGCATTAATAGTACTTCATTCTTACTGATTGAGCTTTATATTAGCCATTCTATTGATTTATCTGGTATGCTGTTCTATCTGCAGATCTGCAGATTTCCATATGAAAAAAATATTTTCTCATATATTTTCAAAGCATCTCCATATCTCCATAATATATTGGAAAGCTGGCATTTGTGATCTGGAGAATTTTTTAGCTATATGCTTTAAGTTCTTAGATTAATATAATTTCGGTTTACTTATCTTAAAATCCTCAGGTTTAGTATCTCTTGCTAAATATTACCATTAGTTATAATTGGAGTCAATAATGTTTTTCTCACTTTACATTTTATGACTACATTATTAACTTTTCCGTCCAAAATAGATATATTTACTGAAAAAGTCTGATCTTCTTTATTGTCAGTGATTTTTCTATTTTCCACCTAGTAATTTACCAATACAGTTGGTTGTATAACACAATCTGGAAGGAACTTGCATTTTAAATGTTGGATGAAGTATGTCTGTTTCCTCATGGCCAACATTGTAGCTTTTGTGGTAGCACTAATTACAACTACAAAAACAAAAGCTTGTCTCACTGACAGTATCAGTTTTAACTTTCAAGCAATACATTTGTTGGTTTGTTGTTTGTTTGTTGGGTTTGTTATTTTTTTTAATTCAGTAAAGTATGGTGCTGATTCCTCCATAGTCTAGCCATAAATTCTTGAATAATAGGGAACTGTCACTACTCTATCATTAACTGGATTGCAAAAACAGTAAAGGATATTTTCTTAGTAAGCAAATGTTAGTTATTAACTTGTTAATAATATTATTCTTTAAAAAATGAGGAGGTGTTTTCAGCCTAGAAGCATAACTGGAAGTTGAAGTCTACATTTTCTTACTGATTCTGCTGGTTATTTGATGTTGATGTAAAATTCTTTATAATACAGGAAAAAACAGAATTGTTGTAATGTTTAATTATAAGAAAATGTTTTAAAATTCACCATGAATATTTGAAGGTAAGGAATTAATAAAGAAATCAACACTTTCTCACATGCTAAATACATGAGAAAGTAGAAAACAAAATGAAATAAGAAGCAGGAATCCATGGACTATCTGCTTGTAAATTAGCTAGATCTCAGAGTGTATGTGTTAGATTGCTGAAGACTCTATGGCCATTTATTTATGTTATTGTTTTCATGTTTGAAATTACAGTTGAATTAATTTCAGAAAGAGTTCTATCTCAATGAATGTTGTTTAAAAAACTTTGCTTGATTTTTTCTTCCCCTCCTTCATCTGTTGCTAGACAGTGTCCACCCAACCTTATTGTTTCCTATTGTTATTTACTTGTGGAGCAGGGACTGAGGTAACATGAGCCTGTTCTATTTCTTTCTGTTTCCAGTTAAAAAGTACTTTAATAAAGATATAAAATAAGATGATACTTATGAAATGTTTTCATGAGTATCTGTCTTTTTCTAATTAAACAGTCAGTACATGTACAAGAGATGGTACATGCCTAATGACACATGCTGAAAAGAAGGCACTAATGTTGTAGTGTACAATGTTACTGAACAAGATATTTAAAATGGTACACTGTGTATCTGTTTCAAGAACATTTATTCTATGTATCTTCCATTTCATATGATTCATGATTTCCCTTGTCTCATACACTGCTAAGGTATGTTGTATTGACAGGATACAAGGATTTGTTACACAACGAAACAGAGGTCACAAATTTTATTAGAGAGTAACCTGTAATTTCTATTATGCAAAATTTATCTATTTTTTAAATTTAATTTTATTTTAACACTAGATGAAAGGGTTAAAATACTGTTTATTAATTCATTTTGTCAATGTTTGGTAGTTGCACAAAACTTGAATAACAGTGATAAGTAGCAACTACTCATTTAAATCTTTTCATTTTCCTTCCCCTGTTAGACTAGAGCGATTTTTGTAATCACAAGGTGAATTTGAAGAAGTTACTGTTTAATTCTTGAAGACAAGAAAAAATATTTCAGCTCAAAGCAGACCTTAGTTAAACGTAAATTTGTTGAACTTTAATTTAGTATAAAATCTATCAGCCAGCATTTTTTTAAAAGCCATTGCAGGAATATTCCTGGCCATCGTTTAATTGCACAGATATAAAAGTTATAGCATAGAGTATGGAGAACATTCTGCCCTTTCTGTGTCAAAGAGTCTCCCACTTTGCTTCAAATATGGTTAATATGTCTCATGCTTATTTAGAATGCTCAGACATGTGTATTTCACATTTTTGCAAGCCTTAAGGGAAATGGATTTCAATCACTTACATGTTTTTTTGGAAGGTGATCAGAAAAACAGGATGGGCTTTGCTGAGCTCAGTTAATTTGGTTCACATTTTTTTGTTGTGTTCACCTTAAAATAATATCAAATGCCTCTTGATAGACTTGAATTGTCATTTGGAAATATTTCTGATATATCTTTCTGGGGAGGCAACTAGTAACCTAGATATTGTAAGAAAAAAATTATTCTAACAAGTTAGCAATTAGTCCCTTATTTGAATATGTAGAAATTATTACCATCATAAGTGAAAAATTTCTTTTAACAGTTTAGAATACCAAAGAACTGTGGGGCTTTTTTTTCCTATTTTAATAACATTTAATTATATTGTATGACTGAAAAATTTGTTTTCCATTTTCTTCAATGCTAAACAAAGATTTTTTTTTCTTCAGAGTAAATGTTGTTATTCCTGAAATCCCCCACCTCTATTTCTCTCCTCTTTAGAACACTTGCTTGGAGTCTTCTTTAATATTCTGTTCCATTTACCACAGGAAGAAAAAAAAATGTAGGAAACTTAGTAATATCAGAAGATATAGTGCAAAAGAGTTAATAGGACAGTTAAAGGTCCAAAATGAATCTTGAAATTCACTGTGGAAATTTAAAGATCCACTCTAGATCTGAACAGTTAAAGATCCACTGATATTAATCTTAACCTTTATGTAAACTTAAGAAGGTATCTTAACATTTGAACATTGAATATTCAAATATTTAAACATTCATCACCTGAACAGTTTAAAGTTTTTGTAGGAAAAATATCAAGAGTTTTACTGAGATTGATATTTTATAGATGCTTATATAGTTTATATAATAATTTTCGTCCTAAAAATATCTGAATGTATTACAGAGGAGAAGCAAAGTTCATGGGGTTTTACAACTGCATTTGATTGCAGTTCTGAAGCTTGAAAAAGAATTTGTGGCACTGAAGTTAAAAAAATAGCAATACTTGTGGTACAGATACTAAGTCCAGCAAATAGCTGAACCTGCATAACATAGTATCAAAGAGCAGAGGAATTTTTCTCATGAAAGACATGAACAAGGGGAAGCAAATAGACAAACCAAAGGAAGAAAAGGCACTATTTGGTGAAAGGAAGTCTACCACTATTACTGTGTCTTAATTTTCTGTTTATGATGGGGAGAATTAGACACACAGAAAGGCTTTCTGAGTGAAATCCTATTGACCTAAACTTAGGTACCTACAGTAGGCATACAAGGTCTCCTGCTACAGACTTTCAAAGTTTCTGTGCAGTTTCATTTATTGTCAATTTGGCTAACATAAGCATTTTCTTTAGACCTATCTACTAGACACCTCAAATTTAGGAGAAAGATATGTGTCTTTTGTGGGTTTATATCAGGGCCAGCAAGCATGGGGTTATGAAAGGGAGATCGTGCTTAACAAACCTGATCTCTTTCTATGACCATGGGACTTGCCTTTTGGATGGGGGGAAGGCTGTGGATGTTATCTACTTGGACTTTAGTAAGGCCTTTGACACAGTCTCCCACAGCATTCTCCTGGAGAAACTGGCAAATCATGGTATAGACAAATGTATAGTCCTAGAATAATGGTCTATAGTCCTAGAATAATGGTCTCCACGCGGCAAATGAAGGCTGTGCTCCTGACACTGGACAGGATAGAGGTGGGAACTCAGACAGAGCTCCCACAGAAGAACATGATGGTTCAGGTCGCAGGCTGCAAGGAATGCCTCAGCCTCTCCCTGGTAGCAGGGAGCTGTGCATGGTGTGAGCAGGTTGATGATCTGCTCAGCTGAGCAGCACAACTGCAAGGGGAGGTCAAAAGGCTGCAAGATGAAGTTGAAAGGCTGCAAGATGAAGTGGAAAGGCTTACGAGCATCAGGGAGGTTGAGGAAAATATTGACTGGTGGAGCCAGGCTCTGCCCTCTCTGAAACTCAAACAAGAACGGGAGCACCTGCCACAAGCCACCCAGGAACAGGGGACCCCTGGACCATCCCTGAGGCATGTTCACTGGGAGACACATCAGCATAGTACAAACCAAAAAGTCCATGGTCAAGGCAGCAAGCAAACTCCCGCGTTGTACACCTCCCCACACCCCCTTGATAGGGAGCAGTGGCAACAAGTTCCTGCTTGGTGTGGCAGGAGTCTTGCCTCAGTTATCCCCCCCAACCTCTCATGTATCCTTGCAGAACAGGTAAAAAGCCCTGCAAGTGCAGCCAGCCAATGAGGAAGATGAATCATCTGGTTTGGAAGTATTCCCAAAATTAAGGAAGCCTAAGCCCAGCATCCAAACATCTTCCACCAAGAAAAGAGAAGAGTCATTGTTATAGGTGACTTCCTTCTGAAGGGAACAGAAGGCCCAATATGCAGACCTGACCCACTTCAAAGGGAAGTTTGCTGTCTGTTCGGGGCCCGAGTTAAGGATGTGGTAAGGAAGCTTCCTACCCTCATACAGCCCACAGATTATTATCCATTATTCCAGGTAGGCAGTGATGGTCTCGAAAAAAGGAAACTAAGGGCTGTCAAGAGAGTCTTCAGGGCCTTGGGTCAACTGGTCAAGGGAGCAGGAGCACAGGTAGTGTTTTCTTCTATCCCCCTTGTTGAAGGGACCAACCCAGAAAGGCTGAGGACCCATCAGATCAATTCTTGACTTCAAGCCTGGTGCCACCAGCAGGACTTTGGGTTTTTTGACCATGGGTTAACTTACTGATGGCCTGCTGGCATCAGATGGGGCGCATCTCTCTCAAAGGGGAAGAAGGTTTCTATCACAGTAATTGGCTGGGCTCATTAATTGAGCTTTAAACTAGATTTGAAGGGGGAAAGGGTAAAACCTGGCTCACAGGAAACAAGCTGGGGACATCAGTGGGGTGTTGTGCCAGCTCCACAGCTACCTCAGGGTTGGTACCAGTCAGGAGGTACTCTAGTATTGCAAACACGCTAAAATGCCTGTACACCAATTCATGCAGTATGGGAAACAAATAGGATGAACTAGAGATTTGTGTGCGATCTCAGGACCCTGATCTCATTGCAATCAGTGAGACATGGTGGGACAGCTCACATGACGGAACACTGTCATGCATGGCTATATGTCCTTTTCAGGAAGGGTAGGCTGGCAAGGCAAGGTGGTGGAGTTGCTCTCTATGTGAGAGAACAATTGGAATGTATCGAGCTCTCCCTCGGGGGCAATGAGGAGCAGGTTAAAAGCTTGTGGGTTAGGATTAACGGAGAGACTAGTATGGGAGACATTGTAGTAGGTGTTTACTACAGGCTACCTGATCAGGATGAGGAAGCTAACGAGGCCTCTACAGGCAGCTGGAAGTAGCCTTGAAATCACAGGCTCTGGTTGTCATGGGGGACTTCAGTTACCCTCACATTTGTTGGGAAAACCACACAGCCAGGCACACAGAGTCCAGTAGTTCCTCCACAGCATTGATGATAACTTCCTAATGCAGGTGGTGGAGGAGCGGACAAGGAGAGGAGTGCTGCTGGACCTTGTAGTAACAAACAAAAAAGGACTGGTAGAGGATGTGAAGGTGGGAGGTACCCTGGGCTGTAGTGACCATGAGATGGTGGAGTTCAGAATTACAGGCAGTAGGCACAGGGCCACAAGCAGGATCGCTACCCTGGACTTCAGAAAGGCCAACCTTGGCCTCCTCAGGGAACT
>WUAM01000287.1:77148693-77167653 GCA_024336885.1 Actenoides hombroni
AGGCTGAGGGGGGACCTCATTGCCCTCTACAACTACCTGAAAGGA
This sequence comes from Actenoides hombroni, assembly GCA_024336885.1. Classification (NCBI taxonomy): domain Eukaryota; kingdom Metazoa; phylum Chordata; class Aves; order Coraciiformes; family Alcedinidae; genus Actenoides; species Actenoides hombroni. Next base: position 77,148,739 of record WUAM01000287.1, read on the forward strand.
GGTTGTAGAGAGGTGGGTGTTGGCCTCTTCTCATTAGTTACTAATTACAGAACCAGGGGAAATGGTCTGAAATTGCAGCAGGGGAGATTTAGATTAGATACAAGGAAGAAATTCTTTAGGGAGAGAGTGGTGAGGCACTGAAACAGCCTGTCAAGGAAGGTGATTGAGTCACCATCCCTGGAGGTATTTAAGAAAGGAGTTGACATGGTGCTTCATGACATGTTCTAGGGGCAGGCATGTAGGGGGCTTGTGGGTTTGTTGTTGTTGTTGTCGTGTTTTGTTTGTTTGCTTGTTTTTGTGGGTTTTTTTTGTTTTTGTTTTTTTGTTTGTTTGTTTTTTTCTCCCTAGTGGTCAGGTATTTGGGTGTTTTTTGTTCTTGTAGATATGGTTGGACTCGGTGATCTAGGAGGTCCTTTCCAATCATGATTATTCTGTGATTCTGTGATTCTGTCTGAACTTGTTCTGAAGTCTATATAAAGATTTCTGTGACTTCAATGGGCACTGTATCAATGGCACAGAACAATACTGAAGTTATGCTAAGTAATAAAGAAATGTAATATACAGAGAGGCCTGACAATGTATCTGAAAGCATGCAGTGCCTTAATATTTTCCTTTTGGCATCTCTTCCTTACACATGTTTATGTGATGAATAATCTTGGTTGTTTTGTTTGTACTTTTTCTTCCTAAGGACTGGTATAACATGCCTCAGACCAATGGAAAAAGAAAACTTAGCAATAAAAGCTGTCCATTACTAAGAGGTACTTATTTTTACTTTATATTTTGTCCAAACAAGATGGTTCCTTAAAGAACTACAGAAAATATTGACCATACTATGCCACTTCCTGCCATGTTGAAGCAGATACTGGGCCAAATGTAAAGAGAAGAAAATTTCCATGCTTATTCAGTTTAATCTGTGATTCAAAAAATCCAGAGACATCCTTCTTCAGATTAGATAGAAGTGTCTCATTTTCACCTAAATGTTCACTTTCCTACCATCTTTTCAAGATAAATTCAGTCAGCCATGGACACAGGGGAAGCAATCCTCTTTTGTGGACTCAGGTCAGTTTGTGGTAGGAAGTCACACAGAGGATGGCACTCACAAACTTGCACAAGCACCCAGGCTGTGAGGGAAGCTAAAATGTTTAAGAGGTAGCCACAGAATTCTCCAAGGACACCTCTCCTCACATCACTTCTTCTCCATACCTATAAATACTAAAATAAGATAAAATTTCTTTTACAACTTGCCATCAGGTTTTGTATGTAAGGTCTCATGCTCTTATCATAAGGTCTTACAGTCTTACCAAATTACTCAAAGAATTTGACCACTGCCTTACCATCCTTGCTCCGTCATATGGAAAACTATCTTACTCATTTCTCATCTTTACAGTTTCTCTTTACTACTGTAGCTGTTCTTTTAGTTCTGTAGTATTTGAACACCTTCCAGGAGAGCAATGGTTCTATGACTGAAAGTTAGGACTTCCAACTGAGGCAACATCAGCCACTAATGAAGGGTTTCAGACCACCAAAAATTAATTTTCATACAACATATTAGCATTTAAAGTGTGCATTGTAGATCATTACTGCAAAGCATTTTGAGATAGCTGAAAGGCAGATTACTTTATTTCATCCCATCCCTATCTGGAAAAAGTTCTTAGTTTGCAGTCTTTTGAGTTTGTAGGTTTGTTTTTTGTTTTTTTTTTCTTTTTCATTCTACTCACAGGACAACCTACAGGGTCTTCCTGAAATGCTTTAATTTATTCTACTCATTTAAAACCATACACAAAAAAAACCTGAACCCATGCTTATTTCACAGACTGTGTGTTCAAAACCATTTCCTTTGTTTGGATCTTTGTTGCTGTTGGGTGAGGTGAAGCATGTTTGTTGCTTCACATCTCCCACACATGCATGGACACACATTCCAGTGCATATATTTTACTCTAGCTTGTAATTCTGACCAGAACTTCAACTTTGTCTTTCAATTTCCCCTAAGATGTCTCCTTAGGAATCAAGAGACAAATCCTGACTTACCAATAAAAAAAAGAGAATATAAGAATTAACCTAGTTCATCAGATCAATAGTCCATCCAGCCTAGCACTCTGTCTTTAACAGTGCCAGTAGAAGACAGTTTAGGAAAAGCATTTGAAGCCCATTATCTTCATTCTCCAGCAGTCATTGAAACAGCACTATCAGAAGGGAAATCCCTGCCTGTCCCCTTTAATAACTATTTATGGACCTGCTGTTCATCAGCGTCTCTATTTTATTTTTGAAACAGCTGATACTGCCTGCCTCATATTCTTTTGAGGAAACAGATTCCAGAAGTTCACAAATTACTGTACAAAAAAGAGCTACTTTTATCTGTGTTAAGCCAGTTTCATGAAGTGACTCTTGGTTGTATGCAGTCCTGTTGGGTGGCAACTAATGATTCTGCACTCATTTTATACACCACCTTCAGGATGTAAAGCTTCAGTACATCGCCCTTAGATTTCAACTTCTTAAACTGAAGAGTCCAAACCTTTTTACTCTCTCCTTACAGAGCTACAGCTCTGGCCCCTTTGTCATTTTAGTAGCTCTGCTTCATACCTCCTTATACTCTAACATGTCACTTGCTCTGCAGCGATGATTTATGCGTGGTAGCCAAGGTTTTATGCAGTTGCTAATGGTATCTTCTTTTTTGTTCTCAGTGCCATTCCTGATCATGCTCAAACGTGTTGCCTTTTTTAGCAGTTGCTTCACAGGAAGCCATGATACTTCTAAAACAGCTGTATTTTCCTCAGGAACACTTCTTTTACACCTTGAACAAGGTTATGGTGTGAAAGCAGAGGTTGACAGCTTTCGCTCTTATAGCAATAGACAGTAAAAGAAGACTTATGAACTTGATGGAAACTCATCACATGTAATTAATTTATTGGACAGTAAAGAAAAATATTCTAGTTACTATAAAGTACACACAAAAAAAATTGCCTCTCTGTTTTTCCAGGAGTTTTATTGCACTAGAACTTTTTCCTCTTACAAGTTTTTAAAAGACCATTTACATAACTCTTTCACCTCATAAACCCTTTTTTTGGAAAGATAATTTTCTCTTGTAAAGGAGATGTGCTGTAGTCCAAACCCACTGCTGTGCTCTCAAATTTCTTTCAACTGCTGTAACTTCCAGAAGTTGCTGCCAGGGGCTAAAGCCATATATTATATAGTACAGAAGTTGATCTTTGTCTCACTGAGAAGGCTTTATCTTATTTTATTTGACACAATAATATTTATTAAATTCAAACTTCCTCACGGCATATATAATACTTGAAAAATTGCACCTACAACACAGGGGAAGAGACTTTGTTTTGAAGAAGGTTGAACCAAATCCCAGCCTATCTTTAGAAATCCAGACTCAATGCTTTGATATCTCTAGCAAAGCTATCTGCTGTCTGAATATCAATCAGACACACTAGAAAAAAATGTATGTTGAGTCCTACAAAGGGATAAAACTGATTGCAACAGATATTTAGAGACTAAGTTGCTACTTAGTTGCTTCATACACACTTGAGTTGGTTCTCATACAGCTGAATGATTTAGCGATCTTTAGAAACATATCTATGCTTGTGAAATCAGCATTTCTCTTAATTTCAGCCTGCATTTCAGTTCAGTTTTGAGATATAGCAAAAGAAATATCTCTGTAGATGTCAGTTATGAGAAAGTGAATGTCGATAAACCTTTGTGGGCAGATGCCTAACAACAGACATGGTAAGAAAGGACACTGTCCTCCTCTGCTGCTGAAGCATCAGAAAAAACTATTATGTTAGGAACAACTGAACACAGGTAGGATCTTGACTTTAAGTGGAACTAACAAGAATACTCCCCAACGTGGAAGAGAAAGGCTGCTTACTGTTAGATTTTGGGTTTTTTTTTTCCCCCACTCTGTTCATTTTCTTCTCCAAGAGTTCCTACTGTAATTAGTCCTGGGGCAAGAAGGTAGGTAGGCTCATTTTGCTGTACATGATTACTGAATTAAAAAAAATAATAATCCAGGGACAATTTGAAAAGTCCAAAATCTGAGTACCAAGTGGCAATCAGAACATTCTCTTGAAAAGCCCAGGATTACTTCTTTTGGGATGACAAGTAAATAGATACCCAGGTTTCCTTAGTCCTTCTCAAGCAGTTATTGTCACTGACTAGTTTATAGTTCCTGAATTATGTGTGGTTTGTAAGAAGTCCACATGTGTCTGTACAGACAAGAAAATGGTGCTGGGACAAAGGTGCTGGTTAGTCCAACGATGATGTCAAGGAATAAAATAGTCCAGAAAGGTATAAGGAGGCTGGAGTGTCCAGCACATCTTGAGACTGTCCTGCACATGGAGAACTAGGGCCTTGTGGAGATGCTCCATTCACTACCCGGAATGACTTACAAGGCTGCCTCCATCTTTGCATGTTCATAGTATGTGTGTTGAGGCTGATACTCAGCTTATAAAGTCAAGAATATTTGCATTGAATTAGTTTTCGAAAACTGTATGACACCACTCCTATTGCAGCTGGCTCTGGAGAAAAACTCAAGCTGACTGAATAAATCACATATACTGAGAACACACCTAACAAGGGTTTAAGTGGGATTTTGATGTCTCCTTGCTCACTTTAAAAATTACAGTGTGTGATTCAGGTGACTAAATTCTTCCCACTTCTTCAGGTCAGGGTGCTCCTTATACCAAGGAAGTTATGTATGCATAGGCACCTATGGAACTCTGTAGTCTGAAATAGAGGCAATTGACCTATTTTAGGCATCTGTAGAGATAGTTATACATTAAAATAGGTGCATTCACAGTCCCTATCTGAAATTTAGGCCCCAAGAAAGGTTAACTGATTAAGTGGTCAGCTAGTGACAGTCTGAATATCATGTTTTGGCTATTAGTGCTGTATAATACTAATTTCTTAATAAGGAGTAGGATAGGTTTATTATTTATTATGTTTATGATATTATACTCAGATTAAGATTATATATTTAATTTTCTTTTAAAGTTTATTTTCTTCATAAATCTTTCCTAGCCATTACTTTACTGGAATGAAGTAAAATGAATGCTTGAGAGACTGAAATTTTTGCTTTCAAATTTTAGGGTCTTGGATTAAATACCTTATTAGACAGGGACTTCCTAACTGACCTTCGCTTCACCAGTCTATCTGGATTTCCATCCTCTATCTGTGAAATAGAGATGACTGCTTTCCCCTAATTCCTGGAGCTATTATAAAATGTTTTGGTGAATGGCCTAAGGTACTTTAAATAATCAGAATACATAAAAGCTTGGACTGGAAAGGACAGGAATTTTAGTTGTCTTAGAAGCTGTGTAAACAAAGTTTTGTAAAATGTTTCCTCACCTTACATGTTTTCCCAGCACCGTGTTCATCATCAATATTTCTAAGGTGGAATGGACTTTCTCTTAGAAGTTACAGTACTCTGTCAGAGTCATCAAGCATTTTACTTGCCCAAAATATGTTGGAACATATCCCATGACACATTTTGTTTCAAAATGCACTATTTTAATCTCAAAGTACAATGAAGAAAAGCTTCATTGTGTTCTGTATTTTTGCAAGCACACACACGGAGAGAAAATAAAACAACAAAAACCCAAAAGAAAGCCCCAAACCCACAAATGTTTACATTTTTTTTCCATTATGTACTTTGTAAAGCATTTTCTACATGTCTTTTCATGTGTCATAATTACTATTTATTGAAGTGACTATGATAAAAAAGACATTTAGTAAGAGCTTAGCTAATTAAATTCCCATATGATTTCCATCTAAGAAACCATTTTCCTTAGCGAGAAAAAGGAAACAAAAACTTTTAAATCAAATCCATATTGATTTTTTCTTCATTTTACAAATATCTATTGTCATAGCTGGAAACTTCTCAGATGTTTCTATTCAAACGTGGTATATGAACATTTCTGTTTAGAACTGGTCTAATTAAACCACCACCACCTTCCTCAAGAAAAAATAAAGCAAACTTTTCCTTTTGTATAAGGACAATACTCAAGAAATTTCAGTAATGCTAGCACACTTAGATGTGTGAAGCGAAGTGGAGTTGCTTAAATAAAATATTTTTTTTTTTTAGCTAATTTTTTAAAAGTAGCTGTTATTTAAACATTGGACATTCTGAACTGAAGGGTAGGACTTCAAAGTGACAGGCTGAAACTTCATGTTTCTTGGCAGATATAGCTCTATCAATGCTGAGTGATACCTTTTTAACTCCTGTTCCTAAAATAGAGTTAGGGTAATAAAGTCTCAAAGTCTTCAAAAAACCTTTCTAGAGGCTGAGTTTGAGCAATTTGTTTGAGTTTAGAGAACTGACTGATATATGAACTGCCTGTATACCTTAGAGCCAACATGAGCTAAAGTGAGTTGTGGCGGTTGTATTATTTCTCTTGGTCAGAGTTTCAGCACTGATTTCACAGGAAGCAGAATAAAGTAGTATAGTCCACATTCTGCTACTTTTAATAGGATCAGCACATTTTTTTTCCTTTTTCAATGTAACCTCACTAAAAAGAACATCTAATTGTCAAGGGAGCTCACTGTGATTACCAGTAACAATCAGTTTTCTTAAAGAAGTAAGACTAACATTTGAAGTCCACATATTCTCAGATTTTCTTCCATGGTTGTCCACATATTTTGCTGATTTCCAGTAACTCCAAGGGTATGTAGAAGTCCATGATGCCACTCATTGTCCCATACAAGTATAAAAGTTTACTCATAATAATTTATAAACCTGATCCTGAAAATACTAGGGAATTTATTTAACTGTGTCTGTAAATATGCGCAAACGTGTTTATATCCAGGGCCTACAGGGTAAGATGAAATTGTGGAAATAACAGACAAATAGAGGTGATAGTGGTGGTAAGCAGAGGATAAAAAACATAGGAGAAGAAAGTGTACCAGATAGCCATATGTATCATTTACAAATGTTACGTCAAGTGTTCCTCAGATGTAGATTTGGAGAGCCTAAAAAGTGTATGAGTTTCAATTGGGAAACTTCATGTTTATGTGCCAGGAATGAACACTTCTCAGAGAAATTTATCTCATTTTAAAAGGATAAATATATCTGCACACAAAAAAAGACATGAATACATACCCTATATAGAAAACAACTCGCCTTGTGTAACCACAATGCACAAAGCAAAATAGAGTATCAGCATTCCTCTCTGTGTTACTACTGAAGAGTAGTAATATCTCTGATATTTTTTAACAACATAATTAGCATGAACCCAAATGACAGTTGGTTCTCAGCACTCTGAAAGTTGTGGGCCATTGACACCTCTCAGGACTTGTTCCAAGAACAACCCCAAATTTATATTTTAAGCGTATTACAGTGAATAATAAGTACCTGCCATGCAGAAGCACTACCTTTAGGAATGAGCTGTGATTATAAAAAGTGCTAGATCATGCTCTAATCATTTGGTAGTCACCAGAAGAATATTTTGTAGAACTATTGCACTGTACAAAAGCCTACGTTAAAATCAAAAAGACCAGTTCAGCAGAAGAGTTAATTTAATGCAATCCTTGATTGTATAGAATCAGAAATATTTATGTTATTTTCCTACTTTTTACTTAATGCCAGACACATATTTATGTGGAAGAACAAAGCAAGCTAAAATTTAGCTGAACTCCATGCAGTAGTTCGTGCATGCACTTTCCGGACTCATTCTTTGGTACCATTATAAGTACCATGATGGTGCCACTAGATTTCACCTCCTGGTGTTTTTGAAAATGGAGGTGGAGGAGAAATTCAATAGTCTTACTAGCAGGACATATTACATTTTTGCTTATTTTGGGTTCAAGTACAGTTTGGAGAGCAGAACTTATTCTCAATTTACTCCAATGCCCAGAAAGTGGCAAGCCAAACAACAGTGAAGGTGGGAGGACGTTTACATGAAGTTGCTTCCCAGATACTCAGGTTGATACTACATAGCACTTGACACAAGTTGTTATTCCCCAGTACCAGGAAGACCAGGCAGATTTTAAGTTCAGAAGGTATTTCTCAGAGCTACAATGTCTTTCAGGACTACTCTCAGGTTGGAGTAACTCCTACAGTCTCTATTCCTACACACAAACTAGCTCTTAGTCAGACATGACTACACTGTGCCATATATACCTACAGTACCTTCAGTTCAGCTTAACCTTTTCTTAAATGCCAGATTACTCCTGTACACAACAAACACAACAAATACTCCTACTATTCATGTAGCTTGACTATTCTCTGAGTAGTGCATTTAAAAGTTTAGCTTGTCGAAACATGCATTATCTGATCAATCTGACTACTGTTGCCTATATCTTTACTCACCCCTGCTATTTGTCCCTGCCTGCATGCTATCTCAATCTCAGCAGCAAAGTCCTTGGGGCAGGACATATTCTGCATATGACAATGCTTGGATCCTCAGTGTAATTGCAGGTTAGACAGGAATAGAAGAATCTGTGTCCTTTGGTTGATTATGGTTATTTTGTAAAATCAAATGAAAGTTACTGATGGAGGCTGGAAATGTTCTTCATTCTCATTAGATGTGGTTTAAATCTCTGGAGAAAACAGCAAAGTTAACAGGAAATTATTTATAAAAATTTGCCTGGGTACATCTTTACTCCATGTGGCTTTCCAGTGAAATGAAAAAGCTGTCTCTGCAAAGTGAGGAGAGCACCACAGTGGCTGATCCAGAGTAATCCTGAAACAGTAACAGCAGCACATGGCAGGTTTCTAGTGACACTGAATGACATGTCACATTGCATCCTTATTGTCAAATGATAGAGACATTTTTGATATTGCTCAATATGCATCGGTCAGGCTTTGCCAAATATACAGTCTGTGATTATGACATCAGTTGTCAGTGATATTAAAGAATTGGAAAGATATGAAATAATTAAATTTCTTTCTCTAGAAACATGCTTTATTTCAGAGCAGGAATACTATAAATTTCTGTGGCTAACACCTGCCATGAAGGAACAGAATAGTAAGTTTCTCTCATGAAAATCTTGAGTAACCCTTCCAAACCAATTGGATCAAAATTTGATGGGAAATAACACTCAGAAATACAAGGTGAGACAGCATTTGGCTCCTTTGCAGGCCATGAGATTGAGAGCTCCTTCCTGAAATGTAAAGGCAAGATTTTGCTTTATTCATGACTCCTTATGTTCAGTTTCTGCAAAATGGTAGCATGTACTTGTTTATAGAGGCAGGAGTGTAACAGCAGTTCAACATTTTAAGAAAATGTACAAGCTCCCAGTCAGATTCATAACAGAGAAATGTGTTGATTACATAATCCAGATGTTTTCTGGAATTCATGTGGAGGAACAACTTTGTGTGGAGTTCACTTGGTAGCAGCTCATAGCTCTATGCGGCTGACCACCACAGAGGACTGTAAGAACAGGTCCATGTGGGATTATTGTCTTCCTTCTGTGAATACTGTTCTAACAGCCCTGGATCCAGGCACTGATTAGCTTTGTGCCTGTTTGTTTATATGCATTGTTTATATGTAAGATTGTGTTATCTTGTGGGTGTGTGTTCTAATATGGTTTGCTTCTGATGGAAAAGGCAAGAAGATAAGTAGTGTAAGTAGGATCTCAGTTACCTGGTATCCTGTGCCACTGAATCTTGAAAAATGCCATTTTGTATCTTAGGGTAAAATTCTGTTTTCAGTTTTACTAAAGTAACTTAGTCTATGACTGCTGTACTACCTTTTGCCTTTATTATGCCTAATGCAAACGGTCTAACACATTTGAGTTTCCATTTTTTGTGTTGCTACATAACCTGGCCAGCACCAGTCAGAGTCGATTAAGTGGACCAAGCCTATCCTTTGTGGTTCACTTGCTGATTTACAGATTGCCAAATCTCTTCTAGACTGACATACATGCTACATTAGAGCACTGCAGGGCATAATTGCACAATTGTAGTAGTGTCACAGCCATTGCTGAAAGATTAAGCTTGTGTTAGACACCTATGTTTCATCAACTGAACCCTTCCTTATATTTTTGTTGCTGTGTTTACCAAGGCTATGATTCAGTACACAGGTGTCTGTTGTCAAAGATCCCTCATATTGAGAGCTTCTCAGTGCCTGTCAGATGCAGGTCCCCACCTACAGGAGAAAGAGTTTGGGACCTTGAGGCCTCCAAGTGTAGTCGGTACATCTCAGATGTCACTGGATACCTGTGCATAGAAAACCAAATAAAATCATAGATCTCCATTGAGGCGTGTTTCCTCTGACACACACCTATACACTAAGGTATGTTTTTATAAATATGATATTTCTTTTAAAACATTTTCCCCTGACTCCATTTTAGAAAAATACCCCAACCAAACAACAAAAAAAAACCAAACCAAAAAATAAATCAATCAAAAACTAACAACAACCAAAAAAACCCCCAACCAGCTAGACAAAAAACAAAACCAAAACCAAACAAACATACAAAAAAATGACAAAAAAACCCCAGTTTGGTTTGGGGTTATATACTATGATTTTCTTTAAAATAGTACAAGCTGTGATTTATTGCCAGGTACTCTTTATTTCTTGATTGCACAATTGTGTGCACATAAATGATTAATTTATTCTACTGTGTCTCCCACTGATGTCTCTTTGTGGTTTGCAAAAAAAAAAAATCAAAAAAAAAATCCCATAGATGCCAGAAACTGTCCAATTGGAAATTTTGGGAAATGGAAGGAGAGATATAACAGAATTAAGACATAGCAACAGGCTCTAAATCAATTGCACTGGCTCAGAACAATGGTTCCCTTTGCCCCAGGTTACCTGGTTTTCCTTGTCTTAAATGACTTTGCTTACAAAAAATGCTTAATAAGAATGAAACCATCTGCAGGTTTCTGCATCCAGGACATTTAAGAATATAATATGGAAGATGTGCAGAAAATTAATCTCATGCTGTCAGTGTAAGTTATGTTGAATTACGTTTAGTGAAATATATGTGAAAAACATCAATTTAATAAAAGCATGTGGTCATGTGGAAATATTACTTTTCTTTCCAGTATCTCTCCCCCCTCAAAAAATGTAAAAAATTCTTGGTCCCTATGCATCCTTGTCTCATTTCTGGTATGAATTTCAATTTTCAATATCAACACTAAGTACTATCATTGTTTCTGGGTATGAACATATACTATGACATTGGTTCCTCCATCAAAGACTCTTCATTGTGGGTTTGAAATAATGATAACAGGTGGGTTCGAACAGATGGGAAGAGCACGAGTTATTAGTATTGGAACGGTACACTAGAGAAAATGTGTTATTGTTTAAGCACTGACTAATTAACAACTCATTTAAATAGTCTTGGTGCATATGTTTCAGACAATAATATCCTGCAAAAGCCAGAATACCTGTGGATAAGGTTTACAGGTAGAGGAAAGATTCTGCCAAGTGTAGGCTTTGGAAATAAGTTTGGAGATATATTTCCTGTGAGAAAGTTGGAATAAAACCCTCTTTTAACAGAACGAAATGCTGCTTAGTGTGTATAGATTCCTGTTCTACATGAAATCTGTAATGACAATTCTTCCTTGTATACCTGATAATTCTCATCAGGGTGAACCCGGACTAGATGTTGTTTGGTTTTAGTTCCAGTCTAGTAGTACTTCAATGTACTTAGATTCATCTCACCTACATGCATCTAAAGATCTTTAATTAGGAGCCTGCACACATCTTCATAGCTCTCCCATTTTCTTAATTTGTGGAAATGCTTAGGAAGGTTTTAAGGTGACTTTTTAGTCAGGGGGAAAATTAAACAACACTCTGTGTTAAAAGATCCATTCGTAAATGAAATGCTGGTCATGAGGATTAAGGCAAGCAGAAAGGCAGCAAGTGGCAATGGAATTTTCCCAGGTGTAATGACTAGCTCTTCCCTCCTATATAAATTGGCTACAGAGCATCACTGCCAAATAACCCCGATAAATGAAAGCAATTGATATCCCCCCAAAATAAGTTTATCTCACATAAGCTAGGACTAAAGTTACAGTTAGCTCAATAGAAAAGATGACTTTTTAATTATGACTTTTGCAAGCTGCTCCTCTTTATTCAATGAAAACAAGAGAAGCCTGGCATGAATACACACTACAAGATCACACGGTCGTACCTTTTACCAGTTTCATATATCACCTCTAGGAAAATCAATACGGTGATACTCTTCTTCCACAAGTATTTTTGATGGTTCCCACAAATCGAACTTAAATGACATGATACTTGTTCTTCATTCCATTGCATTTAATGTAATACTTAGACATTAGTTCATCTATTTTAGTAGGCTAAATTAGGTGTTGCCATTCTGAATAGAACTGGATTCATCCCAGGTCATATTTAACTCAATTACTTTTGACAAGTAGGGGTTCTGCCTTTGTTGTAAGAAATAACTTTTGTCAGAAGACTGAAGGGTGGAGATTTTATTGAGAGGCAGAACATGAGCTAGTGTTCCCAAAAAGAGCAATGATGAGGATATATGGCAATGGTACTTCTATGGATGGCAGCATTACCTTACTATGATGGTAGTATTTGTACAGGAAATTAATGACAAATGTTCCTAAGTGATCAGACAATGCTAACAGCTGAACAGGATGCTAAAGCAGAATCACTTCTGTGAAACATAGTCATTTCAGTAATCCTAGCAGAGCTTTCACTTGCTTGATTTTTCAAAGATGAGATTAATACATATCACATCTCAATTTATATGCATGGTTTTAAGTGGTTAAATGCAGCTTTTCAGTTGTGGCCGAAATTGTAATTGAGAGATTGAAAGATCGTTTCAAGATTATTAGTATGTCATTGAACTATTATTTTATAGTGTTTTCTCAAAAATTGTACAGCTGTTTCTCTAAATAAAATTAAGATGAAATACATATAGATATCAAGTGCATTTCTACCATAAGTTGCCTGATAAGACAGGAAAATGTAGACAATAATCTTCAACAGTACTTTCTTAAATTTTAGTCATATTGTTTCATTTTACTAAACACAATCCTTCACATCTGCCCCTCATCCCTTGCTGACAATCTATAAAATGAAAGAATTGTATTTATTCCCAGGCTTCTGAAGATTTGAAGATAAAGAGTTCTATGGAAGACTTGCTCCCTAGCATTATCTAAGTTAATGGATAATGAAAGAAGCTGTATCACAGGACAGCCTAGAGCAATAGGTTTAGCTTACTCAAACACAGTGTTTCTTTCCGAGGTGTGTGATAAAAGCTTCGTTTCTCCTATCATAGAAGAGAAAAGATTACATTGTCAGCATATTTTACACATCAGCACATAGCAAAAAATCAAATCAGAGCAAAAAATAAACAGCATATTTCCCTGTCTAATTCACTTGCAGACCTGTCAAGTTCTCTCCCAGCATTAAAGAGAGTTGAAAGTCAAGAAAATTTTTTATCATTCTCTTACTGATTGGCCTTAGGCTGGAGACTGGTCTATACAGAACTAAGTATTTCATTCTGGCACTCCAGTAGGTGTCGGATCATTTACTCTGTGTCTCTCCAGGCTGATTATCAATATGGTCCACAAAAGAAAAAAAACCAAACAAATCTTGATGAACTCATCCTATTTAATGGGAAAAGTTATACCTATCCCCTTACAGCCCCAGAAGAAGGTGCCTTACAATTATCTCCAGTCTTCTGTTGGCTGATTTCTTCAGCAATGTGCTTGGGGAGATAATTTGAGAAAGCATAGATGCCCAACCCATTTACATTAGTAGGCAAATTCCTCGTGTCTGAACAAGGCATAAATAGATAAAGAGAAATTAGGAATAGATGTTCTCACACATACAGTATATAAACCATCTAATTCTATAGACACAAAATGGGATCACTACTCATTATCCATTGTGGAGAATTTTGGCTCTTAGAGATGGATATATTTAGGCTACCATATTATGTTCATCACAAAGTTCCACTTTCACAAATACCTGTGAGGATAGTGGTGATTGCACTTATATATGCCAAAGCTCTAAGACTCTGAGTCCTTATTGTATTTACTCTGAAGTGTTTAAGAGAGGACAGTGTAAGCAAGGAGATGTCTCAGTGTCTGAAATGGATTTGCAAGTTCAAGGAAAGCTCTGGAAAGCTAACTTTGAAGTATAGAGATGAGAGTCTGTGAAATAGATAAAACTAAGTTGCAAGTATTGAAAAAACTGCACATGTAAATTTTTATTGCTGCTTTCTGTCTGGTTCTTTGAGAACATCATACAATTCCTGGGCTGAACAGTGTCTATCTCTGCAGAAGATATCAGTATAGGGAAATTCAGTCTCAGAGAGGCACAGTTAGCTGAAGAGATGAGATGAGATGAGATGAGATGAGATGAGATGAGATGAGATGAGATGAGATGAGATGAGATGAGCTCCTGACCAATGATGTGCTGGATAATCTATGAAGTGGAGTATCAATGGCTTCATATTAGTGAATTCAAGGTAAGAGAAGTGAGTTTTGCAACTTGTACTAAGGTTAGAGAGAGTGAAGGTAGCTCCAGGGAATATAGACACCAGCTAAGAAGCTGGTAAAGGAAGCAAAAGGGATGAGGAGGTGGTTAATCTTTTATGGATAAATGAACTAAACCGTACTGTTCCTGGTTCTGGAATCCTGGTGCCGATGCTGTTCAGTTATTCCAATGATCCCTTCAATTTCACTGAGCTATGCCAAACATATATTTTCCAAATAATCCTCAGGACAGGAATTTGGGATTTAGCAAGGGTCAGGGAGACTTTTCAAATAGGCTTTTTTTTTTTTTTCCTACAGCCCCTCCATTTGAATGGGAAGGTGAGAGGGTTAAATGCTATGGCTGCTCTGTGCAAAGAGGGAGAGACTGGCCCCAGACATTCTGGATGAGCTGTGGCTCAGCTGGTATTTCCTCCAAGCTTGGGAGCACGCAGTAGTGCCTGATAGCTGTTATCAGATTGCTGTCTATGTGCCCTGGTCATTCTGCCAACTTAGATGTTTCACATAGCAGTTAAGGACAGAATGGCTACTTGTATTGTTTCTATATACACCTGCTGAGACAAATCCAGCTGGGAGGGTACGGGTAGTCCTGTATTTGTGGTTCCTAAGGAAGACCTGCCTTTCGGTTTGCGTGCATCATCTGAAAATTTTAAATACTTTCTTCACTTTGCAAGTGCATATGACAGTCTCTAAGGACAGTTTTGAGATCTTGGTCCTAGAGATAAAGGTGTAGTTAATATACTTCAGCAGAGCTTTCCAAATTTCCTTTCTCTCCATTTCACCTGTTTCTACCTATCTTCTTGACATTGCCTGTAAAGACTTTGTGAAGCTTAGAGCTAATTCTGAAAGGAGCGCCATGTGAAATATCACAGTACATCTTCACTCATGCAGAGGATGGCCTCCTCTGTGATGCAGAATTTGCTTTGTGCTGTTCAGATGCCTAAAGTCCAATAAAAGAGAAACCATAAAAAATCTACCAAGACTAGAAGAAACCCCACAGAAGTGCTCAATTTTTAGAAAAAGATACCAAAGCATTTACCTCTCAATATTTTTATTGTTATGCAGTTTATCTCTCCCTCTCCATGAAAGCTTTCCTAGAGTCCTTTGGAAAAAAGGAGTCACTCTCTCACATGCCTTGACTTTCAGATACTTTAAAAATAATGTGCCCTTTATATTTTTTTTCTATACTGGGGACTCCTTTATATAAATGTTTTCTCCTTGAAGGATTTTATGTACTTAATAATCCCAGGATGTTTTTAAATACTAGGAGTATCTATTTTTTTTGTTTTTGTAAAATTCCTCTGCCTTTCTCAAGGTTTATCAATAATATCCAATAATGATGCACTGAGGTAGCAATGAAATCACAACTAGAAAGAGACAGTAGAAAATAGAAAGGCTTTGAAATTTACCCCCTCCTAATAATATCCTACAGCCTATCTGATCATTCTGTGAAGTTGCTGTTTCACATCAAGGAGTAGTGAAACAGTGCATGTTGAATGGCCTGAAAAACATTTTAAAACAACTTTGTAACAAATCCATACATGTAGCACGGCTTAAGTCTATGCAGTTCTACAGAGTCTTATCTCTAGATTATGGGACATGTTGCAGACACTTCAGTTTATCCCATTCCCAAGATAGATAAGCAAACTTATAGCTCTGAGAATTGACTGAGCAGACAAGTAGCTTAGCCCAGTGCCTGATAATCTAAACAGCAAAATGAGTAAGAGAAAAAAAAACCAAAACGGCCATGAAGCAAACAGGTGGATCAGGAAAGCAGAGAGCTCTAGATCACAGCATTCAGAGGCTGCTCTGTCCCAGCCTCACATAGCACACCCTGCCTCCCTTGGCATTAAGAATAGCCTTTCGTACTGGAAATATCACACTGATCCTCTTCAGTTTAATCCCTGCTACTCTAAAAAGGGATACTATCATACTGGGTATGCAGTCAGTTAGCCAGCATGGCACTTGTCTAGACACGCTGGGTAATGCACAGATACTGGTATACAGTAAATAGTACCATTAGAAAGCTATTTTTGAATACACGTAAGAAAATGCTAACAAGAGTCCTTATCTACTGCCCACAAAACTTCACTAACTTTCAAAATTTGTATGTAAACCCCACCTGGCCAAGACGTTCAACGCAGAAGCACCTAGGCAGATTTTATCACAGAACAGGCCTGTCCTGAGAAGACAGTTGCTTACAATGGAATTAGCTGTCAAGTAAAAACTCTGCTCTGGGATGCTTATGGTACGTTCAATAACATAACTGGCTCCTTTGCTAGATGAGAAGTGCAAGATCTATCTCAAGACAGCACAGCAGAATTCTCTGAATAACTGAATTCATAAGTCCTCCTTTGACATTATGCACAACACATAATCAGAATTGCCCTTTTTTTTCCCCAAAGTCCTCTAGCTCATAGAATGAAATGCCCAAGAGCTATTTTTCAGAACCATGAAGTTATCTGGTACAACCCCACCAGCAGCACACATCGCTTAAAGCTTAACTTGGAGCAGCTCTGGCCATCACCCCCATCACTCCTCAGCCAAGGTCTTGCCTCACTGCTTCCACTGCAGATTCCAACTGCAAACGCTAACTTAAAGGAAAGGTGTCATAAGGTGAGGATTACACAGACAGCTTAGCTATTCCTTCTGGCAGCTGCTGACACGACTGGAGTCAGAAAGAGCCAGTTTCAAGTACTGCAGGAAATACCTTTTGCAGTGCAAAGGTCCCTTTCAGTAGGTGAATCAACCCCACTGGCTAACGCGAATTCAACAGGTAGCTAAAGCCGGAGCCGTATGAAGATTACGCGGGTGCAGCCAGGCTTCATTAAACACAGACATGAGGCTACAGGGAAGTGAGTCATACGGGGCAACTCCAGGTCTACCTTGTACCTAAAAGCCGTGTGTCATTCTGCTTGATGTTTGTCAGGTTTTTCTCGGCACATCTCTCCATCTCTCCATTGGTAAGCCGAAGATCTAGCTGGCAACTGCTTCTCACAACAAGCAAACCATTGATGCTTCAAGGGCATCAGAAAGAGGAGGTGGAACAGAGCCAAACCTGCCATCTCAGGAAGGCTGTCACAGGCAAAGCCACAGGACCACCTGGTACAGTTGCATGTGAACTACTAGAGCTGAATGGGCTTTACCAGTCCCAGTACCAGAGAGGAGGAGATCAGACTGCAGACTACAGCACGTAAAATCGGCTGCGTTTTTCAGACTCGGATCGCACTGTCAGACAAGCTGCTATGTTGCTAGTTCCTCTGCACGAGGGTAGCAATTAAGACATCAACTTGATTTGTTATTACTGAAAAAGCCAGGCACATGTGAAAACATACAGCCTTCACACACCTCACCAGTTCTCCGCACGTCAACAGAGACTGTGACGCACCCTCTGCAAGCACGTACTATGGCTGCCCATCATGCACCGCTATCGCAGCAGAGGGGACGAGGGACGAGACCTCTACACACTTCCTTCCATCTCTCCCACGTTCTTCTATCTTCTAGTTACTACCTCAGACTGAAAAGCAAGTGCTCCTTTTCCCTATGATTTTACAATTTCCGATGAGAGGAAGTAACCTCCTCACTTCGGCAGCTCACCTGGCAAGGAGGCTTTTTTCAGCGCAGCGCTCGTCACCTACGAGCAACACAGTTTGTGCTGTCTACCTCGTTCACTGGAGGCAGCTTACTCCAGACTGCACCAACAGGAAGGACATTAAAAAGAAAACTCAGAGACAATTTTTAGAATGATCATTACATCCCTGCTCCAGCAGGCTGCTGCAAGGACATGCTCAGTTTTTCCATCTCACAAAGTGATCTTTGATAACTGAACGCTAAGTTACAATGACGCTATCGGTTTGCTCCAGGGACATCAGTAGCAATGCATACGAGTCCCACAGAAGCAAAGATGCGCATGTGTACAGTCCAGGGAGTTCTGCAGTAATATAGCAGCCTGGAACTGCCAGAGCCTCGGATGTGTCCTCAGTGTCAAAACATCCCACACAAGCCATGAGTATCCTGCTTTTGTTGGAAATCCTGTAGTAAAATCCCAGTGCAGACCAGGCACCTGCATTGACTCCAGGTGCTGTGGGGAAAAATTATTCCTCTGCCATATGCAACACCTTATTTCAACTACAGAACTAGTTAAGGTACATCACTAGCAAGCTAATCATATAACGAATCATTTCCAGTAGGACAGTGACACTTCAGATCCAGATAGCATTTGAGTTTATATCACACTAGCTCTTCCTGATGGACTGTGAGTGTGCACTTAGTAAGATACCATTACTGAAGAAGGCACTGTCAGCAAACAGAAGTATTGCTCAGCACTGCAAACAGTAACACTAGAACAGGCTGCCAGCCACATTTCATCACCTCCTGTCCAAGGAGGGTTAAATTAAAATAGTGTCCTGTGACTAATCATAGAATTGAATCATAGAATCATAGAATTGTCAGCGTTGGAAGGGACCTTAAAGACCATCCAGTTC
>WUAM01000287.1:77171974-77208181 GCA_024336885.1 Actenoides hombroni
ATAAAATAAAAATAATGAAAAAGTTTTTTACAAATACATTAACAAAAAAAGAATGACAAGGAGAATTTCCATTCTATATTGGATTCCATGAGGAATATTGCGACCAAGGATGAGGAAAAGGCGAGAGTACTTACTGTCTTCTTTGCCTTAATGTCTTCTTTATCTTTAACAGTCAGACCAGTTATCCTCAGGGTATCCAGCCCCTGTCACTGGAACAAAAGGACGAAGATCAGAATAAGCCCTCCATAATCCAGGAGGAAGCAGTTAATGACCTGCTGTGTCACCTGGACACTGACAAGTCTGTGGGGCTGGATGGGATCCACTTGAGAGTGTTGAGGGAGATGGTGTAGGAGCTTGTCAAGACACTCTCCATCATTTATCAGCAGTCCTGGTTAACAGGAGAGGTCCCAGGTGTCTGGAGGCTTACCAGTATGATGCCCATCTACAAAGAAGGGCTGGAAGGAGTATCTGGGGAACTACAGGCCTGTCAGTCTGACCTCAGTGCCAGGGAAGGTTATGGAACAGTTTGTCTTGAGTGCACTTACACTTCACATAGAAGACAATCAGAGGATCAGGCCCAGACATCACGGATTCATGAAGGGCAGGTTCTGCTTGACCAACCTGATCTTCTATGACCACGTGACCTCTAGTGGATGAGGGCTGTGGATGTTGTCTACCTGGACTTTAGCAAGGATTTTGACACTGTCTCCTACAGCATTCTGCTAGAGAAATGGGCAGCTCATGGCTTAGACAGGTATACTCTTTGCTAGGTTAAAAACTGTCTGGAAGGCTGAACTCAGAGAATTCTGGTAAACAGAGTTAAATCCAGTTGATGACCAGGCACAGGCAGTGTTTTCCAGGTCTCAGCTTTGGGGCCTGTCTTATTTAATATCTTTATTGATGATCTGATTGAGTGCACCCTCAGTAAGCTTGCAGACGACACCAAATTGAGTGGGAGGGTTGATCTGCCTGAGTGTAGGAAGGCTCTGCAGAGAGATCTGGACGGGTTGGATCAATGGGCCAAGGTCAGCTGTATGAGGTTTAACAAGGCCAAGTGCCGGGTCCTGCATTTTGATCACAACAACCCCAGGCAATGCTACAGGCTTGAGGAAGAAAGCTTGGTTGGAAAGCTTCCTAGAAGTAAAGGACCTGGGGTTGCTGATTGACACCCAGCTGAACATGAGCCAGCAGTGTGCCCAGGTGGCCAAGAAGGCAAACAGCATCCTGGCCTGTATCAAACATAGTGTGGCCAGCAGGAGTAGAGAAGTGATCACCCACCTGTACTGAGCACTAGTGAGCCTGCAGATTGAGTTCTGTGTTTGGATTTCGTGGGATTGTTTAGTCTGGAAAAGAGGAGGCTGAAGGGAGACCTTGTTGCTCACTACAACTACCTGAAAGAAGGTTGTAGTCATGTGGGTGTTGGTCTCTTCTCCCAAGCAACTAACAACAGGACATGGAGGAAATGGGCTTAATATGCACCAGGGGAGGTTTAGTTTGTATATTAGGAAAAATGTCTTTACTGAAATAGTGGAAATTGGAACAGACTGTGCAGGGGTGGTAGTGGACTCACTGTCCCCGGAGCTGTTCAAAAAACATGTAGACATGGCTCTTTGGGAGATAATTTAGTGGTCATAGTAATGTTGTGTTGATGGTTGGATGTAATGATCTCAGAGGTCTTTTCCAACATTAATAATTCTATGTTTCTATGATGTTCTACCTTTAGAATTATTTATTCAGTAATACCCTGTCCAATCTTGTTCATGTTTAGCACTCCAACGACAACAGTATGTCTTATGTGCTTTCATGAATTATGGATATATTTCTAAATAGTTTAAAATGTAGTGGCAGACACCCAAACTTATAATTCTGTTGAAAAATGATTCAGTGACATTGAAGTCCTTTCATGTAATTCATCTGCTACTTCAGGCTGCAGAACTTGTTGACAGAAGAGTACATGTACTTGTGGATGTGTGTGTTCAAAGACTGCTTTTTTGAGGTGGCTGTATTTAAAGTTCAGGAGATATATTTAGCAGTCACCTTCACATACAATAACTTGTAAACTCATTTTCTGTTGAACTGAGTCAGAAATTTCTTATGCAGTTTTGCTTCTAATAATTTGGCAAAGCCTCAGCTGTAAATTGCAAGATACATTCAAGTTAGTTTTAAAATATTTTTTGAGATAAAATTGGCATTATTTCTGTGTTTCACTTAATATGAATAATGTATCAGTTTAGCTTAAACTAAATAATTCAAGTCATATGTAGGCAAACTTTAAAAGCCTTTTTATATGGAGATTCAGAAAGAATCATACCTCCTTTGAGACTTATACTGAATTTTTTTACTGTGGATCTTTTAACATCTTTTAAAAGATCCTTGTTGATATTATGCATGTTTTTTCTTTCTGTTTGGGGAAAAAAAATCACTTTTGTTGTTGTATGACAGATGGCAACTGCAAGAGCCATCATATTAGATATGTTTGAAACAGATCATATGTATTTAAGTTTTATACACAGATGTTTCACAATACATGGAGTTTTGCAGAGAAATATGGGCAGCAGAGAGAACAAATCATTTGAATTTGCGCATGTATACATGTATATTTATATACATAAATATATATGTTATGATGCATTAGATTTTCCACAAGAGTAGCAATGGTAGGTTATAAAATACTGTAGCTGAAAACCAAAATCTCTTCAGTTCATATTTTTGAAGTCTGTTTTAAACACACAGCAGAGCAAGAGGACAGGAAAAATATACCTAATAGAAAACACTGTTGATTTAGAGCTTGAATCAGACTTTGTTTTCATCAGTACACATGTGGATCACACCAGTGTGTCTGAAAGAAAAATGAAGCTTGAAATATACCTAGTAGATTTTTTTTTCCTTCTGTGGAGACCTTTCTAAAGAAAAACAAACAAACAAACAAAAAAAAAACCAAACCAAAGAAAAACAAGCTAGTGAATAGGGAGTACGTCAGACAAAACTCCAAAGTTTTTGTGTGGGCAGTATTTCCCTAGAATAAGGACCTCTTGATTTAACCTTCTGCGTAGTCCAAGCTCCTATAATATGTGATTATCAGTCCTTTTGGAATGGGCACCTTCTACAGACATAATTAAATTACCAAAATCAGTTATGAACCAAACTGAGCCACTGAACCTATTTAAAGCTATATTTTTTTTTATCTCTTCTTTTTTTTTTTCTTTTTTTTTTTTCTTTTTGGGACAGTTTTTAACAGAATCACTTCCTATGTCATTGTCTTTCATGAGGCAAACACAGGTTTTCATTTTTTTTCTGTACAAATTTAGGAGAAGGAACAACCAGGGATAGGGACAATATAGGCCTCTGCCTTCATCAGCCTTTGCCTTTACCATAGCACATTCATGGAGCTAAACTGGAGCAGCTCCAATCTCAAACTGAATTAACGGCCTAAACACAAAACCCAAAGAAATATGAAGGAAAAGAATGGCAGTATGCAGAATGCACTGTAACTTCTGCAAGTTGTACTAGGACAATATTCAAGAATTAGATTTTTTTTTCAGTAGAACTTCTAAGGTAGAAAATATGAGTTCTAGCCAGTAACTCTAATAAAATTACTGAAATTATATAGTATGCAAAGAATAATCTATTCTAAATTCTTCGTGGCCTGCAAGCACCACTGCCAACAGTTTGGAAAAAAACCAAACTTTTCACACTCATAATTACTATATCTTGAATTTCTTAGATTATGCACAGAATCAGGAAAGAATCTGAAATTGGAAATATTAGGTGTTTCCATGAGACAAAGCTTCTTTCACACTTGCTCACTCTTTTAGTGTCGAAGTGTTGGCTCCATAACAATTGCACAAATGTGTCATGTCTTGAGCAATACGTAACTGGTATTGATCACAAAATATTCCAGATAGACCAAATTAATAGAAGAAAATATTAAAAGAAACTACTTTTTTTCTTAAATTACACTGCTCCAAAAGATAAAACCAGTATAATGCTGTCTGCTATAGGTCTAACGATATTCTCAGAATTGCTTCACATCTTTTAATATCAACAGATACAACAGGACATGTAATTAACATCTTTTCTTTCTCTTTCGAATGAAACCAGAAGCATCCTGACACACTTCAGGAACATAAAACCAAATTAGCTGTTTAGACTTGTTTGGGTTCAGCAAGGCACACTTTGAAGCTCGGTTTCTAATTAAAGTGACAGTTGCATATCACACTTCAAGGCACTGTCCCAGTGGGTTTCAGCTCTCTGTGAATCATGGATAAAGAAATAAAAATAAGTTTGATATTCAGATGTTGAAAAATGTTATATATTCTTTCATTACAACTGGCTTACAACATCTTCACCTGATCAGGATTTCATATAATTTGAAACAGCATTCATTAAAGTATCAAGAATATAGACAATGAAGGTTACATGACTTTATGACATACTTTAAAGATATAGAGATGGTTGTTGTGTCAAAAATGAGTAATTAATTTTACAGTTATGTTGTTATTGTCCATCAAAAAAATATAGGTGGACAAAACCCCAGAACATTCCTCCCATTCTGGACATACTGATTTATTATCAGACCGGATAAAAATAAAAACCCATACATCATAGGTAGTATTGCTGGCTAAATTTCCAATCATAAAGGAAAATTTCTGTAATTTTCAGCATGATTCTCCAATCTGCATTTCCTATCTTGAGCAATCTGCTCTATTTGAACATGCATTGATCAGGGATTTTAGACTAGATGATCTCTGGATGTTCCTGTTGACCTCAACTATTCTGTGATAGTGATACTTATGCTTAAGACTTTTTTCAATGGCATGTTTATGCCAAATTACAAAGGCATTAACAGCCAGCTAATTCAATGTAAATGTCTTTACCATGGACAATTCCAACTAAAACTAAGTAAAGAACTTTATGTAAAAAAACCCGCACTTTTTTAGAGATTATTTGTAGCTCTGAAGCCTCATCTCTTATTAGTCATGGCCTGGTATTACATTAGAGGGTTGCTATGGATGTGAAGTGACAGATGAATGCTCCTGGACACTTTGAGCACTGCCCTCCCATCACTGAACTCAAGGGAGAGATGTCCTCTGGGCATGAAGGACCCCCAGGACCTCAGCTCTGCTTGACTGAAAAACAGTCCACAAATTAGTCTTCATAATGAATATTATGATCATTTTTTCTATACACAATATGTTTGAGGTACCTGCCTCCTTCCTTGAATTTCCATTTATCAGACTGTCACAGAATTTTTGATGAAGAAGCTGAAGCATGATGCTTAGGAGACATGAAAATTCTAAAAGATTCCCTCTTCTCTTTACTGCAAAACAATAGAAGTTTTATGATACTGCTGTTAATTTATTTCGTAAAAGATGATAGTACTGTCTTTATGTTGAGTGCACCACACATTTCTGCTCAGGTCCTTTCACAAACCAGCCAATACTGTTTTGTTGACTGTAAGAGTTTATATATTTCTTTAAATATATCGTGCATCATCCTCTTCCATGACAAATCTGTATTTCATTTCCATGAGCAGGAACTAAAATTACACTAGATCTATCATAAGACTTTGATATCAGTGTAATTATATCATAATATTCTCAGATAAAGCAAGAAATGCAGTCTAAAAATGTGGCATAGAAGAGTTTTGACAGTTTAAATGGTGCACATTTGGAAACAATCAACACATGCTTCCTCTTGAGTTTGTCTGTAACAATGGCTTTAATGGTGTTTTGCCAAGGGACTTCAAATTAAGGAATTATTTAAGGTCAGATTTCTAAAAGTATGACTCAGATTCTGATCTAAAAAGGAAATCTGTTATCAGAGATGATGTCTCTTTCTCTGATATTCTTCAAACTTAACAGAAGTGTAAAACTTCTGAAAACATGGCCTCAGGTTTCTCATGGCACCTTATGATTTAATTTAGAACAACCTCTGAATAGCTACACACAAAGACACAAGAGACAGGGATTCCCCTGTTAAGAACTGCTGGAGTACAAAAAATTCTGTTACTGTGTTACTGTTCTTTTGGAATTTTTTTATTTTTTTTTCTTCCCCAGATGTTTCCAGAGCATGCTACAAACTAAGCGGTATTTACTGCTATGTGGGAAATGCCAGGAGAATCTCAGAATGACACTCACGGAAGCTTTGCAAATATTTGTGACCTGTTAGATACCTAACTGTATGGACATATAAATTACACTAAAATCTCCAAGCTATCGAATGGGAAAACATAAAGACCTCTTTAGACAATTAGCAGAAAGCTACCAAGCACCTCTCAATCAGAAAAATTGAGTACAGGAGTTTAAGAGGAAGTTTAGGCCACATGTACATGGCCTTTTTCAGTCATAGAGGAAGATAGGACATGATTCAATGTTTGCAATGTTTTATTAATGACAAGTTTTGAATGGGCATTTTTTCAAAAAAGTGCCAAGTTCTAAATAGTGCCAAAGAGATAATACACTGACATAGATCTAGAACATTAGCACTTGTAGAACAAAAAAAACATACCTACTCAAAAAGCAGAAAAAATCTGTTGCCTTTGAAAGCTGTTAGATTCTAATAAGTGCTATCAAACTTTCTCTCCCTGAGGATAGATTAGCTAATTTATAACTTTATATCATTAATTGTTCTAGAAAGGGATCAATCTTTAGAGTGCCTTCAGTAAGTTTGCAGATGACACCAAATTAGGTGGGAGTATTGATCTGCTTGAGGGTAGGAAGGCTCTTCAGAGAGATCTGGGTAGGCAGGACTGATGGGCTGGGGCCTATTATATAAGCTTCAAAAAGACCAAGTACCAAGTCCTGGACTTGCACTATAACAACCCCATGCAACACTACAGGCTTGAGGAAGAGCGGCTGGAAAGCTGCCTGGCAGAAAGGGACCTGGGGGTGTTGATCAACAGCCAGCTGAACGTGAGTCAGCAATCTTCCCAGGTGGCCAAGAAGGCTAACAGCATCCTGGTCTGCATCAGAAATAGTGTGGTAAGCAAGACTAGAGAAGTGATTTTTTTTCCTCTGTACTCAGCACTGGTGAGGCCGCACCTTGAGTACTGTGTTCAGTTTTGGGTGCCACAGTATAAGACAGACATCGAGGTGCTGGAGCGGATCCAGAGAAGGGCAATGAAGATGGTGAAGGGTCTTGAGAATAAGTCTTATGAGGAGAGACTGAGGGACATGGGGTTTAGTCTGAAGAAAAGGAGGCTGAGGGGAGACCTTATTGCTCCCTATGACTACCTGAAAGGAGGTAGTAGTGAGGTGGGTGTTGGTGTCTTCTCACAAGTCACAATTGAGAGGACAAGAGGAAACGGCATCAAGTTGCTCCAGGGGAGGTTTAGGTTGGACATTAGGAAAAACTATACCAAAAGGGTTATCAAAGACTGGAACAGGCTGCCCACAGAAATATTTGAACTGCCATCCCTGAATGTATTTAAAAGCCATCTAGGTATGGTGCTCAAGGATATGGTGTAGTAGTAGTACTGGTAGAGTTAGGTAATGGTTGGACTTGATGATCTTAAAGGTCTTTTCCAAACATTGTGATTCTGTGATTCAATCAGGTACATAAAATATTTATAAATATTTGACACTGTCTTGTTACTCAGTTTACTCTGCAGTAATATTTCCTTCCTATACAGTACCATACTTCAGCATCTATAGATCTCAAAATAGCTGAAAAGGAAGACAAATGTTACCATAGTTATTATAAAATTGGAGAAAAGAGGTGTGGTAGATTAGAAGCTACCTTATAACTGGGAAATATGACTGCAGTCATCTGCACTCTGCCTATTAGAAAACACTATGAGGTAAAAACTTACCAGTCAGACCAACCAATCCAAACAGTGACTGAAAAGCTTTTTTTAGTTGTAAAGAAATTTTCAACACTAGACCTCAACTCATCAGACTTAAAAATCACCCTATGTACTTGAGGATCTGGTTATGTATTTCATGAAACCTCCAGAAGAGATTATAATCTCAAAATAATAAAAAAATAATTAATATTACAGTTTTAATAATACATGTGGCTGATAAATCCACAGAATTTTTATGCCAGACAAAGAAATTGGGTGCTACTTTTAAAATAAGTTTAGGAGAATTTTACCTGTCATATCAGATTTTAGATACCTGATTTGGAAAAAAAGTCTTTTTGTTCAATGAATTACTTCAGAGCTTCCAACTCCTACTTTCTCATCAAGCCTGCTCCTTTGTGTTGCCACCTACATAAAATGTATTTGGAGAGTTTAATACAAGTCTACATGCCTTCTGACAAATACATTTACCATGTGTAATATTCTTTTATGTTTCATTATGTTTTTCACAAGTCCAATATAATATCTTCAATGTATTTGCTCTAATTGTACTTTTTTTTTTTTTTTTTCAGAATTTAAAAATATATATGTCTGATCAGAAAACAGAAGGTATCAAATTGACCAGTGGACTGTACTTGATAAGTGAAATTTCATAGAACCATGGAATGATTGGGATTGAAAGGGACATTAAAGATCATCTAGTTTCAATCTTCCTGCCATGGGTAGGGACACGAACCACTAGACCAGGTTGTGCAAGGCCGCATCCAGCCTGGCCTTGAACACTTTCAGGGATGGGGTATCCACATTCTCTCTGAGTTGCCATTATCCCTTGTCCTGTCACTAACATGCCTTTGTAAAAAGTCCTTCTGCAGCTTTCCTGTAGGCCCCCTTTAGGTACTGGAGGGTTGCTATCAGGTCTTCCTGGAGTCTTCTCCAGGCTGAACAACCTCAGCTTTCTCAGCCTGTCTTAATAGGACAGGTGCTCCAGTCTTCTGATCATCTTTCTGTTCCTCCTCTGACCTCCCTTCAGCAGGTTCATGACCTTCTTATGTTGGAGGCCTCAAAGCTGAACACAGTACTCCAGATGGGGTCTCACAAAAGCAGAGGAGAATGGGAGAATCACCTCCCTCAGCCTGGACATGCTTCTTTTGCTGCAGATGAATGGCTGGCTGTAAGTTGGCAGAATACACTGCTTTATCAAATGTAGGTTTTGAAGATATCCAAGATAATTATAACAAAAGTTATTGCTGAGTTCTTGCATATGCTACTTTACCATTTCTTATTCTTGGGAAATTGTGCTGTGACCTAAACAAACAGACATCTATGAAAGTCTTTGTAAAATGTGCTATATGCCCATAATTGACTTTTCATGAAAGAATAGAAAGAACTGTCTTTTTATATTATTATATTTCCTTTTAATCTTGAAGAATGAGTAGAGTAACTGGTAGGATTCATCTGCCTAACAAGCACAAGTGGGAAGTACTCCTTGTTTCATGTCTTCTTTTTTGGTAATGAGAGCTATCTGCCTGCAGAGAAATCTTTGATATGCCATACCCTCTTCAGAAACCTCCTACCTGCTCATGCATCACTCATAGGAGCACTGTCAAGCCCTCCAGGCAAGGATTGCTCATTCTCCTTGCTGTTTCTACTCTTTAAATTATTTGCAATGTAAGCAAACCAGAACTGATTAATAGATTGTGAGGGACAGAGAGGAGAAGAGCAGGGAAGAGAGATATTTGGACTTGGTATGTGATTTTGCCTTTACAGGGAAGATTTTACAGCCTAGATTATTAAGACAAGTTTCCCTACATGTATTCACAAATTTGTGAAGCTCTTCATTCACAAATCAGAATTGTGCAGTGTATGATGATTTGCATCGGCTGCCTCTTTTGGCGATAGTGTATTGAATCATAATTAATGAATATATGGTGTAATGGCCAAGGCAATATAGAGCGGATGTGATAACTTTGTTCTTCCTGGCACTTTTCCACTATTTATGTAGCATCAAAATGGACAATTTGCAAATTTTTGAGACAATGTTGTAAACACTGCATGTTTGTGACACCACAGGTAGTGGTGTTCCACATACGATGAAATGGAAGCACTCTAAAATATTTCACTGATGCTGGTTTTGATGTTCAGTTCTGAGTAAGCTCTGTTGAACAAAAACATGACCTCACTAGGACCAGAGCCTTAGTATTGATTTTAGAGAAATTTGTTTTCTAGCTGTTGATTTCCTCATAAACTCATTTTCTTTACTTGCTTGCTAGGGAAACTTAAAGAACCCAACAAACCAACATTAAATATAATTGTCCTCTTACAAGTAGTTCCCACTTTCTCCTGAACCCCTACGTATTCTTTTCTTTTTCTTGAACTATTCTGTCTTTAATATGGAGCAGATGTGGTATTTAAAGAGTATGAGATTATGGATAAGGGCAAGGAAGAAAAGAAATTTGAAGTTAAAACTGTTTCAGAGCATGAATTTTATGCAGCTAGAGAAGAGAAACCATAGCATTTATCAGTGTGAATGGTGTAGGATCATGGTATCACTCAGATCTGAAGGCACTTCAGGAGGTCTTTTGTCAATCATCCTGCTCAAAGAAGGGTCATCTAGACTGGCAGGCTCAAAACATTGTCTGATTGGGACTTGGCAATATCCAAGGGTGTAGATCATACAACATTCTCTAGACAGCTGTTCCACTGCTTAATTATTTTTATAGTAAATATTATTTTCCTTATATTTCACTAGAACATCGCTGCTTTAATTTAAGACTAATTTTTTTTCTTCTCCTGGAACTAGTGCAGAGACTGGCTTTGCCTTTTTGATAACTTCTCTTTGGTACTGGAGGGTTGCTGTTAGGTTCCCTCTAACCCTGTCTTCTTCAGGTAGAACAAGCTGAGTACATTGGGCCCAGATGTGTTATTGCTAAGGCCTGATGCTTCTGGTAAAGGATTTCCTCATAGTAAAGGAATGCTGGGTAATTTCAGAAAATTTATCATTTGAAGAATTCCATCATTCAGAAAAAACATCAAGGAAGCAGTCAGGATTAATATATAGGTAAAAGATTCATCACATGGATTATGTCCACTAGTGGCTACTAATAGCCCTCGCTAGCCCTAATCAGCTTCACTGGGGGTCTCCACCCACTCACCCTGCACAATGAAGAAGCCCCATATCATCTATGCCAGTGCCTGCCAGAAGTGTGTTGCCTGTGTCCAGATCCCTCACAATCATGTCCTTGGCTGTCCATGGACCCCACTGCTCTGGACTGTGACCCATGGACTGATTTCATGGCCTGATGTTGGACATGCCTCATCAGCATGAACTTGCTGGGATCTGGTTGAATCTGGCAACATCTCCAAATCTGTCCTAGTTGCTTGCTGGAGGCTGGGATGGGCCCCAATTCGTGACATCCATGCCCTGTCAGCCCTTAGTGCACCCTGACATGGAGAAATGAACTTACCTTGCATAGCATCATTCATCTAGTTGGAAGCAAGATCTAGTGCAAAAGGAAGCACAACTGAAACACAATTCATTAAAACTGAATCTTTTGTTTGATCCATTGGCAAAAATGAATATCCCTTTTCTTGGAGGCCAGAGGAAATTTACCTGTTTTCTCTGATTAAGGAATATCCAGTAGAGAAGGTCATGACATCACATGTCTATGCTTTACAGTGTCTCATGGGACAGCTCTTACACTGACTTAACAGGTGTGTAAGTCAAACAAGTAGCAACACAAAATTAGTAATTGGTCATCAGGGTAATGGTTAAAAGCTTTAATAATGAGATATTAGGTACATGATACTTGACAGGGTATTGTCTATAGAAACTGGTCTGGCCTAACCATGTCAGATTTATGGCCAATGACATTTATGCAGACTCTTGATTGTAACCATGAAGCTTGAAAAAAGTTTTCAGGAGATAATCTCAACTGCACAAGGCATGGGGAAAGTTCATATATGAGGGGCAAAATGACCAGAAAGCAAACATAATTCCTGGTTTTGTGGCATTAATGAGCTACCACATTAATTACAGAATCATAGAATCATCAAGGTTGGAAAAGACTGTTAAGATAATTGACTCCAGCCATTAACCCTACTCTACCAAGTCCACCACCAAACCATATCCCCAAGCACTGCATCTATATGGCTTTTAAACACATCCAGGGATGGTGACTCAACAACCTCCCCAGGCTGCCTGTTCCAATGCCTAACAACCTTTTCAGTGAAAAAAGTTTTCCTAATGTCCAGTTTAAATCTCCCCTGGTGCAGCCTGGGGCCATGCCCTGTTGTTCTATCTATTGTGAGAAGAGACCAGCACCTACCTCTCTACAATATCCTTTCAGGTAGTTGTAGAGAGTGATAAGGTCTGCCCTCAGCCTCCTTGTCTTCAGACTAAGTAGTCCCAGTTCCCTCAGCCGCTCCTCATAAGACTTGTTCTCCAGGCCCTTCAAAAGCTTAGCACTCTAGCACCTCGATGTCTTTCTTGTATTGAAGTGCACAAAACAGAACACAGTACTCGAGGTGTGGCCTCACCAATGCTGAATATAGAGGGACAATCGCCTCCCTGATCCTGTTTGCCACACTATTTCTAATACAGGCCAGGACGCCACTGGCCTTCTTGGCCACTTGGGCACACTGCTGGCTCATATTCAGCCACTTGTCGATCAATACTCCCAGGTCCCTTTCCACTGGGCAGCTTTCCAGCTACTCTTCCCCAAGCCTGTAGTGTTGCACGGAGTTGTTGCAGAGCAAGTGAAGGACCTGGCACTTGGCCTTTTTGAAGCTCATATGATTGACCTCAGCCCATTGATCCCATCTAAGTCCCCCTGTAGAGCCTCCCTACCCTCAAACAGATCAACACTCCCACCCAACTTGGTGTCATCTGCAATGTTACCGAGGGTGCATTCTCTCTCCTTATCAATATCAATAATAAAGGTGTTAAACAGAAGTAGTCCCAATACTGAGCCCTAAGGAATGCAACTTGTGACTGGTCACCAGCTGGATTCAACTCCACTCACTACCACTCTTTGGGCACAGCTGTCCAGTCAGTGTTTTACCCAACAGAGAAGATGCCAGTCCAAGTCATGAGCAGCGATGGGGTTTTTTATGAGAATGCTGTGGGAAACTGTCAAAGACTTTATAGAAGTCCAGGTAGACAACAGACGCAGCCATTCCCTCATCCACTAGGTGGGTCATCTTGTCATAGGAGATTGAGTTCATCGAGCAGGACCTGCTTTCATAAACCCATTCAGACTGGGTCTGATTGCCTGGTTGTCCTGTATATGGTGCATAATGGCACTCAAGATGATTTCTTCCAGGACCTTCCCTAGCACTGAGGTCAGACTGATAGGTCTGTAGTTCCCTGGATCCTCCCTCTAACCCTTCTTGTAGATGGACATCGCATTTACTACCCTCCAGTCCACTGGGACCTCCCCAGTTAGCCAGGACTACTGGTAAGTGATGGAGACAGACTTGGTGAGCACTTGTGTATGCTCCCTCAGTACTCTTGATTGTAACCCACCCAGCCCCATAGACTTGTGTATGTATAAGTGTGTAGCAGGTCATTGACTATTTCGTCTTGGATTGTGAAGGTCTCATTCTAACCCCCCTCTTTGTCTTCCATCTCAGAGGGCTGGGTGTCTAGGGAACAATTAGTCCTACTGCTAAAGACTGAGGAAAAGAAGGCATTAAGCACCTCAGCCTTTTCATCATCCCTTGTCACTCTGTCAGAATCTGCACCAAGATTTGGAAACAGAATACAATTGTGGAGAGGAAGAGAGACACAAGTGAGAGACATGAAGGAGACAACATAAATAGAAAAAATGTAGGTGATGCAGCACTTAAATTATCTCCTGTTTTGACACAAATGCTTGTGATTATTTTGTGGGAAAGGAAATAATTAGTTATAATTTTTCCGAGGAGTCCAACTTTCTACTAATTCAAGAGCATTAACATTATATTTGGTCTCTAGTAAAAAGCTCACACAGGACGTTCTTTAAATTGAGTGTTATTATTTATACATACAGAAAGCAAGCATAAGTGGCTTTTGAGGCTTTGGTTGGGTAGAAACAGCAACTATTATCCATTATTCTGACTGGGAACATGAACAGAAGCTGTTTCTAGAAAAGCTATATTTTATATTACATTCAGATGTAACCAGCAGGAATGAAATCAACTTGCTTTAGAGAACATGACGACCACTGATTTTAAACAGCAGAGGAAAATGGCAAAACCTCTTAAATCAAGAAAGAAGCTACCTTTATTGTCAATACATTGAGAATACTGGGGGAGGGCAGATATTTTCAGAAAAAGCTGTCTCCTTGAGTTTTGTTGAAAGGGACAAAATTTTAACCTCTATCAATGGAGAAATTCATCAATGAAGAACTTCATCAATGAAGAACGAACCTGGAAAAAAACCCAAACAACAACCCTTCATCTAACTAATTTATTTTAGAAATACATCATCCTTCAAGATTTTATTTATAATTTTTTGCTCCACCAGGCTAGTCTAAAGCAGTTGAGGAAAAAAATTTCTGACATAGGAAAACAGTTATTTAAAGACCTGGTTAAAAATAACTTTAATTTATGAGATTTGTGTTTTAAAATTTTCAGGAGACCTTTCCAGTGTTCTGAGAATGCAGACTGTGATTTTGGTATGGATATTCTCTATATTCATGCATAATGAAGTAGGTGAAGCTTTGTGAGAAGAATTCACATACATTATCATGATAGTTTACAGTATGTTCTGCCAGCTCATAAAAGGGAACACACCTAATCCAATGTCTTCCGTAGTAATCACTAATGGTTTCTTAAGTAGCCTTTCACCTGTTTTTGTCTGTTTAGCAGTATTGTGATCATAGAAAAGGATATGTTACTTAAATCCAGCAGAGAAATCTAAATATATTATATTACTGCAATCATCTTTTTTTCCTAGTATATTGTGCAGACTGACTTTGACAAGATTTCTGTTCCAGTGACTTCTTTTTTTAGAAAACCTTTTAAGCTAGTCAGCCTGTAATTGCTCAAATCTTCCCACCTGATCTTTTAAAAATATATAGAAAGTTTCTTTCAATTCATCTCAATAAATTAACATTGCAGTTCCAAATTCTTAAAAAAAAATAAATATTGGTTATTACAGTTATCCGTAAAGACAGTTTTACAGTGTATAAAATTAGTAGATATCTTTTAGCATTTTCTTTATCTAACACTGGAATAATATTAACCGATTCAACTTGCAAGAAATCCTTATCCGCCATCTTGCCAAATATATTAAGTATCAAAGACACAAAAAATGTTTCTTCCCTCTCATTGTCTCAGCTAGTAATGAATGTAGGCCATTGTTAGGATTCATTTAGCTGCTGTTATGGTAAAAAGACAGGCAATTTTTTTTTATCACATGATTTTTCAGGAACTTTTTCAGATATATTATTCATATTCTGTATAACTTGCCTGCACTGCTTAATTGTTCGTATATAATTCAACATGATCAACTTCCATCTTTTCCCCCTATTTCAACATGATTTCATCAATTTCCTCTGAAGGATAGGTAACACCTCAAGCAGCACAGCCTTTTCTATAACTGTCTCATCAGAGCATTTATTAAAACATCTTTTAGTACCTACAGTCATATAAATTGGTCTATTAAAAGAGAGTAGGACCCTCTTAGAGTGGGACAGTCACATATAAATACATCTTTACTTCAATTCTCTTGGTCAGAATCTCTGTGTAACAAGGACAACCTATATCCCTTACCTTTATGTACTTCTTGAGGAAGCTACACTTAGAACAAGAAGAAAAATAACACTTCCTCCTCCATTTTCTGCAGTTTGAAAGTTTATGAATGACATTCATTTTGCCAAACACAGATATAAGCAGCAGATCTAGAGATATCAGGCTGTGAAGCAGCCATTTCTGCTGTGTCATGATTTGGCTCATTCTGATGTTGGCATCTAAATTACACTAAATGAATTGTGTCTTCATCTGCTTATTTATTTATCACTGATTGTAAAGGAATACCAAGATGGCTGATAATGGTATTTCACGTGAATTTTATCTTTTTTTTGTTTGGTTGGTTGGTTTTGTGTGTGTGTGTGTGTGTTTTCATCTACCACAAACCAACAGAGGGAAAAAAATAGCCAGTTTTAAAAAATCTAAACATTTAGTGCAGATACTCATCTCTATGATGTTATGACTGATCATGGTAAGGTTGACTTTAAGCATGAATAGAATGGTTATACACGTACATAACATAATTACTTTTGTTCTTCTATTCAAAGTCAGTATTTAAACCAGAAGTATTGGTAAACTGATTTGTGCCATGTTGACAAAGAGAAAAAAACTTATTTATGCTGAAAGGAGTGAATTTACTGCTAGTGCAAGTAGGCAGAGTTTTGTTTGAGTCAGTGAACAGGATTGTTCTAAAAAAAGAAAACCTCTGGAAAGCTCTATTAATTTTTGTCCTGTAGTTCTCAGGGAAGGATTAAGCTATAAATTCAATTTAGTTTTAATTGCTTTAGGTCTCTAAGGAACCAGTGCATTACAAATGGAGTCTCAGAGGTGAAAGTACTGAATTGGTCCTAGCATTATGTTTAAATGAAACACACAAAAAACTTACTAATTAGCAGAGGCAGAAACTGAAATTATTTAGGATTTTATTTAATCTGAGGTAAATATCTTTGAATACAACAATTGTCTAATTATACTGTTTTAATACTGTGGAGATTTTTACACTTCTATATGAAGAGGACCTGAATGCTTAGAACAAGGAGTAAATTCTTTATTTCCACTAGAACAAATACGTTATCATCTGCTTGACCTATGGCACAGCAATTAAGGATGCAGAGCTCAATTGCCTTGAGAGATTATACAGAAGTCATTCATTGAGCTGGAAATGTTTAATTAACACACAAATCATAACAAGAACATACAATGTTTTGGTTTTGCAGAGTCCTATAGAACCTTAAGAGAATATACTCATTCAAAACAAGAAACTAATAACCCACATTTGGAGGGGTTGCCTTGGCAAATCCATCTGCTGTCTGGGAAGTCTTTAAAGTTCTCCTGTATGTGGGATTGGCTGAAGTTTATAAGACAGCAGAAATGTAAGAATTCTCTATTGAGATCCAGATTTTCTGTGATTTTGTGATTTTAATGAGAGTTTAGTATTACTGAGTAGTACCATAATATAAGGAAGGGAGGATACTGAAAAATGGAATAGTAAGTGCAATTGTGTATGTTCAGGTCAATGGGGCACTTGAAGTATAACCTTGTTATATCCCTCCTCCAAATAGAAATAATTTGATGGCAACTTATGAACACTCACTGTCATGCTGTATGGAACTACCTTTCCTTTCCATCCTATGGTTTTTCACATTGACTTTAGGTTCACATGTGGAAGCTTGTTACACATTTACAATCCACTTCCACAATTACAAGCCAAAGCATTTTTAGTGGTAAATATTGAAAGATGACACAATTGATGATAGAGGAATTTCAGGCTGAAAGACATACTGAACAGGGTTAGGTTTTTAGCACAAATCTATGGGCACATGATGTTGTCAGATCTCACAACTCCATCACAGATTTCATGGCTGAAAATGCTAAAATATTAGCACTTGGAACATATACATTTTGGAGATGGTACAGAGGTGGGAGGCAGTGAGAGTTACACAAGGAGATAATGACAGCATCAGTATAGGGAAGAGAGAGAGGTATCACAAATGACACCAGAACTGCATGTCTGTTGAGAGAGGTTGGCGGAGTTATAAAAACACTTAAAATGGAAAAACATGTGAAGTGATTTTCAAAGTCTTTTAGAATGTGATTTTTATTGACTGTTTGACTGTCTCATTTTCACAATCATAAGCAATGTGAAAGTGACAGTAGGGCCAAAAAGACTCCATGCAAGGAGGTCATTGAGGGTGAGTGTTGGAGATCCCATCAGTTTACATTAGGAAAAAATCTGAGACAGAATATTAAAGCCTTCAAAGCAACTGTGGGAAGACAGAAAGACTCAAGCATGTGTTTTGATCCAGATCTTCTCTATGCAAGAGAACACAGAGTTGTTTAAGGCCATCAGTTATTTGACTGACTTCTATTTCAATATCAGTCAGTCCTTGAGATATTTAAGAGAATACTATTAAACTCATTGCAATTAATGTGAAGTTGTTGTTTAGGTATCTTGAGGGGATGAAATTGCAGAAAAATCTGGAGAGCTTTCCAATAGAAGGCAGTCTGTTGGATAGTGAGAAGGCAGTAGAAAGCAGATTCCAGAATGCAGGGTGCAAGAATATTTCTGTTTAGAAGACAAAAATGTTTTGGGAAAAGTTAGCATGTCTAAGAGGTACTGCAAACTGAGATAGGATGTACAGGTTAGAGGCACTAAAAATTTACTATTGGCTACCTTCCAGAGGTAAATGTTTCATGTCTGTCACTAAGGGTAGAATTTGGCTTACTGTCTGCACAATGTGAACCTCTCCTAATTACACTACATATGCTGCTTGCTACTTTTTTTTACTCTTTTCTATGTTTCATAGTGATTTGTCATTGTGTAAAGGACTTTTTCCCTTTCCTGTTAAAAAGCATACGCAAAAATGACATGTCTGCTACACCTACTTAGTCTCACGAGTGACTGACTTGCTTCAGTGACATGAATTTGTTTTCATCTCTCTTAAGTAATTACTTGACAATAAAGCTGTTCCTATATTACTTTAGAAACCTTTCTGGTGTCTTCTGAGCATTGCCTGCATCTCAGGCATATGGCCTTTTCTCTGTAGATGCCCCCAGCTTCATCTGTTGTTGTTACTTTAGGAGACATCAGTTCTTAATCACAATAATGCTGTGTAAGACTGAGTGGGTTTGTAGTTTTTCAGTCAATCCCAACAGCTGTATGCACAAACATAAATTAAACTATTAAAATTCTAAAGAGATTACAATGACAGCAATTAACTTCTAACTTATTTAATAAAATGCGTGTTTCCAAAGTTGGGTCATATAAAAGGAACTTTTATAAATACCGTATAAAACATATAACATGCAAAAAGATTTCAATACTTTGCTCCTCATATCCAAAGGGTGGCAAAATAAAAGTTTGCTTTGATGTAATTCCCAGGACACAACAGGAAAAGTAGAGAGCAGTTTGGCTTGTGCTATATTTTCACTTTGTGTAGAAACTGTTAATTTAACTGGTGAAATTGATGCAAAGACACCCTTGGATGTCTGTGCTGCCAGGAAGCAACCTTAATCAGGTGAAATATCCTTTGTTATCAGTAGCCTATCCTAGCTTATTTTGAAGCTTTTGAAATGCATAATCCCATTCCATTTCTTTCTCTCTCTCTTTTTTTTTTTCTTTTTTTTTTTTTTTTTTTTTTTGTCACAAAGATTTCTGGTCTGAAACTTATGAAGAAAGAATTTTGCATTTATATATCTCTAATGGTTTCAGTTATCTGTTATGCATAAAGGTAATTCTGCATTTACAGACCACATTCCTGCATGAATGTAAATCCATGCCTTTACTGGGCAATTGACTAGTGAAATCTGATTAAATACTCAATTATTTGATCTCACATTATTGAGTTTGTAACATTTGTAGAGATGATAAGCATAAAATACTGTACCCATCACAGTCCAGGAATCATATAATTAAAGCTTTGAAAAACCAACAGTTTCAAAAGGGCAAGGTGTAAATGCTTAACATAAAATGAGCTGGATTCAATGAAAGCCAGAATGGTTGATCACATTGAATGAAAGCCAAATGTACATTCTCTAATGACAGGATTTGAAGGAAATCTAATAAACTCAGAGAAACTATACTCATATATATGAGTATATATATATAGCTGAACCAAAATATCATTGTTTGGAAGGAAAGAAAATTCACAAATATTTGATGAATGACACTGTAACAGAAAAAGACCCAGCGCTATTTGTAGTTACAGATTCCTGTGATTAATTAGGAGGATTACAGACATCACTATTATTTAGCAATAAAACACTGTTTTGACAATGTAAATTCTGTACAGCATCATCACTGGTGTTCTTTAACTAGTGGGGATAGCATCAGAGTGGTATAGGTTATCTATTATGAAGATAATAAGAACTAAAGGTTCTCATCTTGCTAGCATGTGTTGGAAAATACAGACAGAAAAATAATATAAATTAATAAAATTACAATCCCTTATTTATGTTCAGCCAGGATGCTGCCCATAACCATCTCCACATGCTTCAGGATGGCAAATGAAATCCTCACTGACGGCCACTGCATAGGTTCATTACTACACAAGATTTCTGTAACACATTAGCTGAATATTTTTTTCCAGCTTTAAACAACTCCAATGTGGAAAGAAGGGTTGAAGCACATGGTTTCACAATAATTTCTCATCACTTGTCTCATGAATGAAATCACAGAGAAGCTGAGTGACAGGACTCCTTTGTGCTGCTTTTTGTGTTCAGCTTGAATTGCTGCATGCCTCTCTGCAGCTTTGGGGATAACCAGGAAAATTCCCATTGAGGACTACTCTGCAAATGCAACATAAATTCTGCTCTAGCGTATCCTTTTTGCCCTGTTATGTTGTGGTGATGGGATTGGTGTTAGTAGTTGTGCTGCTTCTGTTTAGTGCACAAGGGAAGTAAGACTCATAAAGATTTTAACAAGGGCTGTAAAGCTCTGGTGGGAACCAACAGGGCACTAGGAAGTTGAAGCCGAAGTTTTCCATGGTATTCAGTAGACTCTGACGTTTGAGCTTTCTTAAACTCAGTATGTTATAGAACTAATCTCCGACTAAGGCCCCAGCTCATCAGAAAATAACTAACTCCCAACAATGACATATGTCAGCATGAAACTCCAAGCTACAGTTTGCCATATTTTGTTTGCTGGTAACTGAGACCTGATGTAACTATTGTTGTCCTTTCTTTTTGCTTCAGTTTTCTTTTGGTTAGGTAGGTTACAAACATTCTGTTGCTTCTGCATGTGTTCTTTGTAAAATGAAAAAGAGTACACATCTTTCTGCGTCCTGAGTCCTGCTATTATCCATATAGACACTGCTTTCCAATTCGATAACAATACATATTTATTCCCATGCATTGATCTTCTCATGTCATTTTACCAAGAAGTATTGCTATGACATAATTCTCCAGGATGAACTCTTCTCCATCATCTCAGTGTAGTACATCAACACTAAATCTTGCATGTTTTACTGAAAACTCCCCTTCTGTTTGACCAAGGGATGCTTAACATAGACATCAGTGTGTGGAATAGCTCTAACTGTTTTTTTCACCAGATAGCTCTGCACAAGCATATTTTGACTTCAGCATGTAAAAGAAAAAAAAAAAAAAATATCAACCTAGAATACTTCTTTGAAGAGCATTAGTTGGCAAAGTTTCCTTTGGTATTACTGATTTCTACAGTAAAATATCTTTGTGTCAAATCCTGTTCATATTTCCAAGAAATGCATTATCCCTGATTTTTACATCAGTACAGAAGGAAATCATATTAGTTTCTTAGATACCAGTAAAATATATCCTTTCCACAGTAATTGCCTTCCACATCGTAATTACTTTTGGCAAAGAAGCACTAGGACTTTCTTCATTTCAGATGGATAGAATAAAATAGTGGTATTTGACTTATAAAATCATCTTCCACAAAAGTTACTGGTCCTTTCTGGTTTTAATATTTGGAAATTCTGATTGAAATGATTTAAAAATTATTTTCCATGTCATCATTAAAAATATTATTCATTACTCTGAACATGCTGGCTATTCTCTCTGTGTTTAAACAAAAATGGACCTGACTACATGCAATAATGTGTCAGTGCTTAGGTCTGTGCCCTGATCTTGTTTAGTATACCAGTACAGACAGCCTGTGAGTGCCCTACAAAAATGATCTCCCTGCAAGATTTCACCTTAGCAATTCACATTTTAAGCTGCAGTTACCTCTGGTCCCTCAAGCTGCCTGTTTCCGTTCTGATTTATACATATCTTAATCCTTGACAGCACTTTATTCTCTGCTGCAGTAGCTCAGACACAAATACCGTTTGCTACTGTCTGAAAGACTGAGACTGTCTATTTGCTTCAGACTTCTCTTGATCTAGATATTCTGCAGTAGAGCCTTTCTTTTCTCTCTTCCCTGCCCCACTGCATTTCTCTGTATGAACAAACCCGCACTACTTAAAATTGCTCAAGCTATGGGATAGGCAGGTTTCAGTTCTCTACCTTGGAAGATAGAGTTATACATTTTGTTTTGATTTTGTCAAATTTCCTTGAAACATCTTCCTCAGCCCCATCCTAATGACTGCAAGAGAGCTATGAGTAGTCTCATCAGTTTCAGGCTGCCCTTGCACGTGGTCATTTGCACACTTGTATCCCATCCTTGATTTCTTTCCTCATATGTACAGCTGCAGTCAAATAGCAATGATGAAAAAGATTAAACCTGCTGACATTTGGTTACAAATTCAGGTTTTTCTCAGCTTCCAACTCCAGTTCAAATGAATATCTCCAGTCTCCAAGTGTGAAACATGAAATACCCAAATAGCTTTAAATGATGAAAAACTTGGGAGAGGTTCACAAAACTAAAGAACTGTCACATTAGGTTTCTATAATGACACATGCTAGTATGGCAGTTATCAGTCTGAATGCTCTCTAAAGAACAAATAAAAACAATAGTTAGCTGCCTCTTGAGGCTTTTGAGATTTTAAAGAGAAAATAAAATTGAAATATCAGTGTTCTTTTTGGCTGTCATTTGAAATATCATACTGCCAGTAGCCTTGTAGAAATAGCATCAAAACATGCAGAATGCAAAGGCTATAAAGAAGGAAAGAAACAAACCCAGGTTTCGTGAAGCTTAGTCCTTCTCTGTTTCTCTTAAACAAAGACTTCTGGAGACCTGAGCATGATGACCTCTTCCTCCACATGGGTCGTTGCTCATATGTAGCTCAGAAGGTCAAACAAAGTAGTTGGATTTCTGACTGTAAAGAAATCAGCCTTGGGTCAGACTTGTCTTCTCCCAGTGGTGACAGAATAATATGTCACTAAAGCTTTTCTTTCTTTACATTTTTATAAGGGGAAAGAGACAAGGCATGAAGGAGGAAGAGAGAATTCTTTAAACTGTATCATCAGCAATATTAATCCATCACATATTTCATTACACATGGCTTCCTAAAGAACTAAAAATGCACACAACTGAATGACAGTACAACTTTACGTAAGCTATTAATGCACTCCTGTAATACAGCTCTTTTTAAAGGTCAGCAGTGCAATCATGAGCAAATGTAGAAATGGAAAAGTTTGCGAATAGCAGGAGTGGGGGAACAGTTGTCACATCATGGAAAAACTTGACAAAATTATTAAAGGTTAAAAATCAGTAACAAAAGGAGGCTTATTTAGAAC
Source organism: Actenoides hombroni (assembly GCA_024336885.1). Classification (NCBI taxonomy): domain Eukaryota; kingdom Metazoa; phylum Chordata; class Aves; order Coraciiformes; family Alcedinidae; genus Actenoides; species Actenoides hombroni. The sequence goes on from WUAM01000287.1 coordinate 77,195,163, forward strand.
TGTGAACCTGTTCAATCACATTTACAATGTTCTTAAAAAAATTGTATTTTATTTAATGGTCTAAAAAAATAAACAAGAGACCTAGGACTTTTCTTCAGATTCCCTCTCTTCTCTACAATAGATACATTGTTAGGAATTTTTAATTTTAATTTTAGTCTTTGCCAATCCCTGTCTATGCCTCTGTTTTTATAGTATGTGTATAACTTGTGTAGAATGTTATATTTTACAAGCTGAATATTGCACCAGCACAACACAGACTTTTTGATGTGGATTCTGATAGAAGCTCTTGTCCCTAAGTGCTTCACCCAGCAGAATGAGACAGACGGCAGCATGAAACAAAACAATGTGTAAACACAATGTATGCAGAATTAATGAAGTATTTAATCATAAGGTAAATAATAGAGAAAAATTAAAAAGGATAGACAAGGGAGGAAAAGCATATGGATTTGGATGACATTTTAATAGAGATGAGGAAAAGTGACATAAGAAGCTGGTCTATTATTATTTTGGCATTTGTCTTAGAATAAGGCCTGGGGTACTAATTATGCCTGAAGCTGCATCCTATAAATGTTACAGGAAGAAAATATTCAGAGAAGACATTACAAGTCATTCAGCTCCTTGGAAGAGAATCTGACTTCAGAAGAGACATTTGATCCAGGAGGATGCACAAAACTTATTTACCACCAGAACAGCTTCCTGTAACAGCAAAACCAAGTAAAGAAACATAGGATCCTTGTTAAAGTAAATTAAAAAATAGTAATTATACACAAAATGATATACTGTTCCACAAGGCATGACCAGATTAAGGACACTGAACTTACGAATGGTGGTGCTATTAGTTGAAAATTCAGAGGAACGGAGACACTATATTGAGCAAAAAAGGTGATACAAATTACAGGGACAATGTAGGTGCGAAGTAACTTGCTAAAGGCAAAACTAAGAAAATATAGTAGATTTGAGATTTATGTTACGAAGATATGACCATATCTGAGTTAGCCTTTGTTGCTTCGTCTTGTAACGCTATAGGGTGAATTAAGAGATATTTAAATATCTGCTTTAGTAACACAAGGTTAATTTTACACAGAATTGCCTATTTCTCTCTGGGGACTACACTAACTGACTTAGATATATAAATCCCATTAGATATCTCTTCAGTCTTGGGTTGATGTTAAACCAGGTGGCTAAAGAGCCTTTCAACAGTATCTGGAGCCAAATCAAAACACTTCAGCACTAGAATTTTCCTGCAAGACCACCAGGAAGGGTAAGAGTTTTGTACTGAACTCCTTTACATCCAGCTTGATGCATATCTGTGTACATTTCTTTTAGAAGAGGTAAGTATGAGGAATGGCGAATAGAAGGATTGTTGACTTCTGAATGTAAGAGTAATAACTTAGACTCAGCATTTAATTAAAAAAAAAATAAAAAAATTGCCACTGAGTATGGACATGGAGAGGAAAAATAAATGATCCATAATTCTTCGAGCTTCACTTTCTTTTTAGGAAAGCTACTAAGAAATAGTAGGGGAAAGTAGGATGTAGATCAGAAACACAATTCTGCTTTTAGAACTGCAGAAAGCAAAATGTGTTACCTATGATAATTAAGCACCAACGGGAGCTTTGGTTATTCACTACATGTTTTTGGGGAAGGCATGTTCTAGATAACTCTGTTTCCTCAGATAAGTGCAAAAGAAATAAAATGTTCAGAAGACGTATGTTCACAAACAGAACATGGTTATACTGTTGAACACAAGAGTTGTATTTCAAACAAGGGTTGGTCCTTACTTCATAGCAAAAGGATTTTTTAAGTATCTTTTATAAATCTTTTATCTTTTATAAATAGTATTTTTTTAAAGTATCAGAAAATACTTATCTTAGCATGCTGTAAAATGACGTTAGTACAACACAGATCTTCAAACACTAAATTAACTTTTAAATGCATTTCCATGATGTGTCAGTGGCACAAGTTCATTTCAGTGAGGGAACAGATTTGTGGAAGAGTGGAATAGCTGAGAGGAAAAAATGTATTAACCTTTTGATTGATGCATGGCAAGCTGCCTATTAATTTGGTATGTAGGTACATGTTAGCTCAATGCACTATGATTGCTTTGAGATAAATGAACAAATGATGTCAGTGTGTATCAGTACTTTTTTGCAATACTCGTGTTCTTTGCAGAGTGTTCTGCAAGGCTGACAGGCTGAAATTCATTCATAAGTGTGTGTATTGACAGGAATAGAATAGGAACATAAGACAGACAATAAATGATACCATCTGTTATACCCATCTTGGAAAGTAACAAACAAGAAAAACTGAGTGCCTAATGACAACACAAGTCATAAATATAGAGGCTACTGTTGCAGACCTGAGCTAGAATCCAAGGTACCTTTTATTCACAGTGGAAAAATATAATTTACTCATATGCACTGTGCCTTAGATGTCCTCATTATCTAACAGAAGAAAAATAGTAGGCAAGCACCCATAGTTAGTGAAATGACTATCATCCCTCTGCACATATTCTTCTAGAAGCAAAAGTAAGGTTGGTCTCAAAACTCCTGAGTGGACAAGATAGGGCAACTGAACAATTACAGGGGTTGATAATGTTATTTTCAAAGAGCAAAAAGACCCTTCCTCATGAGCAGAAATCTTTCCAAAACTGCAATACTGTGACCGTAAGCCTAATTATTACATTTATATAGTCATGCACTGATGTTGCTCCATTTCCTTCAGTACATCTAAATCAAGGGTACATCCTAATCATTCTTGACTATTGCAGAAACAGACTTGTTATGTCTCTTCCTGTTTTTAATCAGACTCTTCCAGGCTCTTACAAAAGCACTATGTGCATATGTATTACGTTCTCCACAAAATCATTTTCCTTGCAACAGACAGAAGAAAGTTGTCATCATCAATAGCCCAGAAAAAAATAGAAAAGTTTAATCAGAAAAAAATATCACAAATCTTAGAGCCATTTAACCAGGTGAAAATGATGCTGGTCTTTGCAGTATTGGATTTTTAACACCAGATGGTACTCTGAAGGTATAAATTGCAGTACCACATGACTCAAGTTGTTGTTCAAAGTCATCAAGATATATTTGTTTTTATAAACCCCATAATTAAATGATTGCCTAAAGTTCAGTTTCTTTTCAGTAATAAAAGAAAAAAAGAAAAAAGAAAAAGAAAAAAGCAAGCAGATCACATTTTTTAATGTTTTGATAGTGTTCAGATCTATTAACATCTTATTAAGAAATGTACTAGACTAATCTAGTACATTTGAACATTCAGAGGTAAGGAAAGCAATTTAGTGTGGGGTTTTTTAACCTCTTGTTTTAGTCATCTGTGCATAACTGTAAACTGGTGGATGTTAGCTGGTGGTTCTTCAGCATTAGTGTAATTCATTACACTTTTCAGTGAGGCAAATGGGAATTTAATTGTAAAGGTGTAAGGCTAAAATTATGTTCAGTCTGCTGTTATATTTCTTTTAGTCAGTTTACCAAACATAGCTTTGTTGATTTTATACAATTTAAGATTTTACACTTAATGTTGAACTTAAATTTTGAAATTTATCTAACACAAAAAGAAAGTGTGTTTACAAATAGTGATAGTGTAATTACAAAAGAAAAAAAACATTTATAAGCAGTAGCGTTCTCAGTTTTATGGGACTGCTACTCCTGTTGCAGTTAAGGACTGCTCATGAATAAATGACTGAAAAATTATTAGATGGGTAAGCTAAATTACTCTATGTTGTGTTAGGAGAGGAAAGAGGGGGACGTTAAAGCAGGTGAAGTTGAAAGCATCTGAAAGGATCTAGTAAGAGAGGGAATCACAGACAGTTATTAAGTACACAATAGAAACTTTGAGGAATTGCATATATAGTTTTAATTTTCTGAACTGAGAAGAAGTAATTCCATCAAAATAAAAACCAAAAAATATGTGGAGTAGGATTTAGATACATTCTCTGCAAGGTCCCTTACAGGTTTTTTTACCTTCTCTTCAATAATTTGCTGGACAGGTAAAATAAAGTTTGAAACTGAACAATTGACTATTGAAGCCAAAGTGTAGAGAAACATTTATTATGCCAACTCCACAGCATCAAGTACTCAACAAAACTCTTTTCAGTGTCTTAACCGGTTTTGTTTCATACCCTTAATTGTAATACATTGCTGAATAACACACAGCATTTGTGAGTTTTGTTGCTGACAGGACTGTGCTTATTCAATACACTTTTACAAAAGATCTTCATTTACATTACATGATTAAGTTATCATTTTTATTTTTTTTTTTCAGAAAATGATCATGATTTTACATCTATTTACATATAACTGTCTATACATTTTCATCCTGAAAGTTATAAATCTGTACAAGAAGTTGTTTAGGAGTACATTTCTGAGGCAAAAGGGTATTAGAAACCTCCATCAGGATTAAGGTATAAGTCCCATCTTCTTTGGAACTATTTGTCACTCTTTACCTCCCTATAGCATGTTAATGACATGATAAAGCTAGAAAAATGTGAGTTGCATAGAACAGTAAACATTTGTCTTGCCTTTAGTTGATTGTCTTCTTCAAAGTTGAATTCCTGGGCATATGTGAATATCCGGTCACTACCTGTGAAGCACACTTTGTTTTGTTTCAAACATATTTAGGATAATATTATGAATAACATGTAATATCTGACTTTCCTATCTGCATCTGCCAGTTGATATATCTATGACCAAAATATGCAACTGTGGAAATGGAGGAGGAAGGAGACTTGTAGAAACAATTCCTAAGTGAAGCATTGATTTGTCTTGGAAAAAATCTCTCATCTACTCCAAAGCTGAGTTTATAATGTAAAATATTACCCCATCAAATACTTGAAAATGACTGAAAGGAATACTTCAAATTTCCTCCTTCCTTTCTTTTGGTAGTATATACTAAGTATTTGGTTTATGTTGCTATCAGTTACCTAAAGGAAGCACTTCAGAGTTGTAAGCATATGAGCATGTACATTTTAGTATTTTAGTAATTAAGCTGACATTATAATGCATGTCAACAATCACAGCAGGCTTCAGTGGAGAGCCTTATTATAATAGATATTGAAAGAACACTAGGGTGGCCGTCACAGATTAGCAGTACTGACATTAGCAAATGGACATTGTGGGCCCAGGTAGGAAAATGTAGTTTATTAATTAGAGTAATGGTAATGCTGTTAGCTCCCTGTGGTAGCTAATTATAGGTGCCAGATAATGTTGATGTATTTAAGGATCTGTTGCTGTTTTCTATTACAGTCCTAGAATATGTGGCTGCACTGTCAAAAAAATGTTTAAAATCAGAAGGCAGATCTTTAAAACTGAGATGCATAAACCTGAAGCAGAATTTAACAAAAAGATTCTAAGCAATAGGGTAAGATATTCATAAATTCACATAACTGTTCCCAAGAGGGCTGTGTATATCTAAAACTAAGTCTTACTGGAACATAAACTAGCCACAAATCCTTAACATAGAGCAAATAGGGTGTGGACAGAACAATATTCAAGGGATAACATTTTGGAGGGCACCTCTAGAGATAAGCCAGTCCAAACTCATGCTCAAAGCACACTCAACTAGAGCAAGTTGTCCAGGTCCATGTGCAGTTAGGCTTTGTTTGTCTCCAAGGATGAAGGCTCCACAACCTTGATGGAAAATTTGTTACAACAGTCATTCACTCATCCATTAAAACAAAACAAAACAAAACAAAACATTTTTTTCATAGGTTTAAACAGTTTCTTCTATTCCAGTTTGTGCCCCTGCACAAGTGACAAAAATTGGGTTCTTCTCTTCAGGCTTGTTCTCAAACCAAGAGTTTTCTGGGGCTCAAGCTCTTCCAATAAATTCTTAACTTTCTCCCTACAACCTTAGAAAGAACCTTTTACTGTTTAACTCATCTGAAGCCTAGTCCTGTCAGGAACTTCTGATCTCTGTTTATTCTATAACCTTCTTCCTTGCTATATTTTCCCAAACTCTTCTTTCCAGGCATCCTTCCCTAGCTGAGCATCTTCTTTTGCCTTTATGAAGAGGGGGAAGGTTTATCTCTTCTGTCCTTCCACCTGGCCCAGAGCAAAGCAGCTGAGAGAAAGCAGACAGCTCTTTACTGAACAGTCACAGTCTGATGACAAGGCTCTCTTCTTAACACAACAAGTTACATTGTTTGCAGCAAAGAGTAGATGAACATAAATCTTTCAGGATGTTATATGAGAAAGTATTAATGCCTTTGACATTCCTGACTTAATATGCAGAATACTTTGAGTGTATACTTGGATAATTTGTGATGCTGAATTATAACACTTATACTGTAATCATCTCCAGGCTTCTTGGAGTACATACTTTGGAACTTCTTGATTCTGCTGTGAAAAAAAAAAAAAGAATTGTCATTGTTTCTGAGAATGTTTTTATTTAAATGTAGTTGTATCAAGCCATTTCTTTGTTGATAATTTACAAGAAAAAAATGGAAGTGCATTCAGTTATTACATTATTGAAAAGAAAAACAAATTTATGAGAAAAGATAGCATATGAATTTATAAACAAATCAAAAAGATAACTTATGCACGTATGAGCACCAACATCCCTTGGCACAATAGACAATAGTGTTCCAAACAAGCTCTTATTGTCTGCTTCATAAATCACGTGTGTGGTGAAGAGTTCCTAAGTACTCATTGACTTGATATGAGCTTCAAAAGTGTCTATTTGGTCAACAATTCATGTTCTTGTAGATTTGCATAATAAAACATAAAAGCTTCCTATAAAACACTACAATCTATTAGTTCAACTATCATATAATTCTGCTACATGGGATTTATTTCACCTTAAACTTCCTCAGTTCCTTTTGTACTGTTTGTGAATAAGTTCATGCATTCATGTTTTCTGAATTTTTCCTAACTCAATTTGTGAGAGAAAGGAGGTGAAATGTGAAACACAAGAAAATACGAAATTATTTCCCTTTTTCAATATAACAGTTCTCATACAGCATTAGTTGTTTTCAGGTGTGCAACTATAAGGACTGATGTTCATGAGGCAGAAGATAGTAAGGAAAAACTCTTTAAAAGATGACTAAAAAGTATTATGTTACTTGCAGATGAACAGGAATAAAACTGGATTGCATTCAAATTTCTGTGTAACAACATGTTAAGTGCAAATAACAGGAAAAGGTGAAAGAGGTAATTTGAGGTCTTTAAGGTGAGCAGTAGAAAATGTCTGAGTAAACAGAAATTTACAAAGCGATTTGGTAACTAGGGCTAGGATGAAGAAATTCTGAGAACATCGAAACACCACAGCAGAAAGAAGTTATAACTTGTGGTTTATGACTACATGTGAAAATGAGTAAATCATATCAACTTCAGAAGCCTTTATACTAAAGTAGTGAGACTAGTCATATAATCATAGAAACATAGAATTATAAAATTATAGAATGATTTGAATTGGAAGGAACATTTAAAGATTATCCAGTCCAACCACCCTGCCACGAGCAGGGACATTTTCAACTCAGTCAGGTTGCTCAAAGTCCCATCCAACTTGACCTTGAAAATTTCCAATGATAAGGCATGCACAACTTCTCTGGCAACCTGTTCCAGTGTCTCCTCACCCTCACCATGAAAAAATTTCTTCTTACTTTGCAATTTAAATCTATACTCTTCCAGTTTAAAACTGTTGCCCCTTGTCCTGTCTCTACAGGCCTTGGTAAAAAGTTTCTTCACATCTTTCTTATAAACCCACTTTATACCTTGAAAGGTGACAATAAGTTGTCCCTGCAGCCTTCTTTTCTCCAGGCTGAACAACCCTAAATCTCTCAACCTTTCCTCAGTAGTATTCTAGTCCTCTGAGGACATTTTCATGGCCCTCTTCTGGACCTGCTCTGACAGGTTCATGTCTTTCTTGTACTTGCAACCTCAAAGATGGATGCAGCACTCAACAGAGCAGAGCAGAAGGATAGAATCACATCCCTTGGCTACACTTCTTTTGGTGCAACCCAGGATACAATTGGTTTGCTGGGCTGCAAGAGCAGCTAATGTTTGGTTTTTCATTCACCAGTTTCTCAAAGGCCTTCTCCACAGGGCTGCTCTTGACCCATTCATCCCCCAGTCTATATTGATATTAGGTATTCCTCTAGTCAAGGTGAAGGACCTTGCACTTGGCATTGTTGAACTTCATGAGCTTTGCATGGCCCCACTCCTAAAGTCTGTCAAGGACCCTCTGGATAGTTTCCTTCCTATTCAGTACCAACTTTTATAAATGCCTTTGAGAGGACAAGTGTTGGCCAAAAGCTGTCCCCTTGTAAAGATATATGCTTAGAATAGGGCACAACTTCATATTCAACGCCTGGTAGTGTCCCAGTATGACTGACATCTCTCCATGAAGGAAAGTCAGTCTCTAGTGATCTACAATTTGCACTATATTGTTAAATTAATCCAACTGAAAGTTAGTCATTAGCTATTTATAAAGATATCCTTATTAAGTAGGCTGAGAAAGGGAAAATTGGGAATTTGTGAGGCTTGACCAAATAACTAATTCCTGAAAAACATTACTGGGTTCCAATTTGAACAAGAATTAAAATGCTATTAAGTCTCCCCAAAGGCTACTAAATCCCTCCTGGTTGTCATGTCCCATTTGAGCAAGGTGGGAGAGGGAAGGAGGGAGTGACAGAGGTTCAGTGATTCACTTGAGTTGAATTAAGAGGACTCACTCCATAGGTCCGTAACATAGAAAAAAAAAGTTTAATACTTAATCCCCTGAACTATAAAAACTACTAAAATTTTATATAAAGTACTTAAAGAAAAGAGAAGGTAAAGATGAGAGAGAGAGAGGAGATGAGAGAGAGTGAAAGAATAAGCAAAGTTCCAGATCACCAACCAGGTTTCCTGTGACATCTTGCCTGGTCCATTCCTTGGGGGTCTTCAGTGGTGGCGCACCCCTGCCAGTGTATTTGAGTCCTTTTTTATTTCCTGCTAAGAGGAGTGTTGCTTGACATACTCCTTCATTTGCAAGAAAAGTGTACAGAGGTGGTGTTAATTAGCATAGAAAACATAAAGAGTTGATAACCATCATTCCTCACATACATGGGAGGGGGAAGGGTGGCATTAACCCTTTCCTCCAATTGAGTTGGTGTTTGCAGAGACCCTGTATTTTATGGCCTTTTACCTGGTAGGCCACACATATGAAAACTTGACAAGGGGACAAGGCCACTTATCCTATGATGTGCTTCATTCTTGACTCAGCTGGTATGTTTTGTCCCTTGTTCTAACTGCAAGGCTGCTTCTCATGTCAACTTGTTCAGGTCAGAGTGTTCCTCATACAATGTTCGAGACATCAGCTCATTTGGATCAGAGTTTGATACTGGTGTATCCAACACTTGTTCCCTCAGTAATCTTTACATGCTAAACTCTTACCTGAAGCGTATCCTAGGTATGCTACATCTTGATGAAGTACACAAGAGAATTAGGTAGGAAACAGTCAGGACTTTGAAGTGCTCCTCAACATCAAAAAATAAGTTTTGTCCTTGCCAGAATTATCTAGAAAAAATCAAGAAGCAAAAAACTGAACACAATTTACTAAAGAAAAAAATCTTACTAATGTATCGAAGTGAGAAATAGAACTATTTTCCCAAAATATCTTCTGTTGAAAGCTATCAGTCAGCTGTAGATTCTACAAAAATTATACATGCTTATCTGTGAACATAGGAAGTAAGGCTGTGATGCAATAGCCACTCAGCTTCTCTTTATTTAACCTCATGATTAGCAAGAGAGAAATTTAGATCTGTGTTTTAGGTACTTTCTTGTGGCATACCTAGGGATTAAGCGCCTATGTGAGAACATGCTGTATGTTATTAATGGAGTCATGGAAAACAAACCCTTGTCACAGAAAGGAGAGAATGGTTATGGGATCAATTGTGAACACCCATATTAATGGAATAAAGAGTGCTTAGAAACAAAAGAAGAGGTGGTGGGACACCTAGCATGTTTTACAGGCACATTAAAGAGACAAGAGTTGCAATGAAGTCTAAGGTGATGGAGCAAAGATGAACCACTGGTGGTAATGAGACTGGAAAAAAGAATAATTCTCATTTTTCATTAATGAAATGTAATAGTGTGAGGGAGACGACTGTTGATTTAACTAGTTCAAACTAGGAAAAGAAAGCGTTAAGATCATACACTGGAGAGAACAATTCAGTGTTGTCTGTGGAATACAGGACATGGGGGTTTTTTGTTTTGTTTTTTGTAATCTTTTCTTTTAGTCCTGTGATCTTAGATCTTTCAGAGCTTTGTAAGTTTAGTCTTTTTTACAAACTGTTGACTATACTGGAAATCCAAAGATCATCCCAAATTGCTTCAGGCAATTTCATCCGAGGTTAAAACACACAGTTCTGAGACACTCAGGTGTGGGACAGAAGAAACCTTAGTTTGGGGGAAGTTAAGAACATTACCGCAGAGACCCAACACTGCTTGGATAAATAATTCTGGATTTCTGGACATGTACAGTATCAGCCATTTCAAGATGCCTGTAGCTTTATGGACAGTTACATGCTTAACTGTGCAAATATCTCAGATATAAGGATAGCTTCCAGATAAGTTAGGATCAGTGTGGGTGAAAAATTCTGGTTTGGTAATGAGGTTTAAACTGACATCCTAAAAAGAACTGAGAAGTTCACCACTTAAGAAAAAAACTTGGAAAATACCCCACCTTGGTTGCATAATCAATGAGGTAGCTGTGAAGGTTTAGAACAGCATTGGTTCTGTTCTTGCTCACACCAGGACAGTAGCAATTCTTTTGTACTGCTGAGAGAAAAACACATTCCTGATTAAGTCCAGAGATAACAATGGTATCTTGAATTTTGTCCAATAACCTTAACACTGATACCCATTTTTTAAGGCAAATGAAGCTCTCTTGCATTTTCCCAGTGAAAAGAATGGCTGCTAGACTTTCACATCTATAGTTTTCCTCCTCTTTAAGGGTAACAAAAAGTAAGTGGCAGGGAAGGACAAGTATACAGCAGACATGAGATTTGCATGGAAAATACTGGAATGGAAGGAAAGCAGAGCTGACTTTCATTTGATAGAGCTGCTGAGTTATTCAAGGACATTGTCCTCTGGCTGCACTGTCATTAGATACCTTTGAAAGATCCCCAGAGTGAATGACAGAGTGGGTCAAGAATGACCCAGCTCAATTCCCTTTTTATTGTTTTTCATTGTAATCTCATTATCTGATGCTACCATGTGTCAAAGTGACATTGTTTGACAACTGCATCAAACTCACAGGAGCACAGGAGTGTGTAAGGAAAAATATGTGCTTCATTCAATCCTTTCAACTTGCCTTGGGGATTGCACGGACTTTTTTTGTTTTCTAATCTTCCTCTTTCTCTACCAGTGCAAATAATTAACAGCTTGAATAGCTGTAATTAAACACCACAGTGTGGACTGTATGACTTGTCAAGTAACTAGGTAACTGGTACAGTCATATCCTGAAATCAGGAATTCATAGGGCTATGATAACTGAAAAAATAATTTATATCTTTAACTACTTGATTACCATTGAATGTGGAATCTACTGGAAGAGTGGGAATATGGATTATTTACTGATCAAAGACAGCTTTGAAATAAGTGAATATGTTCTGGCAAGACCATGCAATTTTTGCCATATTTATGTATATATGACTGAGGCATAACTTATAAAATGTCTTTACATGGCAGGAGTCCAATTAAGGTTCTTTGCAATGATCAGATCCTTGTTTTCCTTCAGTGCACGATAGACAACTCATGGAGAAGAGGGCTTGAGGGAAGGCTGCTATTTTAGGAAAACAGTCAAAAGCTGCTATAGGTACAGGCCCAGAAATCCAATATAGAACATAAATTATTTACTTGTAAACACATAATCAGGGTCATGCTGGAAGAGGCACCCAACAGACAGCAAGATGCTATAGAGGTACTGTCAACATTTCTGTTAATAGACTGTCTCTCAATTTTTGCCCCAGCACATGTGTTGACTGCTGGAGGTGATATCTTTCAGATGAGATGGAAAATGAGGTTCTGATTACATGTGGTCACCAATGATCCCATGCCAGCCTCTGTAAGAGAAGGATATAACCCAGGTGTCCTGGAAGAGCTTCAGTTCAGATAATTACATTTTGCTGATCTAAACGTCACCTGTGGTTTCAATTAGATACAATATTCTTAACTTGCTGCACTAAACTGTTGTGTAGGTTCACTGCTTATGAATGAGGTACTGCCACTTCAGGGAGACATGAGTCTTTCTGTTTGGAATATAAGTTCTTAATATGAGAACTGTCCCCTTTTTACTGTTAATTGACATTTTGAAGAATGGGATGAGAAGGACAGTGGACTAGCAATGAAAAAGGGGAAAATTCTGGTAAATTAGTATTGAATTATTTTCCAACAAGCTAATTCTCCTTGTTTGAATTAGAACAGAACTAATTCTGTTCAGTGATACTACTTTTCAACTCAGTCTCTTCTATCTAACTGCATTTTCTGAAGTTAAAGTCATATTTTTGCAGCATCTGCTTCCAGCAGTGATAACACTCGATGTTCCTGCCAAGGATGGGTGTGCAGCCCAAGGTCACTGCTAAATCTTTTGTGCCACATTGGGGTGCAGAAAATAAAAGGCTGTACCTGCAGGGAGGAGGAGACAGAACAAGTAACCCTAAACTGGTCATTGAAGTTATTTTTTCTTTTCTAATCCATAAGTCTCTTTCCCTTATTCCCATTCTCTTCCCCTTCGGTAAGGGAGAGGGATTAACACAGAGCATCTGGGTTTTTTGTGTAGTGGCTGCGCCAGTCTCTAAACCTTGACAGTAATAAAACATGAGATGAATTAAAAAATGCTCTCAGACCATGAAAAACCGAATGTGTGTCAGTGAGGAAAAAAAACCACTTAAGCAGGCTTCTTTCTAATCCTCCAGATGTAATTCTTACATGTATTGCTAACTTAATCTGAACCCTGGGCAAACAATGTGGTAACACCATGGAAAAGAAAAAAAAGGTAAGTATAGAGTTTTCCACAGC
>WUAM01000287.1:77212443-77240700 GCA_024336885.1 Actenoides hombroni
TTTCTGACTCTCATAGAATATTTACTTATTCAAAACCAAAACAACAAAAAACAAAGAAACAAAACCAAAAACAACAACAACCAAAAAAACCAAACAAAAAAAACCTCCAACCAACCAAACAAAAAAAAAACCAAACCCCAAAACATCTGTAGAGGCTGGTTGGGACAGGAAATATTTTAGAATAATATAGCTAATATTACACATGCTTCCTAGGTGACCTGCTGACTACCAGTTTAGGGTATGATCTGTAAGGAAGGACTCATTTATATTGCTGTCTCCAAGGGAAATCTGATGATTGTGAATCCAGAGATGACAAAGCACATAGAAGAGTCTCTCTTCTCCCAAGTATTTTGAGTTGATTCATTCTCACTCAGATTGTCAGTGGATTCCACAAAGCAGCAGACAGTAACTGCTGGAGGCTTTGGCATTGTTTTAGCTCACCTTCTGAGAGTCTGGGCATTTATTACATCAGTCAAACTGAAGAGGCTCCTACTTTCTACCTTGGAGATCTTAGTCCAATATTTCATCTTGATAAAGATGCTCTGTGCTCTTACATGACCTTACATGTTTGGCTGTGGGACCAAAGCTTTTCTGTTTGTGGGAGTGGACATTCTTCAGGTACTTTCACAGATTTTAAAACAGTCATGTCAAATTTTCAACAAAGAACAAGCATTTTATTACTTAAATTTGAAATGACTGAGCATTCAAAAGTGCCCAGAACCCAAAGTCTCTGCAATCTATTCCTTCTTATTAGTTTTTTCTCTGAAAAGAAGAATCACTAACCAAAACAGCACATGAACTTACTCTCAAATCTTATCACAACTGATAAGATGTAAGAATGTGCTTAAAGTAAGGGGTGATAACTTTTCCCGTCTTTCTACAGAGAGATTTAAATAGACCGTGTGCTGAAGACTTGTGAAATGGAACTTGAATTCAGTTCTGTAATTGAGCTTAAACTTATAACCTTTGTTAAATTGAAGTAATAGTAGGCAGACAAGATAATTCAGCATAAAAAAGAAATACCTGACCTAGTAAACATTTGTGTTATTGCCTCACTACATATCCCTATGCTTCTACCATATTCCAGAAGAGAAGCTGTGAAGAACACATGGGCTTCATAGTGCAAAATCAGAGTCCTTTGGCTCACTTGGAAACAAATTCCACTAGCAGTTTTCATATTCTCATACTTTGATGAAAATTGTACGGTTGCACAATATCATCCTATACTTAAACTTTGTTTGCAAAATTATTATGAAGAGTCACTTAAGAACTTGTCAACTATGGAAAGGTGTTTGGGAGAAGTGAAGTGTTTTCACATGACAAACTAGTTCTTTTGCGATAAGTTGAGAGGATAAGCCATCCAAATTCTTCCCGACTGCCAGAAGCTCTGAAAGAGAAATAAAAAATATTGCTGGTGAGAATCCTGTGTGACATACACAATTTATTGATATGCTTTGGCTTTATACTTTGCACTAGAAGCTTCTCTGGGATTGGATCCACTTTCTATACTAGACTAAAAGCTTTTCAGTATCTATGGATGCTACTGCAACATCAGTCATTCTCCTTCACAGAGAAATATTCTGTATGAACAAAAACAGTCTTAGCTAATGATACAGACAAAGGGACAAAGTGGGTGGATGTTTTACAGTTCATTTACTCTTACAGTTTCACTAAAGTATTTTTGACTAAATTAATATTAAAATATCATGAGGGAACGAAAAAGAGGGAAAGAAGCACTTAACACATTGAAATCTCATAAAGAAAGAAATAAAACAATCACAATGCTAATTTTCCATACGATCACTGCAATTCTCAGCAGGCTGATTTAGTTCAACTGGAATAGAAATAGATGAGTTCTCCGATTGCATTTGATTTACTTTGCTTCTCCTAAGTGTTGCCAATTGATCAGCAGTAATAAAATGAATGTGTGTGTATATACAATACATACTTTTGTCAATTCAGAAAAACACCAAGCTCTCAAAAGTAAAGACATACAATACTTAAGAATTCTTGTGCAACCAACTTATATATGTTCAAGTAAGGGTATTCTAGTAATCTTAATGCGTTACCATATATTTGCTTACCTGTTGCTACAGCCTGCACATATGACATTAGCCCCTGACAAACATGTGATAACTCAGTTTTGCGCAGCCTGTGACACAAAAGATTTAAGGATAGTCGTATTACATGCCATGGTGGATAGTGACATGTGAGAATTATATGATAAACTGGTCTAGTGGAAGGTGTCCCTGCCAATGTCAGGGGTGTTGGAACTAGGTGACCTTTAAGATCCCTTCCAACCCAAATAGTTCTATGATTTGATAACTTCTTTTAACTTGGGTGTGTAATTGAGTGATCTTTTCAGACCCTTTAGGTGTTTGCATTATGAACAGTGAGCAGGGACGTTTTAAGGCTGCTCAGACCCCTCTTCAACCTCACCTTGAATTTTCCAGATATGGAGCTTCTCCCACCTCTTTCTGCCTTATAGCTAGACTGAATCTAAAGCTAGACTTACATCTAAAGACATTACTCCTTGTCCTATCACAACAGCCCCTGCTAAAAAGTCCATCCCCATCTTTCTTATAAGCCCCCCTTTAAGTACTGAAATGCTGCAAGAAGGTCTCCCTGGAGCCTTCTCTCCTTCAGTCTGAACAACACCAACTGTCTCAGCCTGGCCTCACAGCAGAGGGGTTCCAGCCCACAGGTCATTTTTGTGACCCTCCTCTGGACTGGCTTCAACAGGTTTATATCCTTGTGCTGAGGACTCCAGAACTGGACACAGTACGCCAGGTGAGGTATCATGATTGTAGAAGAACAGAACCACCTCACTTGACCTGCTGGCCACCCTTCTTTTGATACAGCCCAGGATGCGATTGGCCTTCTGGGAAGCAAGCGCACATTGTTGGATCATGTCCAGCTTTCATTCACCAGCACTCCCAAGTCCTTCTCTGCAGTGCTGCTCTCATTCCCTTCATTCCCAACCTATATTGATACTGAGGATTGTCCTGACCCAGGTGCAGGACCTTACACTTGTTTGTGTTGAACCTCATGAGGTTCACATGGACCCACTTCTCAAACTTGTCCAGGTCCCTCTGGATAGTATCCCATCCCTCTGGCGTGCCAACTGCACCACTGAACTAGGTGTAATCTTCAAACTTGTTAAGGCTGTACTCGATGCAGCTGTTTATGTCATTGATTACAATATTAAACAGCACTGGTCCCAATATGGACCCCTGAGGGATGCCACTTGTCACCAGTCTCCATCTGGACATTGAGACATTGACCACTACCCTCCAGATGTGGCCATCCAACCAATTCCACTCCAAACAATCCACCCATTGTATGCATATCTCTCCAGTGGATGTTGTGGGGGACCAAGTCAAAGGCCTTGAAGAAGTCTAGATAAATGACATGTGTAACTTTTCCCTTGTCCACCAAGGTAGTCACTTCATCACAGAAGGCCACAAGGTCAGGCAGGCAGGATATGCCCTTGGTGAAGCCAAGTTCTCTGAACAGAAGTCATACTACAAAAAAAGTGATGTTTGATGAAAAAATAAGTATGTAAATGTCAGTTGGAAGCCCAAGACAATTGATACATTTGGTCATTTTTCATTAAAATCTCTAAACTGTGAAGTTCATATGGAAAAAGAAAGGGATAAAAGCACTTCACTGACCATGCAGTAAGAATAGTTAGAGCCTGTGGCACAATAGTTTCTAGGGCCTTGAAAAAGGACAACAATTTCTGAGTAGAGTGTAGGGTAGGGAGTGTGAAATAAGTTTACCCCCATGTTAAAAAAAAAAAAAAGAAGTCTTGCATAGTCCCTGTGTTCAGTGTTGGACATGGAAACTAGCCAGATTCCTAAGGGCTGAGGAAGCCAGAGCTGATAGTATATCAGCCTTTTTTCTTTGAGAAAAGTGTCACAGTTTGAGAAACTACACAAATTATCTGTATATGACTAAATAATAAAGAATAAGATAATATCCTGCAGTGTTTGTGATGGGAGAGCTGCTTCCAGGCTTATGACTAGCAGAAGTTGACCTTCTAATTTCAATTCACACTAACTATCCTGATCTCAGCTGGAAAAAAAAGTGTAAATAAATGATTGGCATTAAGCATTCAAGCAAAAGATTTCAAGGCTTGACATGCAGGGATGCCTCACTGTTAACTACCCTCCACACTCATTGCTCTGGAATATTGGGCATAGCCAAATATCAGTGCCGACGTTCTGTTTGGATAACCACAGATTAAATAATGAAATCTTATAGACATATGAAAAACAAATAAACCAACACCCCATCTCTCTAGTGTGAAAACAAATATCCCTAAGTCTTCCAACCTCTATTCAGATGGAAAAGCGATGATTTTACTTGCAATGCACAAATCACATAAAAATCAACTAATATGGAATCAATCTAAGATACTGAATTGCAAATGATTGGGGTTTGCCAGTGATTAAATTACCATTCAAGTGAACTTTACACAGAAATGGAACATGAACAGAATTTATTTGGAAAGTTCCATTTGTATGGGCAAGTTAAATTAATCTTTTAGAGATGCCATAGACTTTATTCTTCATTACTTTGGCTGTTTTATCATCATTTGTACATGTACAGTTCCATTATATTTTATTTATTTTCTCAGTAGTCCTTCTAAAAATAGAAATAATTCTGGGAAAACTTTCTAAGCAATGAAGAACTGTCCGACAAAACAAGAACAGATTACTATTTCAAATTCCAAATTGGAGGTCATAGCTAGTGTTCAAAAAGATGGATTATTTCTGTTAAACACACTATTAGTTTCTAAGATAAAAATTTGTTTACATGATGCTGTTGAATCCCTAAAAAAAAAAAAGCTGTTAATATTTAATTTGTAATTATATGAACAGAGGTTATGTATATGCATAAATAGAAAGCAATATATCTAACTGATCATTTTTTCTGGATCAATATACAGTCTGAACATGCGTCTGAAAATATCTTCTAAGAAATAAGGATTGCATCGAGAGTAAAAATAGTGTGTAGGGGGTAAATACAACCCTGATGAAAACTACAGTGTTCAAGAGAGAGTCATCACTCTTCTAAATTATCTTAGTGTATTGTTAAGAGAAAGTTTTCTCATACTTCAAAAAGTTTTATGGTTTCTATCTTAAAAATCACCTTGAATATAAACATGAAAAAGAAAAAAAAATCATGTGAAAATATTTTATTTCAAGAAACAACTCTAATATATTTTTAACAAGTGCATAAATTAGAAACACACAAATTTCAGGTAAATGGTATTTGAAGCCAACATTGCAACACTAGAACTTCTAGAAAGGATGAAATTAGCAGATGTCTCTTGGAAGAAGCTTGAAATGTGAGACTTTGCTCATAACAGTGGTGTCTGTCATGGAGTGAATGAATGAAAAGGAATTCAGGAAGAAACATTCTTTGAAGTGTGACTTCCATTTTCCAGTCATGTCTAATTATATTTTCTCTTGAAAGTTATTTCTTCTAGTTGTTCCCTGCTATACCTAAGCATAGCTGCATTCAAATCTCCTCTGTATGTTCAGGAATTCCATATATGGCTAAATGTAATATTTTCTGAGGTAGGAAAGGTAGAGTATCTGTATTGCCCAATGGCTGTTATGAGCTAGAGTATGTTCTGAAAACATTTCTTTAGCAGAGACTCGAGCACTGAAGGGGATACATGAGGCACATATGTAATAGCTTTTTAAAGGTATATCTGCCATGTAATGTGCAAACAAACTTGAGGTGGTTCAACAATATTACATCTGGAACCTCAAGGGAAGAAGCACATGTTTTAGAACTATCCACATCTTCTATATATAGTTCATTCAATCAGAACTGCATCCATCTAGACCTGGATCATGTTATTATAAATGACTACAAAGGGGATAACAGCTTTTGGCAGTGGCAGTTGGCTCTTATCTATCTGTGAAGACTCAATGAGGAATATGAAGCAGGAGAAGAAAGGAGTAGGAGTATTCATGAAAGAAGAATCTCTTTCTGAATCCCTTAGGAGTCAGTCTGTGCCTGAAGTTTCATCTCCTGAATGTGTAAAATATAAAAATCTTCACAACTCTTAACTTGCTCACATGTTCAATCCATGTATATATATTTTTTCTGTGTGTGTGACCAGCCTAAATAACCAAGTCCCTAAGGTTACCAAATTCTCAGGATATCAATAAATATTTCCTCTTGTTTACTGTAAACTCAGCACTACAACAGATATTGGTGCCAAATTATCTTGTTTATTAGACTGCAAAAAGTTGATAAGATGCTGACTTTTACTTCTCTGTGTCGTTCTAAAAATTTCAATCAGGTCTTCTAGATCTGCTTTTCAAATTTAGTTGACTGAATAAAGATTAAATTTCTTCACTGAACTGCTTTGGTTCCTTGTAATCCTAGACAGTTATTTCTTAGAATGAGACAGGTGGGAGAAGGCAAGTCTTTTGACAATGAGTTTGTACATATACTGTTACTGTTCTCCTTGTATTCACTGAATTTAATTTAATAAAGTTCTACTTCAGTTAAATAAAACAAAACAAAAGCATGAAAAACATTAGACATACTGCTGTCTTGGAAACCTACTATATTTAGTCACTGTGAGATAGCTTTTCCACCACACTTTCCAAATGTAAGCATTTTTTTTACAATAAAATTTGTTTATCCTTTTTTGGAATTTGGCTTTTATTCTGGTAGGCATTCATGGGTATTCAACCTGACTTTGTGAATAAACAGTTTTTGAATAAAAAGTCTCAAGCTGAATTTTCCTGGACATTAAATAGGGTTTTGTTCTGTGTACAAAGCAATCTAGATCTGCATAATAAATCCAGATTCCTTACACTGGAATTTATGAATCACTGAAATTTTGAGAACAATTCCCAATACCCTTCCTGTTCTCCATTTGAAATTGTAACAAGGAAAATATCAGATTTTATATTCTGAAAGAGCTGACTGTGGAACCTTATTTACTATTGCTGATCTTCTCAAATAATCTCTGCAAAAAGAAGAGTTCAACCAACAACTTGGCAATAGAAAGCTACTCATTCAAATTTTGGTTCTTCGACTTTGCCTTTACTCAACTTTCTTGTATAATATTGAGCCATACATTTTATCTGATATTTACCAGGAGACCTAGGCACTGAAGTCTTGTTGCATCCTAGAAAGACACTTGTAAACAATGTTGTGTAAATTGTCTACAGTGTTAATGAAGAAGATGAGGTGCCTAAGGACAGGATACATAGAATTTAACTTGCTGCTTCAGGGATGTTTTCTACTTTTTGCCTTAGAGCTAATAAATATAATATAAAGATGGTATTTTGGACTCTACCCTTTCTTTGGCATTCTTTCATTGACTAGGTGTGTCTCCATTCAGCATCTGGGCACTTAAATATCCTTTTTCAAAATTTAGAGGTACAGTGTGGTCTGCTAATAATGGCTTCTTGTAATTTACACTTCGGTAGTGCACATCAATGCCACACAGCAAAGTGAAAGCGTCAAGATTTTGTAGTTGTCAAAAAACTGCAAGCATCTGCAAATTCAAATGGGTTTCTATTTGAAGAAAGGAAAAACTGTATTGCAAAATTATTCTCTTCTTTATTTTTTTTTCTTTTTCTTTCCTGTTTTTGTCATTATAAATGAACTGCTTCTCCCTGACAGTCGCCAGGAGCAGTGAAGCTGGACAGCACCTTGACTTGTAGCACATTTTATTTCAGTGAGAGGTGACATTTATATGGGGCACTTATATTTGGAAGGTGTTCGGGAAAATGAATAGTATGTAGGTAAGCTGTTTGTTTGGGCCATCTAGGATCTGTCTCCAGCTAGAAGAAGAGTATGCTATGCCAGAGCTGACCCTGTCTTCCATGGCCAAGTGTGGTGTTGAAGAAATGTCTGTTTTGAGCTGATATCAATTCTGATGCCCCTAAAGGTCAGCAGATCTTGCACTTGGAGCAGTTATCACACTGTAAAGCACAGCATGTATAAAATGAAAGTTAAATGTTTTGTTATGTTATCTATTGCAAAATTCATATACCTGGTACATATTTGGCACCTATTTTTTTAGGTGAAGCTATTTCAGTACACATCACAACAGATTATAAAAGACTGATAAAATCTGTTTTGGGGACAGAACTGTTATTTACGCTCTAGGAAAGCCTTGGTCTGTAATGCCTTAAAGGTGAAATAGTTCATAAGAGTAGAAGAAAGGAAAGGGAGAAGAGAGAAAGAGAAAGAGAGAAAAAGAAAGAGAGAGAGAACGATATTACCACTCTTGCATCCAGTAATGTCTCATGGGACTGGTCCAGATCTTGAGTTCTTTGCAGTGGGTGCACACCAATCTATATACTGCTGACCCTTTATACACTTGGGATATGGGTGGTATCCCCCAATTTACACAGGAAGCCTGGAGAGGTGGTGCCAATGTACATAAGAAGCTTAGGGAGGCAGTGTTCAACTGCATAAGAAGAACCCTGTTCCTCGCATATGCAAGAGAGGGAAGGGCAGCATTAACCCTTTCCATGAATTGAGCCAGAGGTCATGGAGACGCTGCATTTGATTACTGCTGGATGACCCTGCAGCCAATTTCCTTTATGCAGTTGCAGTAGTCACCACTGAGAAAAAATGAAATTAACTCTGGAAGGGACACCGTCTGTATACACAGAACTTACGCCTTTCTGTAGTCAACTCCCTTATCAGCAAGGAGTAAGTCTCAGCTTGAGTGGGGGAGCAAGGCCTTTCTCATTATCCAGTCACAATGCATCTGACCACCGCACAAGGTTTGAGACATTAGTCTTTAGGAGCAGTTGTCTCCTACAGCAGGTTCTGAGCATTTTAAACAACAAAAAGGTAGATTCTGTTTGTGGATTTTTTTGATGCTTAAAGTGTATAACTATGCTTGCATTTGATAGCACTGATTTCAAATCACAAAAAAACCAACAGCTTCCATTTATAGTGGGTTGACACTGGATGGCTGCCAGGTGCCCACCAAAGGCACTCTATTAATCCCCTCCTCAGCTGGACAGGGGAGAGAAAATGTAATGAAAGGCTTGTGGGTTGAGATAAGGATGGGAGAGGTCACTTACCAATTACTGTCATGGGCAAAACAGACTCAACATGGGGAAATTAATTTAATTTATTACAAAACAAATCAGAGTAGGATAATGAGAAATAAAAGAAATAAGTCTTATTTTAAATGACTGACACCTTTATCCACTCTTATTCATAGCCAGTGTCATCTTGATAGACAAGTGTTTCCCTAACAATACAGATACATAATTATGTACTATAGCTGTGGCATAGAGGTTAATTTGAAAGTGGTTATATGAAACATTTCTTGTTAATGCATCATCACTGTCTAGAAAAGTTACCTATTTTATGCTCATCTTTTTACTATTTCTTCAAAATTTTATTCAAATGGAGGAAATATTCAGTTGGATAGTATGTATACGCATACTGAATAGGAAGGCTTACTTTCTGTGGCATATAGTTCATTCTTTGTGAAAAAGCAATATACGTTAATCTTATCAGGAATTCAAATGAAACATCAGCATGGCAGTTTAAAAAAAATTAAAATAAAAAGACAAGACTTTAAGCTAAACAATTAATTGTATCCTCTGCCAGCTTTATTTCTGTGAACAGAATCTCCTGTTCTGGAAATCTTTGCTTCAGGGTTGGATATCCCAAGAGCAGTCTTAAGCAGAAAACACCTTGATAGCGAAACATTCTGAGATCTGGGGTGAAGTGAAGATGCTTGATAGATGAGTATAAACTTCCAGCTTAACCCACAGGAGATGTTTTCTCATACAGAAGAGAGAGTTACGGTTATGGAGACAGTCCTCACTGCTGCATTGCAAGAGAAAATGTGGCTGAGTAAGGAAAACAGTGTCCTTAAATTTGCCTAGAAATTGGAAAGAGATGACAAAATCACTTTCTTTCCTTTCCAGGACATATGTTGTTTTCTTTTCCCAGTTGCTGGTCAGCTGGGCTTTGGGCCAAAGTATTTCTTGTCTGTGAGGTGTTGTTATCTAGTGTGTTTTTAACATTGTCATGGCTCACTGCATGAAGAAGACAGTATTTTCAGCATTTTGTGATCAAACGTTTCTTATTTTGGAGTGCATCCAGTTGGAATGTGGAAGAGGGAAAGGAAGATGAATAATTTATTAAGTCAATAGTGCTTGGTTAGATTTTAATCATTATTATTGAAGGAGAGATCAATAAATCTGTGCTTTTACCCAGGATTTTGTTCTTTTCCTTAGGGAACCTGTCCTTCATTCAAAAACTATTGTGTCATACGTTTTATGAGTTAAAATGGAGACATAATAAGAAATGACTTGCAATCTACCTATGAAATAACGCTGAAAGAGATCAATGGAAAAATGAATAAAAAGTAAAGATCCATAAGGATGATTGATGTTAGCTCACTCCTGTCTTTTCTTCTGCTATATAACTTAGGCTGGGAGAAGTGGTTCAGTGTGAAGGTGAATATTATCCCCAGCATTTCTCCTTCTATTTTCACTTCTCCTCTGTCCCCACTCCCATTTCTATATATCTAAAGTGAAAGTCAAACTGCAAGCCATTTTCAAGCTTTATTGTTTGTGGAAAAGAAGTTTCAAGGTGAAAAGCTTGATTAATTAGACTTAGGGATTCTTTTCTAGTACCCAGTTTCATCTCTGTCTTCTAATATAATTGCAAAAAAACTACTTAGATGTTATTTACAAATAAAAATTGAGTGTTGATGGCAAGATGAGATTATTTCTGTGACTTTTAGAAACAAATCAATGACTATTCCTCCTCCTGTACTCCAGCTTTCCTTTTTGTCACAGTTTAGGGTCAGGGCGGCCTCTTAGCCCTATAACAGATGCTCTCTGTTAGCCCCACTCCCTCCCCAGAGCGGAAGAGAAAGGGAATAAGGCAGAGAGACAGTGATTAGAAAAGGAAACTGGAACATCTTTAATGAAAATAATAATAATAATAATAATAATAATAATAATAATAATAATGGAATATATACAAATATACACAAGACCAGTATCAAACCGAACCCCTCTGATGGTAATTACATCATCATCACCACTGATGCTGTGGAGCAGGCACCGGGGGAATCCCAGACTGGGCCCTGCAGCAGACAAGAGATGTGTTCAGGAGCTGGATTCTGGTACCAGGTTCAGGAACACACCGATTGGGATTGAAGGCAGGATGGACAGAGTCCTCCTTGGATGCTCTGAAGGAACCAAAAGAAGACCTGAGCCAAGTCAAGCAAAGCTGGTAAAACAGGCCAAGAGGGGAGAAGAACCAAAGACCCTCCAGATCCCTCAGCTTTATGCCGAATATGATATATATGGAATGGAATGGAATGGAATGGAATGGAATGGAATGGAATGGAATGGAATGGAATGGAATGGAATGGAATACCTCGTTGGTCAATTTAGGGTCATCTGCCCTGTCTGCTCCTCCCTACACATGCGGCCTTTCACTTTTCTGCGCCCCCCCCCCCAGTGTGGTACACAAGATCCAGCAGTGGCCTTGGTTTGTACACCAATCCTTGGTAGTAACTCTAAACATGGGGTGTTATCACTGTTAGAGAAGACACTGTCTGTGAGAACAGGCTGCTAACTTCAGACAGTGAAGTTAGTTAGAAGAACTGAGCTGAAAAGTAAAATCACTGAACAGATTTAGTTCTGTTCTCACTCAGACCAGGACACTTTTCTAAATAGGTAGTGATAGTGGCGGTGCTTTTCAACCAGCTGCTATTTGTTTGGCTGATTCAGAGCTTCCAAACTGGCTTTCTCTGTTTATTATTTATGTTTCTGGGCAATGCTTTCATCAATGAGGCTTCTTATTTCCCCATGGGAAGGCCTCAAGATACTACCATAATGAAAGGTATTAATGATAATTTTCATCTTTTGGGGATCTGAGTGCTTCTGGGGCAGTGGGTTTACAATTGTAAGGCTCTTGAAGTCCACAATCATCTTTCTTTTCCTTGTTTTGTACCCTCTCTTTTCCCTCCTCTACTTTCTTATGTGAGAATTACAGGCAAATACTTGTTAGTGTAGAAATTCAAAAATTCCCACCATCAACCTAAGTTTGGAAAGATTGCAGGTTGGAAATATAAAAGTTTTAGGGTCCTTACCTTGAATCTCAACACTTCTTTTAAGTGATGATTCTTTTTTATGGATGGAGACCATTCATCTTTGGTGATGAGGTTTCCACTAAATTACTGATAACATGTTAGGTTCCACTGAGAGGCAGCTAGAATGTAGAATCACACTAAGATGGATAGGTTTGTTGATACATTACTGTCATAGCTCTTCAATAATTACCCATATGTTCAGAAAGGTTTAGAATGTGCCTGTCATTCCCATGCTAATTACAGGCTGTTGTAAAGCTCATTTTTCATTACTGGGATCATGCCATGTTTATGGGGTTTGACGAGTTGTTTGTTCTGGGCTGATGCACTGCAGTTTTGTTGGAAGTCTTATATTTAAATTGTAAATAGATAAGAGGGTTCTACTTCTTTTTTAACCTAAAATGCATTGCAGTCAACATAATGGGCAAAATCTTTACTCAAGCGTATTGAGCTCAGTAACACTTTGTTTGAAAATACTGGTCTCTGAATGAAAGAAGCAGAATTCTCAGACTTACACATTACCATTGTACTTAAATTAAAAAAATATATAAATAAAAAAATTTCCTTCATTCTCCCATTCCCTTTATCCACCCTTCCTCTCGTGTAAAGCTGTGAGATCCTCATTGCCTCAGAATTAGCTTTCCCATTAATTCTCTTAAATGTTTAAGGGAATTGGAAACTCTTATCCCACTAAAATTAGTTTGACTGGATCATTGTATCTTAGAAATAATTTATATAATTATGGTTATAATATTTTATAATACCTTTCAAGTACTATACATATGTCTCACATCTTATGTAACAACTTATAATTAGTTTATCCAGTGATCCTCTGAGTTACTGATGTTCATTCTAAAAGCAAAAGTTTATTCTGAAGATTGTATAGAGATACATAGAATATAACATATGTATGCATACACACACAGCTACACGGGGCTACCACTGAAGGAAAAGGATTTTGGTAAAAAAAAAGGCCATTTAATGAATACATCAGATTTCAGGTTCTACATTCACAGTTAGTTTCCCAATTTTCACGCCTTGAAAGAGGAAACAGGTGTGAGATGATGTCACTTGCAGTATTTCTCAAAGCTACAAAGGTGAAGCATGCTCTAGGGAAGCAAGTATATGGTATTTTGTCATATGCTTGTTGTGATAGGCCTTGCATGTAGGAGTCCATGGTCATTAACAACAGAGGCCTACATCAAAGCTAGTGTCCTGCAGTGAGACCCACCAACCACACAAGTGGCTACTGGAAAGTAGTTTCTCCTGGGTGCCTACACCATGTATTTTCATATGGAGATAGAGCTGCTACATCTCCATTGTGCCTCCTCACTTGTGACATCTGCACTGGACTGGAAAAATATGAAGTCTATCATCCTGTGTAGGATTTCCCTGGATTTTCTTCCCCTGAAACATCTTCTCCTCCCCTATGGTGTTAAGAGTTTGCTTCTATTAGCTTGTTTAAATAAATGAAAATGAAACCCATGGGAAAAAAATAAATCAAAAGTTTGTCCATCTTTACAATTGTCTTTAAAACGAAGCTTTTAAGCTGATACTGAAATGCAGTATCTTTTCTTTCTTTTCATTTTTTTGTTTGGTTTTTTTTCCCAATGTCTGGGGGAGACAACATATGAAAATAACTTGGTAGACAATGCTGTTGTTGTTAAGCTTCCAGATGTGATTAAAAACAGAAGTGCAAGACATTTTATCAGTGATTCACTTCTTACAAGATTGCCAGGTTGAGGATTGCAGATTCAAAAGACTGAATAGTTCATGAGTGCCTTTTAAATGTTAATTCAAAGCTTGAACTTCAGATGTAAGCCTTGCAGTTAACTCTCTCCCTAAATCTGTTGTATTCTAATTTATCATCAGAGAAGTTGTGCAGAATCACATTCTACAGGGGCATGAGGAGATGTGTTTGTTTACTCCTTTATCTAGTACAGATTATATTCAAGAGTTTGGTATTTCTATGTAGCTTTACCTGGCTGAGCAACATGAAAGGGTGTAAACATCATAAGAAACCAAGTATTCTGAGACAAAAAGGGAGAAAATAGCTATGAAGGGCTGTTACCCTTTTTGCCTTTCATGTTATTTCGCTTGGATCGGTAAGGAGAAAATGAGAGGAGCAGCACAAGAAATATGAAGTCACAGCACAGTGCAATGCAGTAACTGAAGAACTGATAAATATTAACTGCATTCCAAGGACCTGAAGTCCAGAGTCAGATGAATCCAGAGAGTGATGAATGTATGGATATTCCATCTTTTTTTTTTTTCTTTTAACTTATTTTTTTCTTGTTAATTGTCTACAAACGGAAACAAGATTACTTTTGGTTTTGTTTGTATGCTACATTCCAGAAGGACACATTCCACATCTCATTGTTTCAACTCTGGTTAGTAGACGTGTTTAGTAGCATGACAGATTTTTAGATTACCTGACATTTCCTCTGCAAGATCAATGACTATTAACCATTTAATATTACTTTTTAGAACTAATTGGACTGTTTACAGGAACATGCTTAGGGAAGAGTGGATTATAAATTTTTAATAATTTCTATCTCTCTTTTTTTTTCCCCTTTCTTCTTTGAAGTGTTTTAGTGCAAGCCTTTTAGGATATAAAGATATATCCAAGAGGATAAAAGGAAATTGGTTGCAACTAAGAAAATCAAATCAAATATGGCTAAACACTAAACAAAATTAAAACTATTTTCAGAGATATCTAGTAAAGCTTTACAGCTAATTCCATGAAAATTCATCCAGCTGTTATGTCTAGGCACTTGGGGCACTGACTAGTCTGGATTAAAAAAAAAAAAAACAAACCAGAAAACCAAAAGATGGAGCAAGGAAATTATAGTATCTAATTTATTATTAACTGTCTGGAGGTCTCATTTGAATGAAGGAGGGATAAGACTAAGTAGAGATGCTGTCCTATCTGACTATGTCTAGCCAGACATTAAAAGCAGAAAATCTCAGAGTTAAAAATACATTACTAGATATTTGAAGATAAAGTATAAATTAAAGGGAGGAGCAAAAGAAGTGGAAACTGACCCTCAGAACAAGGAACAGAGTGTGGATCCAAAGCTAGAGGAGAAACAAAGTTGCAGATGAGCCTGGCAAAGGAAAGACACTAGGATACAGGGGAAAATGTGAAACAAGACATAAAAAGCAATATTTATTATTCATAATACAATATGAAGAATGAAAAATTTGGGAAATGCAAGAATGAAAGTTTCCAATACAATTTATATCCTCACAAATGCATGTTATTGTGATGATCCTTGCATATAAATAAATATTTTCTTCCTCATCTGTAAGAGGTTTACATTTAAGCAGGGGGAAAAAAAAGAAACTAAAACAATCTTTGAAATCATGTCAGAGTAGAACGGAACAAAGCCACTTTTTTTCTTAGTGCTAATGATGCATTATTGATGGGGCTGTAGTTTTGCAAATTTAAAATACAATTGCTACTTTTTTCCCCTTCCTCCAAAGTGTGATGTCTAATGGTGTCAGTTGGTTCTGTGTACTGTAGAAAGAAGAGATCTGTTTTGGTTTCTTGTTTCACTGGATATAAATCTCTCTTTCATTACCAGTTTAAGTGTATGTAAAAGAGTTCTCATGCCAAACTAATACTTAGGTTTCAATACTTTCTCTAGCACTTGCCAATTTTTCTCTTACAGAGAAATAGATTCACGGAATGTTTTAATGGAATGTTTTCATAGAATATTTTGGCTTGGAAGGGACCTTTAAATATCATCTAGTCCAACCCTAAATACTGTTACACAGTTTGGTATAATCTGTAAATTTTATTGTAACTCTGGTGTTTTGTACCCATATCACCAGACAAAAACATAGCCTTGAAAAGCTTCTCTGGTAATCTCCCTTTTACCAAGGTTACCATTTCAGCATAATATTCCTAGTCTTCTTTGCAATTGACTCTTTATTTGACTAAGAGTTTCTTTTTGGCCTTTTTCTAATAAATGGATTTTTCTGTTAATAGCTTTCAAAGAATCAAGATCTACTGCACTTCCTTTGACAAATTATTATACAAACTATATTTCTAAAATATGGTATTTATCCATGGTATTGATTAAGTCTGTACAATCAGCTTTTGGTGAGTCTCTTTCTCTGTCACTACCTTGTCTGTAATAATTTTCTCTTCAGAAAGTATTCTGCTGTCTTGCATACTACTGAGGTCAAATTCATAGGTTTGCGATAGCTGAGATCACTGCCTTTCTTTTCTTAAGGCACGAGATAAGAGCTGTGCTCACTATTGCTAAGCAGCTTTCTAATCTGTGTACTAAAATACAAGTAGGAAAGGAAAAAAAAAAAAAAAAAGATAGTCATGATTGGGGGCTCAGTAACGATTGGGGGCTCAGTAACTAGTAAAATACATGTGAGTTTAAAACAGAGAAACTGTAGTGCAGATGTTCTAGATTGTGGCCATTTTACTCCAGAACAAAAGTTCATTATTCTGATGGAGCTTAATCCACTTTACCACTTCTCAACCTTTCTTCCTTCCATCCTCTCTTCAACTGGTACTTGCACGTGTTTCATAATGAACTCTACAAACACTTGCAAGATAAAGTGAGCCCAGTGCATGTCCTACTGGTTCAAGTTTAGGCTGTCCTTTCTCAGACTTTGTTAGAAAAATTTCTGTCCAGGAAGGGACAGCTTCTACACTACAGTTTGCAGAATGTATATAAGAAAGTATATCTCAATGCAGGCAGGAAAGAAGATTCAATATACCATCCTTTGAGTTCTGGTCTATGTAGTGACTAGGTTATAGTAGTCCTGGCTAATCAATATTAAGCAGCTTGGGTCAGCGTGCAGGGACCTATGTGCTTGGGGCATACACAGACAATGCAGGGGAGAGATTCTCTCCAGCATTAGCAGCCCCTGGATCTGTCATTCAAAGGGTATTCCCTATGTACCAGATTTAGCCTCTCTTGCCTCTACTATCCCATCAGTCTCTATTATCTCACTCTACTATCTCACTCAAAGATTTTATTGTGTCAAAAGGGAATGTACCACATACATATAGCCAAGATAATATTGCTAGTTTAATTTGTCAGTGTAATTCAAATCAAGCAAAGAGTTGTTGCTAGTTCAGTCATTATAATACTACCATTCATAGTCCAAAATAATACAGAAAAGACTCAATAATAGAAGTAAAATAGTTATCCAGGAAAAATTTTCTAGTACCCTCCTCTTTTCTCTGGGGTTATTCACACCCTCACAGTGTCCCTCTGAGACCCAAGGATGATAATGTTAGCACTGGTACAGGATTTGAGCAAGTTGTCTGCAACTCAGGTTAATTGATGGGAGAATATTGATGCTTGTAGTGAGATGTCTCTTCATCCTCCATCTTGTGGGCAAATTGAGTTTATTTTTACCATTTCCTAACACATTCTGCATACATGAGCTTTCTCTTTATTTAATCTCTGTTCAGTTTTTTGTTCTCTTTGTTATATCTAAGTCAGTTTAATAAGACTGTGCTCCTGTAGAGGCTACTGGTTGACCACTGTGATTTCTATTAACAGTCTGAGATCTTTGTTTACATTTTCAGTTTATCATCTTTGAAACAACATTTTATTCTAGGATCATAGATAATTCAATCTATACAGAATAACTACTTGTCACTGTGAACTAACACCAACCATGCCTAAACCTGACAGCTAAACAATTGCTGCCACAGCTAAAACAAGTTAAAACCAGTCAAGACTAAGACAAACCCAGAAAGTCCTGAGAACCTGCACTGTCAGGTCAATAAAAACTTTTGATAGCAATTAAAAAAAGAAACAAACTTGTTTACTAGAATGCATGGTGGACCACCTCAGCAGTTTAACATTGCACTCATGACTGTGATAGCCAATTTATTCTGTCATCAAACATCATGTTGAAAGACATATTGGGTGCCAAGGAACAGCACCTTGTACAATTACAAGGAACCTCAAACAAGACAAACAACACCTCACTACAGAGCAGCTCCAGATCTGGGATGGAAAAAGGCCATTTATGAAAGATGTGGATGGATGCCTGGATATGACTCCAGAACAGGCTCAACTTCATAACCTGTGATGAATAATGTATTTATTTTTAATAATTTGCAGCTGAAGCTGCTCCAAAGAGTATGGCATGATTTTAACACAATAAGTTTAATTTTTCACAACTGCTTGTGCATTGTATTAAGGCCATCATGATTCTCTAATTCTTAACATTTCCATAATGTGTCAAGAATTAATGTTAAATGCGGAAACATATCATGATTCCAGAGTATCCATTAATCTTTTTTTCCCCAGTTAATATATCCCTTAGATTGAGATAGATCACAGATAAAATTAAACATACATGGAATTACTTTTTTTTATTTTAATTTTTTTAACTTTATTGGATAATTGCAGTAATGGCATAATAATAAAAAGTATGAAAATAAAAAATATGGAGAAACATACTACTTATATACTAAATGTGGTGTGATATGACTTGCAAACTCTATTTGATATGATTTGTGTTGTGGGCAACATAAATCTTTCAATCCTCTTTCTGTAGCTTCTTATATTTCAGCTTTATAAAGGAGATGGGTACATATTTGTGTTCCATAATATAGCGAGGATGGACATTTCTATGTTGACTATTATCAGTTCAAATAAGAAGCTAACAAGCAGTTGTAAGACTGATGTACACTACCTTTTTCACACTTTCCAGACACATGACTTCTTTACAGACAGTACAGTTCAGGTCATAAAAGGTTTTGCTGCTTTAATAGTCCGAGTTTGTTAAGTCAGGAAAAAAAAAAACCATGGGGAAAGGCAAGGGCAAGCACCAATCTCAGAAATTCATAAGGGCAAGAAAATGTTAATTTCATATTTTAGTCCTAGTCCTGGCAGCCCAGCTAAATTGTTACTAACTCAGAGATTTGATATTAGACCAATGATGATATGCAATGAAGCAACTGGACAAAAAAACCAAAACACTATAAGTAATATTACAATCAGCGTATTAGATTCATTGAAGCATATTAAGGCTTTCTTAATTCAGAGGCTTTACGAAGTAGTGTCAGTTCCCTATGCGTTAATCGTTTGACTGCTTGCTCTTTTCCACAAGAAGGGCTGATCTGGTGTGGAGAATGAGAACTGCTGTCAGAAAGCTGCTATTTCTTTATGCACAGATCTACATCTTCTTTATATTTTGCTTACAGAAAAATGGTATGGTACCAGAAAACAACCTATCAGTTGGTCCCAAGCCAACAGAATTAAACAGACACATGGACTTCAGTAGCAACTTTTTCAAAAAGAGTTACCCCTTTGATCTATAGTAGATAGAAAATTATAGTAAATGCTTTTAATGAACTTGACTAGATTAAATTAATATCTTAAAGAAGAGGCCTTTCTTCCTGCAATACTGTGTTCCCACAGATCCTTTGAAAGAGTTGCAAGTGTTCAGCAGCTCTCTACTTGAGTAGGTTTTCTCTTGACTGGTCTCAATGTTGCTGGAAGTGGAACTTCATTCAGTTTGTGAAAGAGGAGATGGTGGAAACTGTGTGCAGAATAGTTTCCAGATAAGAAATGTATGTTACATTGCCTGCTGAAGTGGGCTAGCTCTTCTTGTAAGGTTACAGCAGATCGCACACTACTTGTACAGTAGTCTGAATTCCCCAGAAGGTCTGATTTTCTGTTGTATCATTGGAAGGGAAGAAAAAGACTAAACTTGATCTGGTTTAGGATGCTATGACTTTCAAAAAGGGCCTGTTTCTGAAATAAAGGTGCTTGCTAAAGGACTTAACACATGCAAGTAAACCAGAACACATTTTCAACAATAAAATACTTCTTGAAGAAATCAAAACTGCAGCTGTGGGGAAAGCAACTGTCACAGCACTGTCTGTTTTGTGTGCTTCAAAGATTGGTGCTCAAAACCCATGTAGTTTGTATTACATCAGAATCAAAGCACTGTATTGATATATTAACAAATTGTATCATTATCAGCAATTCAACAGATAAATGACATTACCAGATGTTTAAAAAATGTTAATATACATCTACAAATTTCAAAACATCATTCTATAACTGATCGCCATAAACTGTAATCACAGACATGCAGAGTTATGTGCACACTACCCCATCAAAAGTGCAGGTTGCAAGCACATTGTTGAATCATTTCTTCTACTTGCGCACCCCTTCTGTAGGTGTCATAGATGCTACATCTTCACAGGTACATGTGCTGCTCCAACAGTCTGCTAATCTACCTGCTGGCAAGAAAACCTCCCTCATGAACTGACAGCTGCACACGCCAGGTGTGGGTCCTCACTTGTTGCCCCTGCACTGTCAACCCATCAGCAGGGTATGGACTTTTTATGACATCTGTCAGGGAAGATGGTCCATGAGGCCTTGGGTCAAGGTTCTGATATCACTGTGATAACTTTTGGAAGTATCAATCTAGGCTTGACTGCCACTCTCTTCATACTCCAATGTATCTCCCCACAGGCACAAATTTTCATGCTATTTTTATACTTCTTTTCAAGTGCGCTCCTTCTTTGCTTGAAAAGTCCATTAGTAATCTGGTATAATAATGTTGGCAGTTGATTTATGCAAACGTTGTACTTTTAATCTCCTCTCAGTAAAATCAGTTTTTGGGAAAACACTTTGTCAGGTAGTTTCAGATATTGCAGTCACATATGCTCTTTACGGTCATAGTCTTCAATCACTTGTTATTGTCCAAGCCATTATGCCAAGGGAGGATTGTTCAGACTCCCCCCCTGAGAGGAAAAAAGAGTTTAGCTGGTCTGGATGCTTTGTGAGCATCCATTTGTTGACATAACTTTTAACACTTTTGACATCAAGGGCAGAATACCTGCCTTGTGAAAGAAGGGAAACATAGACAGATCATCACCAAAACATATCCCAGAATAGAGAGTTCACATGGTATTTTGCATGTTTCCAAGTCCTGGTTTAAATTAGTCAGTATACAAACTATGTCTGGGCTCTTCTGCTCAATGTTGTCCACTCTGGGGCCTCCCTGTCACTCTCACCTAAACACTTGTTTCCTTGCAAATGTGAATAAAGCCCTCTCAAATTTCAAACCTCAATATTTTTTGTGAAGTCTTGGGTTTAGGTCAGTTCAACAAAGCACCCTTCATTTGTCTCAGTGAACTGCTCTCAATAAATCAGAATTTCTGAGGTTTATGCTTAGTTTTGAAGACATTTAGATTTTCCAGCTTGATTCAACAATCATGAAGTAGAATCCTCTTCATATATACATCATTCTATAAAGACTTTCAGACTCATTATTATGATAGTTTTGCAGCTCTTCAATAGCAAATTTCTTTACTTTCTTTCTCAAAGATTCATGTCTGTGTATAAGTTTCTTTTTAATAATCTATTAATGATTAAATGCTGTCTTTATTTTTTTCCTCTATTTTTTTTCCTAAAAGCTCCACATACCATAGCTACACAATGACAGTATAGCTATTTTCTATCCCTTATACACAGAATTTTGAGCTCTACATTTTAAAGGCTAAACCCTGATTCATCCTACCTGTCTCAAACATAAATATTTCTTTAGTTTTAAACCAGGTCATCACCTCAGTAAAAATCCATCCTTCATTTCTTTCACAAAAACTCCTGGTTCAAAGTCTCCAAGCTAACAGAAGAACGTTGATATTTTATCAGGTGATTTGAGCTAAAATACTTTTGTTCTCATGGAAGAGATTTATGGACTATAAAAGACAGAAGTACCCATTCAGGTGGTCTAGTTTTGCATTCCTCAGTAAAAGAGACTGTAGTACTTCATCCAGTGCTTCTTCCATAAAGTTTAACAACTTCATCAGATTATGGCTCCAGAAAAATTGTATTTAGTACTTGTTAATTTTTTTTTCAGCTTTTCCCTATTGAATAGCTGTAGATTTTAGATGGCTCATGAGAAAGTATGACCATAGGTTAGTATTTTGAGTACCTTGAGTATTCTGGGAGCTCTGAGCTCTGTTGTGGGGGGTTTCTCATCTTTAATAAGAGGTTAGGGAATTTGAGTGACTGATACTCAAGAGATTCTGCTCCAGGGGGACTTAAATAAAAATCTTCTATTTACTGATAGTTTTTCTTGATTTAACATTTTGCCTTTTGAAGCCTAAAATCTGCAGCTGAAAATCAGGAACAGGATTTTGTCTCTTATAAAGACAGTATGATGTAATATTATAAGAAATTATATACAAGGGGACAGATGCCCTAAAAGCAGCCACTATTGAAATCTGCCACTGTGTTCAGAAAATTGATATTCCGTTTAAAGAAATGTTGATAAAATGTTAAATACAAAAGTCTTGTTGTTCAGAGCAAGCCTTTAAAAATGATATCTTGTGTTGACAGAATGGGTCTAGGTCTTTCCAAGCTGTAGGGTGTCAAACTCTGATCCAAATGAGTTGATGTCCCAAACATTGTGTGAGGAACACTCTGACCTGAACAAGCTGATGTAAGAAGCAGCCTTGTGGTTGGAACATGGGGCAAAATACGCCAGCTGAGGTGGGAGTGAAGTACATCGTAGGATAGGTGGACTTGTCCCCTTGTTAAGTTTTCATATTCATGGCCTACCAGGCAAAGTGTAAGAGTCTCCACAATCACCGACTCAATTGGTGAAAAGGGTTAATGCCACCCTTCCTCCTCTTGTGCATGTGAGGAACAGTGGTTACCACCTCTTTATACTGTCTGTGAAAATTAGCACCACCTCTCTACACTTTCTATGTAAATGAAGGGGTATGCCAAGCAACATCCCTCTTAGCAGGATATTAAAAAGGACTTGAGTATACTGGCAGGGATGTACCTACCACCGAAAATCCCCAAGGAATGGACCAGGCTAGATGTTGCTGGAACCCTGAGTGCTGATACGGAACTTTTCTTACTCTTTCATTCTCCTCTCCTCTCCTCTCTCTCTCTCTCTTTTTTACATTCTCTTTCCTTTAAGTACCTCATGTATAGTTTTAGTAGTTTCTAGAAATCAGGGGATTGTGAATGAAACTTTCTTTTTCTTTTTTTTTTTTTTTTTAATGTTATGGATTTATTGTATGAGTTTCTTTAATTTACCCCAAGAGAATCATCAAACCTCGGTTTCTTCTTTCTATCCCTCCACACCTTGATTGTGTAGGATGTGACAGTCGGGCTTGGTTTGAAACTAGAAGTCCATCTTGATCCCTGTAAGATTTTTGTACACAATTCATTGTGGTGTGAGTTTCCCACTTTTTCTTGAAGTTCAGCACAACCCTGTGAGTTGTGTCAGTCTTTACACTAAATGTTGTCCTCTTGTAGAGGAAGACAGAGTTTCTCTATCACATACACCATTATTTATAGCTCTGGTTTGGTTAGCAGAATTTGTGGGTATGAATTGACCTATATTGCCCTTCAACTATTCTTGTTCTGCTCTAAATGCAAATGATACATGCATCTTCAACAAAATAATATCTTTGTACCTTTTCTGTTACAAAGTATTTGGTTGATTGATTGATGTAATTTTCTTTTTATTGTGTAGATGGAAGAGTTGAAATGAAGATAATATTTTTATCATTCCCTTGGTAGGAAGTTAATTTCTGGATTCACAACAAAACCGATACAAATATTGCTGTATCAAAACAAAGACCAGAGGTTACAGCATTCTGAGATTAGCTGACACATGTAAGATGCAGATATGTAGAGACTTTTCCCTTCTGCTAGATAAATTGCTAGGTCCCCCTCTTACAAAGCTCCAAGCAGAGAAGATAGAGAAAAAAAATAAGTGTTACCTTCCCAAAGTCATGGGTAGAAATAGGATAGAATCCCTGATCTTCTTCAAAGACAGGTTAGCTGTTCTATTGAGGTATATGTAGACAGCTATGCTGCTGTTAGGACATAAGCCTGGGAATGCAATTGAACCTTGGCAATGACTTTTCATAACTGGGCTTTGTGATCCGTCATCAGTCATTTATGGGCCTAATCATGGTCCTCACTCAAAAAGTCTCTAATTTGTCCAGGTGAAGTAACTCTTCAGGAATGTCCATCACTTTCTTCTTTACAGATTTTCACTTGTCTTGCCTTTCCATACATCCACGTATTGCACACACTAGAAAGAATAAACTGTTATACAGCAAGCTACAAGCTGTATTCCATTGCTTCCTTCAGAGACTGGACATTTAGCCAATATTTAAGTACTGATGTTCTATCAAAAACCAGTTATAATAGCATGTATATTTCTGTTATTACTTTAAAGAAGTGGTACCTTAAAGTGTGTCCTCAAAGATACACATTCTACTTAAATGTGTAGATTTGGAAAACATATCCCACACAGCAAAGAAAAGGTAGTGAACAACAAGTATTTGGTTGATGATTGCAATTCATCGCAACACAATTTCTGTGCAGATTATAGTTCTATTTTGGTCTTAACTTTTCTTTTATCACACCTTAGGAGTAACATAAAGTGCACTGAAAAACGGAGATGAATTATTTTAGTACTTTAAATATTTTTCTTTTGAAAATCTGCGTGACTTGGCAGATGCACCTTGTATCTTGTGTTGTCTCAAAGATCATAATGTTAATGAAGCTGAGAGCTGGATAAACTATGCTAATACTGCATCCATTTTTTTGTTCTGCTGCTCTGTTGAAAATACTGTTTCTTAGCTACTCTCCATGTGAGATACCAACATTAATATGAGGCAACTGGAAAGCAGATCACTGGAGAAATGACCAGGAAGCCAAGATAATAAATACTGTGACATGATGAGATAAAAAAGTCTCTAGTGATAGCTGTATGTTTATGAAAAGAACAGAAAAATGAATGTCCCTTTCCTGCATTCTAGTGCAAATACTTTTTTGAAAAACAAGTAATGGAAGGAATAGAGAACAGCTGTGGTAACAACAGATGGGACAAGGCCCAAAGATAGGAGAACTGACACTTGTGATTCCACAAGGCAACTTCATGATCAGTCCTTCCTAGTTTTGTCTTTTTTTGTAACGACAGGTCATCAGAGATATAGGTCACAAAGTACAGCAGCTGAGCAAGATCATCTACAGCAAATATACAATCTGGCTTCTCAGAGTAGCTGCAAACTTGACAAGTTTTCACCTATTATTGGCCACACAACTTCTGGTTTTCTTTCCCATAGACACAATCTGGAGCTTTGGCTGAACCCCTTCCCCATGCCTTGTTCAAGGAGTCCCACGTACATGCAAACAGGAATTTATATGGACTGATTCAAAGTCATCTTCCCAGCCTAGGGCAGTGAGTCCAGACAGTCAGCACAGGACCATGCTGAACATGAGGCATGATTACCCAGTAATCAGAAGCATATGGAATAAGCATGCAATTGCCTCATGAGTTTAACCAGTGAAGGAAAGCTCTTGACAAAATACCAAGGTTGAAATAGGTAGATGACAGCCAGTCAAGATGACTCAACGTAATAGAGGACACACAAATGTAAAGAAAGGAAAAGCAAGGTGGTTGGGAAAACAGTGGGGTAACTCTGGAAGAAGTGTACAGAGGTTTTAGTCTCTAAGTCTGTTGTTGTTGAATAGACCCAGCACCTCAGCAGTCCCAAGGTGGACTTTATTCCATGCATTAAAGCAATAGTGATTCAGAGCAGGAAAGATCTGTGGATGCAAGCCATTTCAATATGAAAGCTTATACCCCATGATGCATTTTAAGATGAGACACAATGCAAGGACTTTAGTGGTAGAGTAGACCAAAGCGTCTCTCTTGCAGTCAGCATTAGTCACTCAGCTGTTGTAAACCAGCCAAATTCCACTGACTTTAAAGAAAATAGTATTAATTTTCACTAGTTGAAAGGTTGCTTCAGAACCCTCAAAGCAAACTGTATTGCTTCTTATTTTATCTCCAATGACTATACTTTAAAAAGTGTTTTCTTAGCCAGTAGATGACAGCATAATGCCACCAGTAAAATCAAAATTAGTAAAACTAACAAGGTGAAAATCCAGATTGATTGTTTGTTGCCTATTTTTTTTAGATGTTCTTTAATGATGTAGTGAGACCTTATTATCGTTTCTTAGTCATCATTTTTCTCTTTGTTAAGCAATTTTTTAATTTCTTTTTTTCTTTAATTCCTAAAAAAAAGTTAACTCATGGGCTTTTGTTGGCAATATATCTCAGGGGATATTTTCTTGCTGAGAAAGAAAAAACTGATGATATTTTCCTGTAATGGAACATTATACTGGAATACATGTCAAAAAAACTTTAAAATTTCATAACAAGGACTCTATGCTATTGTATAAAATTCTTTCTAGATGTGTCAGGACATAATCTAAAAATAATAACTAAAAAAAAGAGGTGTGTATGAATGTATACATACATGTACATATTATGTTAAAGCACTAACAAGATCCAAAAAGACAATTTCTGGAAAGTCACTTGGCATCTTATTTTTTTCCTGAAACAGTTTGCCTTTGTTTTGTTTGGGGGATTTCTGAGGCAGTATAAAATGCTATTTAACAAAACTCATTTAGCAGAATTCACACAAGGAAAGATGCACAAAAAAAAAGCAGCAGACCAAATGCTGACCTCCCTGAGCAATAACAAATGTTCTGTAAAAAATGACAAATTTCATTCCTCATTGCACATTTCCCCTTTATCTCTTTTTTCTTTTTTTTTTTTTTTTCTTTATGTTATCTGGTGCAATAATTCCTCTGAATGCCTATGCATTTTCTGCTATGGTATGTGATTTTCTATGACAAATGAATTTTTTTCAGGCTTGGTGAAGGCAATACCTAGGGACTTGGAAATTCTGAAGTTGCCTGACTTTGCTATGTACCAAGCAACCTTAAGCTGTAGCAAGGTTAGTTACATTGCATTTAAAGACATTTTACACTTGAATTATGCATTCAATGGCATAAGTCATGTAGTACTAATACAATTTTTTTTTTTACTTAAGGATCAAATTGTATGGCTGTGTTTATGTGTTTAGGTTTTGTGCTGTTTTTTTCAGTTGGTTTTGTTTTGTTTTGGGTCTTTTGTTTTTTTTGGTTGGTTGGTTTTTGTTTGTTTTTTGATAGTGATTGCACTTTGCTACAGTCTGCATGAGGGAGAAGAGAAGTGATTAGATTCTTTCAGTAGCTATATTTCTGCTAGCTTTTTAGCTGGAGCATCTTCTGTACTTTACCACATATGCTCTGGTGGTTTCAATAAAGAATTGTCCATCTATACAGGGACAATCATTCAGCCTCTTTGAGTACCTAAGGAGCAGAGGCTGGTTTCTTGACAAAAATCTTACCTGTATGTGTTTTTGTTGTTGTATTTCTCAACCTGTTAACTCCACTATGTATCTAGTCACTCTGAAGTTCCTGTTTAGAGTAAATTACAATGGACGTGAATCTTTAAGACAAAACCAAACCAAACCATCCCCAAACCCATCTTGTCTTCTGCAGTGGGTGCATTTTTAAGAAAATATGTCCATGCAAAGCCTGTGTGATGTTTGTATGTGTGGGTGAAAACTGGACTAGTCTATTGTAATGAAGATTAAGACCTTGAAGGCAACTTCGTTGCCTCCTGGCAAGTTTCTCTGTATAATGAATAACTGCAATGTGGACAATGGAGAAGAGATATAATGATTTTATTGCAGCTGTGTGCATCAAAATCTCTTTCACACTGATAATAGTGTTCCTTGGAATGAACACTAGAGTAATCTTTGTTATTTTCCCCTTCTAACTGAAAATAAAGCATAAGATATAACAGCAAGGTGAAAATCAAGGGAGAGAAAATATATTCAAACAGGAAATTATTTACAAGAAGCTACAAAGGACTACATTTCAATTTTAAGAGCTACCTTAATTAGTTGTAAAAGGTAACTAATTGAATGATGCAGACCTTGATTTTTGGCACCAAAAAATATTTCTTTGTACTATCCTTTTACATAGGAGGCTCAATTTTCTGTGTAGGTCAGAGAGGAATGAACAAGTGGCCTCCATGTGATCATATCCAAGCCTGTCAATGTTTAAGAGGCATTTGGACAATGCCCTTTACAACATGCTTTAACATTTGTTAAGCCATGAAGTAGTTAGGCATTTGGACTAGCTGATCACTGTAGGTACCTTTCAACTGAAAATATTCTATTATTCTATTATTCTATTATTCTTTTATTCTATTATTCTCTTATTCTTTTATTCTTTTTT
>WUAM01000287.1:77240800-77260373 GCA_024336885.1 Actenoides hombroni
CTAGCCTACATTTTCCCTAGTGTTCCTTTTGCTGCTGCTGTATCTGTAGAAGTAATTTTTTTTGCCATTCATGTGTCTCAGCAGATTAAATTCCAGTTTAGTTCTTGCTTTCCCAATCACATTCCTGTATGCTCAGACAGTGTTTCCCTATTTTTTTCTGGGTCACCTGCTCCTGTTTCTGTCTCTTTTCAGCTTCCCTTTTATGCAGACCTGTAGTCCTTAAGTTCAGGAGCAACTTGTTCATTAATGAAGGCCTGCTGCTGCCTTTGCTTCACCTCCTGCTCATTGGGATGGACTACTCTTGAGTTTGGAGTGGATCCTTGAATATCACCCAAGTCTCCTGGATCCTTCTCTCCAGGACTTTATGTCATGGTATTCTTTGAAGAAGTTCTCTAAATAGTCCAGAGTCTGTTTTCCTGAAGCACAGGGCCATGATTCTGCTATTTGCCTCTTTTCCTCTTTGCAGGACCCTGAACATCGCTATCTCACAGTCACTATAGCCAGAGCTGCCCTAGCCTTTACATTCCTGAGTGCTTCCTGGCTGTAGTTATGAGATGTTGTACAGCACCTCTCCTCATCAGCTACTAGATTGCCTGTATTAGGAACTGCACCAATGTAGTCCAGAAATCTTTCAGATTCTACTTTTCCCATGTGTTGTCCTTTCAGGAGATACTTGTCTAGTTAGAGTATGCAGTTAAGTTTGAAATGTAACTTTCTTATGAACATTTAAGAACTGAGGCAGCCATGCTTTCTTCCAGAACATTTGATTTGTAGTCATAAAAGGTTGTCTAAATGTGGCTTCCTAATGATCTTAACAAAGAACATTACTGTCTTCCACAGACTCTTTCCAAACTGCACTTAATGTATATATTAAAAATAAGGCACCTTTTTCTTAAATGGTAAAGTTTTTCTCATCTGTTTAAACTAAAAATCAAAACCTAAACACTATAATACTACCTCCTGTGACTGTATCAGTTCAGTAAGTAGGTTCAAACTCACTAACTTTTGATAGCAGGTATTCTACCAAAAGTGGAATATCTGTCTGTGAGTAAGAGCAGATCGGCTCTTTGGTAGCAAAGATTACAGCATCACTAATTCTGTGAGTAACCTTGTCTGACAGTGTTTGTGAATTAACAACACAGTGAGTGTGTCTATGGATTATGATGTATTCTGACTTACAGGTTCTGCAAGTAATAATTTTCAGTGCTGATTGGGAAAATATAGTGTAGAAAACACAGCATTTCCTTCCTCTAGTCAGAAATTTATTTTGTCTCAGAAGTCAGTGCATACAAGGATGCTACACCAGATGAATAGGGCAGACTGGATAAAGTGCTGAACATTGGAGGAAAAAGAAAACAATCCCTTGCTCTAAAAATGGGTGATTAAAACTTCCATAATGTCCTCTGCAGGTAAGACAAGTCTAAGACTAAGTGAACTCACAGTTATAAAGAAACTTGTAAGAAAATTATCAAGGTTATATCTAAGTCTAAAGTTTTGTGGGAAAAGAGGCCTGAAATGATAATTGAAATTGAAAAAAAAAAAAGCACCCCTCATTTGTTTCCATAAGAAGAATTTTGTGGACATTTTTAATCTGTAAATAAAATTTCATATAAGAACTACCTGACTCTATTAGCAATGGGTTTGTTGGGTTTTTTTTTTCCACTGTCTTGTGTTTTGTGAGGTTTTTTAAAGTAATTTTTCTGTATGTCTGTTTTTTTTGCCTCCCTTTCCTTCTCACCTCAGTAATTTTTGAGGTCTTTGGTCATTTACAAATAAATTTAATAGAAAGTTAGAGTTCATTAAGATACTGATTTTTACCAGTTTCATGAAAATCAGCAGTCAAACAGGAGGCTGACTCATTGCCCCATTAAGTAAAAAGTAATGAGAAATCAACCATATACACACATATACATATTTGGCAAGGTCCAGATAGCAAATCGGAATTAATGCAGTTTTGCATTGGCATGAGGCCCAGGTGAGGACTGAAGCTATTATGTGTGCTGGACTCCAAGAGAAACTTGGAGATATTGGACTACATGCGTTCTTGAGAAAATATGGGCCGTCTGAAATGTCTTGGAAGAAATATAGAAATACAGCATTCAATTCTTGGGGAAGGCAAGCTTCATTAGTTTTAACAGTCACTGAAGTGTGTCTTCTTGCTAACAGAAGCAACTTGTAAGACCTTGAATATTGACTGTG
The DNA here is from genome assembly GCA_024336885.1 of Actenoides hombroni. Lineage (NCBI taxonomy): Eukaryota > Metazoa > Chordata > Aves > Coraciiformes > Alcedinidae > Actenoides > Actenoides hombroni. The sequence continues at coordinate 77,243,000 of WUAM01000287.1, forward strand.
GCTACAAGTGCTGTCATTCAGGTGTCATGTTAACAGGAAAAAGACAAGTTACAGTTGCTACAGTAAACAACACTGTGACAACAGTTCTCACTGGAAATTTAGGCAAGATTACCAGAATATACATAGCATGCATGCTATTGTTTTTAAAAGGCTGCATAATTGTCTATCAGAAGTTTGTATTAGTGAAAAAGGAAACAAACAAAGGTCTTCCTTCTATTCAGTAGTACTGTTGTTAAGGGAAGGCACAACTTAGGACTTCTAAGACCCAAGGGATTTCGCCATGTCAGTCTTTGTGCTACTCCATCTGTTTGCAGATTTGGACACAAGCAAGGCTGAGCCTGTACTGTAGAGATGCCAAGATGTGCAATACATGCACATCCAGCCACACAGACCAACACAAACAGGGAACAGTGCCTTTATTATTACCCCCATAAAACCTACTACACTTTCACAGGCATGGACAAGAGAGACAACTGACATTATTTTTCCTCGCTGGCTGATAAGGATTTCAGACATGCACAGATCCTATGTCCTGATCCACAACTGTCCCCATGTCCCTTGGAAGTAGACCACATAGTAAGTCCTTTCAGAATCCATGGCCATACTCTTGGTCCCTTTTGTGAGTTTCCTAAGTGGTCTCCATCTACCTGCTAACTAATTCTGCTCGACTTTACTGTCAAGTCATCCCACTTACCCACATGTGTAATAGAGAGCAAGGTCATCTGGAAAATATGATAATTGAGGCAGTGGTAATCAGGTGTGGCCTGATCTGCAGTTTGTTTACATAGAGCTGACTCCTTTAAATCTCCTTTTCCTTCATTATTCACATGGTTGGTTGTTCCTACCCTGCCCTGGTGGCTGAGGATACAGATAAGGCAGAGTTACTGAAGACCACAGAGGAAGTCAAGAGAAAGGAAAGTTTTGCCTCAGATGAAGAGGATTGGGTTAGAGATGAGTTAAGCAAACTGAACATCCACAAGTCCATGGGCTCTATTGGGATGCTCCTGTGAGTGCTGAAGTCATTGCCAGACCACTCTCCATAATCTTTGAAGAGTCCTGAAGAATGGGAGAGGTGCCTGAGGACTGGACAAAAGCCAATGTCATTCCAATCTTCAAAAAAAGTCAAGAAGGAAGACCCGGGTAACTATAGGCTGATCAGCCTCACCTCCATCCCTGGAAAGGTGATGGAAGAGCTCGTTCTTGGCACCATCTCAAATCATGCTAAGGAAATGAGGCTTCTTGGTGCCATCTCATAACATGTTGAGGAAATGAGGCTTATCACGAATACTCAACATGCATTCAACAAGGGGAAGTAATTCTTGACTAATCTGATAGCTTTTTATAATGGCATCAGTAGAAGGATAGATGAGTGGAAGGCACTGGATGTGGTCTACCTTGACTTCCGCAAAACTTTTGACACTGTTTCCCATGGCATCCTCACAGCCAAGCTTAGGAAGCACGGATTAGGTCTCTGGGTGGTGAAATAGATTGGGAACTGGATGAAGGAAAGAGCTCAGAGAGTTGCGGTCAATGGGACAGAGTCTAGTTGGAGGCCTGTGGCTAATGGTGTCCCCCAGTGGCCAGTACTGTATACAATATATTCATCGGTGACCTGGACGAAGGAATAGAACATAGTCTCAGCAAGTTTGCTGACAGTACAAAACTAGGAGGAGTGGCTGACACGCCAGAGGGCTGTACTGGCATCCAGTGTGACCTAGGCTGGAGAGCTGGATGGGGAGAAATCTAATAAAATTCTATAAGGGCAAGTATAAAGTGCTGCATCTGGGGAGGAACAACCCCATGTGTCAGTACAGGTTGGGGTTCAATCTGTTGGAGGGCAGCTCTCGGGAAAAGGACCTGGGAGTCCTAGTGGACAATAAAATGGCCATGAGCCAACATTGGCCAAGGCCAATGGTATACTGGGATGCATTAGGAAAAACATGGCTAGCAGACTGAGGGAAGTTATCCTCCCCCTCTACTCTGTACTTGTGAGACCTCACCCAGAGTACTGTGTCCAGTTCTGTGCTCCCCAGATCAAAAAGGATAAGGAACTACTAGAGACATTCCAGCACAGGGCCACTAAGATAATTAAGAGCCTGGAGCACTTACCATATGAGGAAAGGTTGAGAAAGCTGGGTCTGTTTAGCTTTGATAAGAGGAGGCTGAGCGTTGATCTTATCAATGCTTATAAATGTCTAAAGAGCAGGTGTCAAGAAGATGGGGTCAGTCTCTTCTCAGTGGTGTCCAGTGTCAGGACTAGGGGCAATGGCCATAAACTGGAAAACAGGAAGTTCAACCTCAACATGACGAAATACTCTTCAATGTGAGGGTAACAGAGCGCTGGAGCAGGCTGCCCAGAGAGATTGTGGAATCTCTCTCTCTAGAAACTTTCAAAAGCTTCCTGGACTTATTCCTTTGTGATCTACTCTAGGTGATCCTTCTCTGGCAGAGGAATTGGACTAAGTGATCTCCAGAGGTCCCTTCCAACCCTTACCATTCTGTGTTTCGGTATGATTCTGTCTTTGATCTAATCCTTTACCAGCATTTGGCCTTTCCTCTAAACATCCCAGAAATTTTGTACATTCCCACAGTCCCAGAACATGATAGAACGAATTTTAGACTATCCTACCAGCCTCCTCAGACATCCAATAATAGTTTGGGATTATCTTGCAATAAAGATTGCTTTTTCCCACAAGATCCATGGCAGTCCAGCTACACGTGACTTTTACTGGCCCACCCATCCATGACCTGAGAACTCTTGTCCTTCATACTATATCCTTTGCCTCAATGTTGTTATGGTTCATATACTCCAGTGTTTAATTTATTATTCTACTTATCTCTTCTTTTTGGTTTTGTTTCATGTTGATTGGTTGCTAGCCTCACTGACTGGATGTCCTTATATTCAGGTTATCCAGGTATCTTTCCAATCCACACACCCTTACAGCTACAGCTGTCATCTTCATTCTTGTCCTCTGTGTTCTTTATTTTCCATCTCTGTGTGTGTGCATGTGTGTTGTTTCTCTCTTTTTAAAAAATTTCTTCATGGATCTCCTATGCCTTTAGAGGATATTAGAAACATGATTCTCAGTTACAGTTTTTTAAAATTCATTGGCTTGGATACAAAGTGTTAAGAGATCTTGAACCTGACTGTCAGAGACACAATTGTAGAATAAGAATAATCACAAAATAATTTAGGCTAGAAGGAATCTCTATAAAACACTCAGTCCACTCTATAAAACACTCCTTTTCAAAGCAGTGTTACTTTCAGAGTTAAATCAGGTTTCTCAGGGACCCATCTAGTCAAATACTGAAAACCTCCAAGGATGTAACTTCCAAAGACCCTCTGGGAACTGTTCCAGAGTGTATCCAGTCACACTGTGAAACCGAAGTTGATTTCAACAGAGATGTATTTGAGTTGTTTATCTTTCCCCCACTTCCTCCACCCCCCTTCCCCCCCCCCAAGCTCAAGCCACTCTCCCCATTTTAGTAATACTTACAAAAGTGGAAAAAACCACTGGCTTTTCACCAAAAAAAACCAAACCAAAAAAACTTTGGTATTTGTGATAATATACTGTGATATGTCCTCTAGAGAAAAGGAGAACTCAGAAACACAATTCCAGTAAGAGATTTTAATACATTTTGTCATTTAAAGCAAAATTTTTAATTTCCAATATACACATATGTCTATATAGTGAATATTTTTTAAGTCAGACTTTTCAGGAAAAAATGTCATTAAGCCTTTTTTCACCTTCAGAAATTTTTAAGAGTAATAGATGATCTCTGGGTGTGGTAGAAGGATTTTAAGTAGACAAGTAACAGTTTCTAGTGATTGTGTTATGTCCACATTTATATCTTTTGAATTTGAGTTAATTTTATTGTGTGTTGATTTAAAAACCATTTCCTTTTCTTCAATAATTTGTATTAGGGAATGTTTACAAGCAGAAGGTTTCTTTGAAAGACATAAAAAAATGGCATTTAATTCTTTGAAGAAGTGGATTAAAGTAACCCCTGGTAAATGTAAGTACAATTTTTAGTTGACAACATCAAGCAGTTGCCAAGCTGGAGGGCAAGGATGCAATCCAGAGGGACCTTGGCAGTCTGGAATAAGTCAGCCTTTGAAAACCTCAGGAAGTTCAACAAACCCAAATGCAAGGTCCTGCAACTGGGTTGGGGCAAAACCAAGTACAAATACAAGTTAGGCAATGAGTGGATAGAGAGCAGCCCTGAGGAGAAGGAGTTTGGGGTGTTGGTGGACAAGAAACTCAACATGGCCTGTCAATGTGTGCTCACAGACCAGAAAGACAAACACATTCTGGGCTGCATCAGAAGAGGCATGACTAAGGAAGGTGTTTCTAGCCCTTTACTCTACTCTCAAGAGACCCCACCTGAGTACTGTGTTCAGCTCTTGGGTCCCCAACATAAAAAAGACCTGCTCAAGCAGGTCCAGAGGAGAGCCATGAAGAAGATCAGAAGACTGGAGCACCTCTTCTATGAAGACAGGTTGAGAGGGTTGGATTTGATCAGCCTGGAGAGTAGAAGGCTTCAGGGAGACCTCAGAGCAGCCTTCCAGTACCTAAAGGGGGACTATAAGAATGTGGGAGAAGGATTTTTACAAGGACATGCAGTGATAGTATGAGGGGTAATGGCTTTAAACTAAAAGAAGGTAGTTTCAGATTAGATGTAAGGAAGAAGTTCTTCACTGTGAGGATGGTGAGGCACTGAAACAAGTTGCCCAAGAGAGAGAGTCTGTGGATGGGCAACCTCTGGAAGTGTTCAAGGAGAGGCTGGATGGGGCTCTAAGCAACCTGGTCTAGTAGAAGGAGTACCTGCCCATGGCAGGGGGGTTGGAACAAGGTGATTAAAGTCCCTTCCAACCCAAACCTTTCTGTGATGCTGTGATACCTTAATAAGGTTTACTCTAAGAGATTAAAATTTATTTTTCAAGTATTTATTTTAGATATTGATACTACCTCTGTTATCACAGTTCCTAAGTGCATCTAACCCTTCATGTTTATTTTGACAGTACCTGTTTCATGCTCAGATACTATACTTTTACAAGCAGTCTGGGGAGTTGAACTGAAGAAAGTCAAATGGCATTTGTAAACAAATGTGCAGACACTGTTGAACAAGTGCCAGTAAGAGTAGCGTAGATCTAAGATCGAGATGGTTATTTCAGCTTGTGTATAATGACTGATGATATAATTATAGTGATTTGACAAACCCGTTCTCTACTCAGGACACAGAGTGTCCTGATAAATCTGGCAAAGAGATGCCATGTGTTAGAACATGAGACTGAGGTCAGAAATGGCATCATCTAAGTTTCTTTTTAAAAGTATAAACATATATTTTTCATCATACTGTACCGTGTACTGTTAATGTGTCCTTAAAACCTTCCTAAAGTATGAAGGCACATCATTGAGGTGGACCTGGAAGACAGGCACACGCCTGCTAAGATCCAGCCTCAGGCCACCTGTGATTTCTAGGTTAATATTTGAGTTTTGGAATGACTGAATATATTTGTTATTTATAGTTATTATATACATATTGGGTTGTGTTGTCATTCTCTGCCCCTTGCCTTATGTGTTAAGAATAGAACTACTCTACTGAATTAATGGTAAATACTCAGCCTTATCACTCTATGCAGAAAAAGTTCAGTGTAGAAGATCACAGTTACTGACTTCTCAACATTCCTTTGAGAAACAGGTCGGTCTCCTTCTTTCCTTATTTTGTCTTCCTGCTCAGCTACTTTGGCCATTGATTTTGGAGGATTAGGTGAATTAAGGTTCTTTTATTCTTCTCCACTTCAAGCCATCACTTCATGAACCTGCTGATAGTATAATTATCAAATTCTGTAGCTGAAGTCAAAATCTGAGCAGAAAATTAAACAAGGATTTTCAGCCTACTGCATTTCAAATAGGGCTGTGGAGAAAGGAAAGGTCATTTACTGTGAGGTGAGACAAATCTTGAGTTCATCTTGTGGGTAATATCATGTTGATATTAGCTTGGGGTATAGGGATTAATTTTCTGTTCTATCTCAAAGTTCTTCTGTGACCTTACAAGTTCCTATAAATGAATTTATAAACTTATTGTCAATGCAGATGAAAGTCTGGTGTGCTTTTCAGAAACCTTCAAGTACTTGTCGAAAACCCTTGAGATTGCATCTTTGTCTGAACTATCTGTAGAAGTCAGATGTGTGATCACTCCTAGACTTAGAATTAAACAACGCAGATTTCTACATTTTCACCTCAAGCTTGCTTTGTCTTCAGTTGGGAGAAATAGGTCATTTATGGGTCAATCCCTCTGACTAATTTTAGGATGGGACACACTGTGACACGGACTACTATTTTTCCTCCATGAAATCCAAAAGACGACTAGTATGAGCAGAGTACGTCCAGAGATCTAAATTTCCTCCACTGAATTTCTAGGACACTACGGTGGGGTTTTTTCCCCTTTTTTTTTCCTAAATAACTTAGTTGTCTTCTGTAAAAATTAAATAACTATGTCTTTCATATGTGCTAATAATATTTTCTATCTCACTGGGATTTTGAGAGTCTAGACAACTACAAAAGATAGGATAATAAGAGCAAGAAATCTGTTTTAACTAGATCTGCAGTCCATTCAGGTTTTCTTTATCTTTTCTGAGATATTGATCTATCATAGTCTAGGAGTGATATTTAATATAGTCACTAATCAGAAGTTATAATACTATATGTAGTAGTCAAAATATGGTTACATCTGGTGTATATTCTTGCCCTTAGCTGAAATATTATCGTCATAAAATAGTAACCACAAAAAAGAAAGTAACTTTAGCATAAAATAAGAGATGTGTATTGCTGCTTTTGTTATAATTTTTTTAAGCACCTTGGTCCAGTGCATGGGCAACCAACCTGGGCCTTACGTATTGGTCTGACATTCTTTCACAATTCTGCTAGTTATCTAGAAATAGCCTTAGCCAAATAACTGTCTCTTTGTATGACTTCTCTCATCTGTAACAGTCGTAATTGTACTTTTCTCTTTTTCAAAGTGACTAGAGACTACAAATAAAAAAATCTACTGTGCAAGCTACACAATCTATTGCTACCTACTTCAGGAGAGGTTTTAGTTAATATTTAAATGTTATTAGCTTTCCTCTTGATATGTAGTCAGTGGGACTACTCTTGCTTAAATTTATGCATATGCTTAAGTACTTCACTAAACTGAGATTTACATTCTACTTTATGGGAAAAAATAACATCTAATAACACATAGGAGTGTACTTTCATATTGATTCTGTAGATATTCATAATAAAGTTGCTGTAATTAGAGTGAAGGAGGTAGACCCTCATGCTTCAGCACATGATTTTAGTTTAATACTTCCATGCCATTTCATAGTGTATGCACATTCATCAAACTGTGACTTACATAAAGGCCACAAAGAAATTCTGTACTAGAACTAACACAAGGCATTTTTGGCTTTCAGTTTCCTGTCTCATGCTGTCTCTATTTCACAATATTCAGAAAAAAAAATCCAATTGCATTGGAAAAACAGTAAGAAGCATCACTACATTGTGAAATCTCCATAATAATTGGCAAGGATCCTTAAGAAAGCAATGTTAGTGTTTTTTAATATTTTGGTTTTACACTGATTTACCTTAAATACTGTTTAAAAGATCAGATTAATTTTTCATGCTGACTACTGTAAAGTGTAATGCTTCCGAAAAAAAACCAACCTCTTACTGCAATAACTGGAAGGTATGTGTCTGTCCATGAATTCATTTCAGGCTCTGAGGATATGGAGGCCATGCCATAACCCATCATATTTGTAATGATTAGACATACAATCCTTTGTTAGCTTGAATGTGTGTTGTACATGTTGCCTTAACAGACTAGTTCACTTACATGCTGGTAGGTACCATGGTGAGGAAATGTCTTCCCCTTATCAAGCTTTATTTTAAAACTCTGTTTATTGGAAAACTATTCTTTATTCACATTATGGTTCTCCTAGAATATTCAAATGTATTCTCACATTCCCAAGGCAAATATCAAACGGAGGCATGAGCAAAGCTTTTCCATCATCATTATATTCCTATCCCTAACAGATGTGGATTAGTGACGCCTTATTGCCAGATCACAATCTGTAGTGGAATAAATTGGTGTTACTCTGAAACTCAACATGTCTGTTAATTTGTTATTTTCCTCAGTTTTTCCAGCAGCTGAGGAAGAATACAAGCAAGATAATAAAGTCTGCCACTGATAGTGAAAACTTTGAGATCCTGTTCCAAAATCTTTTATCTTTCTAACATCCAACAGTTTTGACTTGTGTCAGAACACTTTATAATATAAACTTTATTATGATACCTAAGATTATAGAGTTATTTTATTATAGTAACTTTCAAACCACTTTTACCAGTAGACCATAATTCCCAGCATAATCAGATTATCAAAGTAGCTTTTGGAAGCTTTTAACTCTGTAGGATAAAGAACAGTTTAGGTAAACATCTCTTGGAGACTTTCTAAAAGGAATTAAAGATTTCTCAAAATAGAAGGATGAACACAGTATTCTCTTGAGGTTGTTTCCGTACTTACTTGGCTACATTCTCATTTTACTGATAAAAATCAATAATTTGAAGGTGAGACAAGTGGTTTACAGTCATTGTCAGGCAAAGAGCAGATCTGGGAATACCACCCAAATGTGACCCCTTTTTTTTTTTACATGGATATCTGTATAATCTAGGAATACATCTGAATTTAGATCTAAAGAAAGCAGAAGTACTAATTCTTCAGAACATAAATCAATCATATGAAAGGAACATTAAATCCATCTATCAGTTTACTTTACTCTGTAAGTTCTTAGTGTACAATGACTATAAAATGCTGGCTAAAAATGAGTGTTCAATTGGAGAATATGGACAATAGCAATTATTGAGTTAGGTATATCATTAAATTAAGAAATAAATTATGTCTCATGATACTTCAGCCTAACAAGTACTGGGATATCAGCAAAAAAAATCTTTACTGTAGATGGAGAAAATTCCCAGAAGAAAGTCTAATTTAGAAATAGTTTGTTTTCTATTGACATCTTGGGTATCTTTCTACCCTCATTAGCCCTTCCAGTCAATTTCATGTTTGCATAATGAAAGTTTGTGCTAGCTTTGAATCCGACATTACATTATAATGAGTGGTTCTTACACCTATAGTCAAATTAGGGCAGTCACCAGAGCTTTTTTTAGTGTAACAAAACAGTATTAATGTGCCTTGAGTTTTAGTTTGCAAAGTATTATCCATAAGTACAAAAAACATGAGTAGTACAATCTTCAAGCCCCATTGAAACATATCACTGAATATTGGAAGTTCATTGAACTATAAAAAAAAAATCTTGGTATAATCTGAATACATAAATATGATCAAAGAAACTGGAAGGAGAATGGGGAAATTTTTGAGGACTTACCTTTAAAATATAGAGTTTAAGACAAAGTTTGTGGACATTGATGCGTATTTCTTCTCCAAAGACACTGAAATTAATCTATCAATACTAATTACTTGAATTCCTATATTAAGGATAAATTTAGGCCTGTTTTCTATCTGAAGATATGGAAACTGTACTTGTCTTAATTGGGAGAAAGACTAGGAAATTTAAACATTAGAACATGTTACAAAGACTACAAAAAATTAAGTCTAATAAATTTATATAGTGATTGGGAAAATATAGGGAAGTTCTATTTCTGTTTTTACCAGAATATATGTTAAAATAATTCTTCTCACTTCTCTCCTGCTATTCCTGAACTTCTTCAAAGTGGCAAGAGACATGAGTTGTATGTTCCACTTTATTTATGGTGGTTTATGTTCTTGCAAGTTATAAAGATTTTCAACACTCTCATGGAATTTTAATGAACTAAACTGAATTGACTTGTAATTGGAAGTAGGATTTCTTGAAATCTAGGTAACCAAGAAAATCTGCAGATGTTTAATTTAAAATTACAGAACATTCATTCCACATCCTGTGTCATAAAAATGGTCCCAGGATACATGTTTTTTCAGGGACATCTGTGAGTAATGCAAATGAGGATGCCGACTGACAGCCCTGAAAATGATCCATAGAGCACTAGGGAGGTGGCAGCAGGCAATTTCTGCAAAGCTGCTCGCAGCAATCCTGCTGCACAGCCCTGTTGAATATCTCACCTCCGTATCTGGCCAGTGTTCTCTCTTTTAAAGAGGGATGAAAATTTGGATGGCAACTTAGAGTATGAGCACTGTGCTCAGTCATCAGGAGACCACAGAAGTTTATATGTTCTTGCTTGCCTGCAATTCAAATAGGGAGAAATTTCAGACACAGAGGCTGCTATTCAGAAAATCTCTTGTGTTCCTGGGACCTGCCTGTAGATGACAAGTTGTAGTAATACAATCTGAAAAGACACCTGCCAGAATGCATCTATTAAAAAAAATTAGTTGAAGGATTTCTTCTTTTGATAGTAATCAAAAAGTCAAAACAATAAAGATTTTTTTTCCAGATTTCTACAAAATCTACATTAAGAAATTAACAAAAGGGTAGTTATCCTTAGTAGTTAGTCTTAACTATTAAAGACATAAAGTAATAAGCATTCTTTACTGCTTTCCTGTCATTTATGCATTGTTATGTATCAAAACCGTGTGCCTGTTCCATGTCACACATTTGAAAGAGTAGTAAAAAGAGTGCTTAAAACTTCAATGATGAGGTCTTCTGGAGTCATGGCATGTAAAACCACAGGGTCTCACTCTTGTTAAGCATCCTACATGCTTCATCATGTCTTATCTGAAGCTTGTTTTTGTCAGTGTTACAAGCTTGTTTCAGTTTTAGAAGTAGCTTATTTTGGGTACAATCTCTTTTCTTTTGCATTGATAGGTAATCTTGTTCCATAAGTGGATGAAAATCTTTTTGATTCTTTGATAGTCCAAACCATTTCATTTTTAATGTCCAAAGAGCCTTCAAAGACAAAGTTATTGTTTTTAGAGAATTCATAATATAATTAGGATAGCATATTAAAAAATAGAAAAATAGTCTTTCCTGAAAGTTTTTACCACTAGTGCTGGAGATCTGGCTCAAAGTCAGGCAAACGGTTACATGAGAGACTAAAAAGTCATGTCTGATAAGACATATGTGACTATTTGAATCTTGTTATTGGACTCTCATTGCAGTGTTCATGGAGTAAGAGAGTCATGGAGAGTGGAGTATTCAGAATTAAGTGAATACAGCTGGTTTTTTTCGAGGAGGAAAACCCTTAAAAAACAGGAGGCAGCATAGGGGGGACGTGCTCTGTGGTGTGTGTTTGGTGTTGGCCTTAGCTACCCAGCTCAGGGACCTCTTTGGTGTACTCTCAACTCTGAAGGACAGAGGTTGACAAAGACAGATTGACCTGCATCATCCATGTACCCACAATGCTAGCTGGAGGTCACCAGCTATACATTCATCCCCAGGAGGTGGGGAGCACTTCTGAGGCTCACATTTCACACCAAGACTTTTTGTATCCCTGATTTTCTTCTTCACTTCCAAAGAATTTTTCTACCTTAGCAGAAAGAACACAATTTTGTTAACATTTCTTTTGTGATATGTCAGCCCCGTTGTACAGGAAAATAATCTATATTTTATTACCCACACTGGTATAAACCAGTGTTGTTCAGCAAGAATATAACGCACCTGCATATACTCAGATCTCCTATCAAACACTAATATTGTTGAAATCTTCAAATATCCATCAACTAATTATTTTTGATCACTTAGTATATTTCTTCCTATAATTTCAGCATTTCATTCCATAACTACATTTTAAAAGGAAGGAAACAGAGGGGAAAGGGTGGAGATTGCTATTCCAGAAACTAATTTCAACAGAATTACTATCAGCATTAATTTCAGTCATGGAAATGGAATAGATGATGTAGTACATCATCCTTATGTTTTGTTTTTGTTTTGTTTCTAACACTCTTAATCTTTTTTATAACTTCCATTTTCAAGCAGACACAATGCAAGAATTGCTGGATTTTACTTTAGGATGACTACTAAGAAGATAGAATTGACTCAAAGTCTGATTTCACACTAATAACAAAGAGTTCATGGGAATCACCAAAATACTTTTTTTTTTTTTTCTTCCTTTTGCACAAAAACATTACCACAGAAAACTTAAACAGAAAAATATGATGGATGAAATTGGATGGGGCCTGTGGGAGTATTGGAAAGCATGCAACTTCTTCAGGAATTATTTAATCAAATAAATTTAAGAGTCCATTTTGTGTAGACCAAAGAGATCTGCACTGCTTTTATTCCAAGTAAGATAACTAAAAAAAATATTTCTCTTTCTGATGCTGTTGCTGGAGATATAGCTAGCTGAGGCATGTGTTACATTGCTTTTATATAAAGGAGTTGTCAGTGCATATAAATGCTTCTCCTTTGTCATCCTGCAACTTTAAAATTCCATCTTTTCCCAGTTCTTTGGTTTATAAACCACCAACATTTTAACCCTCAACAAGTACTATAAAAAGTGATTTTCTTTTCCTTCTTCTCTGTGATGAGCATAAGTATGATGGGTGAATATGAGAAGACAATGATTGTTATACTGCTATGACTTTTCAGTCTTTGGTATGAATACAGTACTTACACAATAAGTTCTTTTGGAGATGCCATTAAAATCTGTCCTCTTATAGTAGCATAGGGCTGAGCTCTGTGTTTAGCATTGTACAAATTTTTATGAAGATGTAATAGAGTTTGGGTAGCATTTCCAGCTATAGAGGTGTCTGCAAGATATCATCTTGATTTTTTTCCTAATTATACTGAGCAATGAACATTAAGACAATGTTGGATATTGCACTCAGTAAAGCTTCTATTGCAGAAAGTTCTGGTGAGGACTCTTCCTTTTTGTGGTTATCATACTTTACAGAGCATGGATCATCTGACCTCCTCCCTTTGTATGACAGGAACACCCTCATGATGGAAGATTGATTCAGCTTTTAGGATGAAAGATGGTCTGGTTATATCTATGTCAGTAAATTAAACAGAGCTAGAGAACAGTGCCAGGCATGGGAATGTGACTGCAAAGACTGAAATCACTCAAGCAGTTCCTTGCAGGCTTTTTGCCCTTGCCAGCTCATGCTCCCTTAAATAGCTCCTGGTCGCAGTTTGGAATCGGGTTCCTTCCAGGGATCTCACCCAGGAGGCACTTTCCATGCAGACTCTGTGTTTGCAGGCTGAGGTTTTACTAGTGCAGTAAAATCTGGGCTCTTCTGTGTCAGGTGGCCTCACTGTTCGTCATGTTTCCAAGCATGCCCGACATACCTGAAGAGACAGATGCAAAAAGTGCCTGTGAGTTTCTTTGTAGGTAAAAGCAAATAGTCTTCAGTACCCTTGACATGCAAGGCCACCTTTTTTTTGTGACCTGTTTGGCTAAAATAGGAAATTTATATAATACATGGCCACTATTTGGCAGAAACCTAAACATAAATGGTGCAGCTAGATTTCTCAGTGGTGCACAGCTAAAGAATAAGTTTAAAGATGAACTGGACTTATTTTTCTTCCTGCATTGTGTGATTACAGGTTCTTTTTTTGTATGAAGGTTTTAGTTTCTTCACCTAGGTAGGATTGCTTATCTGTCTCTAAAGTCTGCTTACACAGGACATGTTCTTTGTGGGAGCAGGTATTACCTTCATACCTTGCTGTTTTCCAATGATGTTTTCAAGAGATTTCAAGATGATGGATATACAACCAAGGCACCATGATCAGGGGCTAGAGAAGTTGTACTTTCTCTCTCTCTCTGCCCTGTCATTTGTCTTTCCAAAACATCGTAATTATTGGATGAAACACATGAAGGAGCTAGAGAAAATTGCAAAGTTTTGGAAGGAGAAATGAAAAACATCTTCAGTAAATACCCTTGGGCTGGTCTTTGGTGATGTGGCTTACAAAAAAATCAGAACAGTCTTCAGAGGTACACCTTCATGGAGCTGCTCCTTCCTTACCTATAAGACAACCTTACCTCTCTTGTAGTTTCAAGTAGTGCTTTTTGCAGAGAACCTGGACATCAGGCATCTCCCTGTGAGTGGATGCAAATCAGTAGCTCTACAAACTGAAGAAAGTCCTGCTTGCCTTAAATTTCATGAGGTTACTGAATCACCAGACTGAATGTTTTGCTAGCACAAGGTTCATATCTGTTATCAATACTAGAGCCAGAGCATTTAAGGGAAGGTCTAATGGTTAGTGTAGCTTTCTATGGATCCAGACAACTGTCTTTTAAATAGAGGTTGATCTATCATTGATCCAAAATGCTCCTGTGAGCACTGACAGGTGATTCGTTTGTAATTCATGGCATGGGTTGCACTTGAAAATTAGAAGTTACACTGGAAAATTTCCCAAGCACCTGTAGTTTGGAAACTCCATGGATTTTTGTTCATTTGTTTGTTTGTTTGCTTGCTTGTTTTTAATGAGGGGTTTTTGTTTGTTTGTTTAGAGACAAGAAATCTGAAAGATCCAAAAGCACTCTAGAGATGCTGAGTGGAATTAATTTTATCTGCCTAACCATAAAGCCTATGTCTACATCTCAGGCAGTCTCCCAAAAACCTGTTCTGTGGAGAGAAATAGGCTTTCTAAGATATGCTTTAGCTTATACTAATATAGCTGTTTGCAGAAGATGGGTGAAACATGTTCTACAAGTGCCTGTTTCACTAACATGATGAAGTATGAAGGTTTCATGAAGTATGTCATAGGTGTCTAAAACTGAGATGAATCCCACTTGCTGTGCTTATAGACTACTTAGCCAGATTAATCATAAATTCCAAGTCAGCAGATACTTGTTTCCAAGGCTGTGTATCTCATATCTTCTATTCCCCTCTTAAATTATATTATCTTGATTTTTGAACAAATATTAAAGTTGTGAAACATTTCTATTTCACTAAAAATGACATTAACACTATGTATATCAATTAATGTACTACCGAAAGCACTGGAAAAAAAAAATCCACAACCATACTACCTCTGAGGATTAACCAAGTTAAAAAAGAAGAAACCACACTGAAATCCAAAACTAAGATCCCTAAGTAAATGTAAATCCTTAGGAAAGGAGAGCAAGAGAAGAAATGAGAAATGTATTACCCTAATTTTAGAATATAGGATTTAGAAAGAAAAAAAGAAAGATATAATTTAATTCCTTATATAATTAAATAATAAAATATTAAAAGGTCTCTAGAATTTTACTTGAGATCATAATTTATTGGTATAAACTCACATTTCACTTAATTTAAATATGTTCAGCTGTGTTTGACATAACTATTTTGATTGGTATTAATGTGTCTTAAATATTTGAGAATGGTGTTGATTAAGTGAACATGTGATATTTGTTCTAGGCACTCTGGTCATGGGCAATTCCAGTGCTACAGAAAATGCTAATGTCAATTTGTCATCTGAGCTGATGTTAGCGGAAAGCACATACCCTACAGCAAGTAATGTCCATGTATTCAAAAATCATGAGTCAGAGACTCAAAAAAACACAAGTCCTGAAATCACACTCTAAAACAAATATATGGAATGCATTTTGTAACTTTGTGTGAGAATCCATTTGTGTTTAAAACTGCGTAAAGGAAAACTGTCTTCATTGAAATGTGTATGAGGTTTACATGGCCCAAAGCCATCTTCAAACACAAACTACACATCACTCCACCTGTCTGGTTTCAGGAATTGTTTTCCCTGCTTCAGTCAAGGTCTGCTCTGAGGGGCAATGTCATAGAATCATAGAATGGTAGGGATTGGAAGAGACCTCTGGAGATCATCAAGTACAACCCCCTTGCCATCGCAGGAACACCTAGGGCAAGCCACACAAGAACAGATCCAGGCAGGTCTTGAAAGTATCTAGAGAAGGAGATTCCACAGCCTCTCTGGGTAGCCTGTTCCAGGGCTTTGTCACTCTCACAGTGAAGTTTTTCCTCATGTTGAGGTGGAACTTCCTGTGTTTCACCTTGCTACCATTACCTCTCATCCTATCACAGGACACAGCTGAAAAGAGACTGGACCCTTCCACTTGATGCCCACTCTTCAGATATTTATAAACATTAATAAGATCCCCAAAGTGCCAACAGTATCTATAAACAAAGGCTGAAAGCAGGCATACACTACTTTTGTTCTCTATTTTTCCAGTGTCCAGGTACTTTCACTTTAGAGCACTTCTTGAGGCAGTTAATGATTGTGTATTTAGTAACCTTGCAGTGAGGGTTCTGCCAGCTACTTTTCAGACTTTCCTGAAATTGTTGTCCATTGGGAACCAGTACCATGTGTACTATAGAAGGAGCATTCTGAGGAAGTAGACCTTTTTTTTTAAGTTTTGTTCTGAACCAACTGATTCACCTTAATTGCCGTGTTTAAAGATATAGTAAACAAATAATCTCATTATTATGATTTCTCTGCATATCCTATAGAAAAATATAACAGAAATCTAGTTTTTTCCACACTGAAGAGGTTTAGACCATCTGGTTGTTCCTTGTATATATGCCATTTCAAGCCTCTGAATATCCTTTTTTTCCCTCAGAACATTTTACAGACAGTTTTAAGCATATGCCAATACAGTGTCTACTTATTTGCTGAGTACATGGGTTACCTGCCTTCACATTACTCATGTACATTTTGGTTTTTTTCCTTACTGCTGTTTCTCCTAGTTTACCCCAAACAGGTGTCAGGCTTACGGGCCTGATGATTATATCTATTTGCAATCCTTAAAAAAAAAAAAAAAAGAAAAAAGGAAAATGCACCAGAACAATAGAGGTAACATATATGTATACCATCTTCTTGTTCTTGAGTATCAACAGATAGTAAGTGAGCTTTATTTCATCCTTGCATTCTTTCATAAATGCTGTCTCATGTGGGTGACTTATTACTGCCATTTTTATGTATTTGTTAGATAGCTTCTTCTGCAGCTGCCTTACATTCAAGTAGATCCCCTGAGTTTCCATGAGAGAGGTTGCCAGCATGGGAATCTTCCAAATTTATTCTGCAATGAACAGAGAATACCTTTAGTGTTTCCACAGTAACATTATCTTTTCAAAATGTTCCTTTTATAGTTTGATCAGGAGTTGGCCTTATAGACAGCCTGGCAGTCTTCTTGCTCCTTGAAGTGTTTGGAGGAAATGCTCCTACTTATTTTAACTCTTTTTGCTAGCCACATCACTAACTCTCGGAGAGTCTTATTGTGCTTTTACATTTAATCTGTCATAGTTTGACTCTCCCTATTGTATTAATTTGGACTTGTGTCCAGATTTTTGAAACATGACCTCTGTTTTCTAGAAATCTTCCTTACTCTGCTGTTTAGCCATATTGGAAAGACCTACACAGTCACCTAACACAGTATGTTCTCTAACTGAGATGAGCTCCGTATAGACTCATTTCAATGAGAGT
>WUAM01000287.1:77260473-77271395 GCA_024336885.1 Actenoides hombroni
GGCTGTGGCATTCCCTGCAGCCTGTCACCTGCAAAGTCACATTCTTCTGTGGGAGCAATGTCTGAGTTCCCATGTCCATTTTGCTCGGTGAAAGGAGAATGGTCTTCTTCTGCTGGGTGGAGACCATCTTGCTTTGACCAAGCAGGTAACTGTTTTTCGGCATGCTGTTTGCCAGTCCTGGGCTCAGTGGGCAGTGGCTTATGCTAGAAAGCACCAACAGAAGTATAAACCATGCCAAAAAAAGAAAAATAAAAGGCCAGAAGAAGGGTTCTGGTCAGACTTTTTTCACATTTCTGGACAGTTGAGGCCAGAGTTCAGTAGACTCAATATATCTGAGTGGAACTGCTCTCTTGAGCAAGGAAATAGGAGCTATTTTTAGAAGCAGGGCTTGGTGATGTGGAAAGTTAAGAGATTTTAGCCCTTGCTAAGGAGCTCAGGTTTGTCATAGACAATAACTCCTGAAAACTTAACCTGCTATAACAATGGACTGTAGTTCATCATTGTCTATGTACAGTAATACTGTCTGTGCAAGTGCATGCATACATATAGGTTTGCATTCAACATGCGCACCTGACAATGGACACATCCAAACATGATGTTTAGAGTCTTATCTCATCTGCTTATCTCCATGCCAGGGATGTGGGCAGCCCTCTTTATGGGTTGCTTCTGTGTAACCGGGAAATTGTGTAAGCTTGACCATTTCGATTAGCTGACTATAAATATTCTGTATCCATATTTGTGAAAGCTGTCATGGGGTATAAACAAGGTTTTGCGAGAAATGCTCACCTTGAGCTATTGTGCTGAGCACAACTTCCTCTTACATCTTTCATGAAGCGTGATTGCGTTTACCAATTTCTCTTTTTTAGCTAGAGCTAAACTGTAGTACAACAAATTCCATTTAAAACCCACTGCATAAAAAAAAAAAAAAAAAAGAAAAAAAAAAAGAAGAAAGAAAAAGAAAAAAAAGTCCTGGGCATCAAGAATCAGGTTTATTTCTTTCTTTTCATAGACAGTTCTGTTTGAATTAAAATTTACAGTAGGTGATTCAAGTACAATTAAACATTTTCTTCTGATTTTCACAATGTTATGGATTTGGGATGTATGTGAGTTTTCTCTTTTATGAATGTGATTTTTGTGTACTTTCTGAATCCTGGTCTTAATGTGAAGTAATCTTTGTGAAAGTATAGTAAACCTGTTCATGTCACATAAGATTGTTGTTTCGTTATTATTCTCCAGGCTTTTTTCCTCTTATCCTGATCACCCAGACAAAATGACAATTTGTGACTACGAAAATACACTATACAGTGTTGTATATATAAGAGGCAAGTGGCATACTTAAAGTGCCTACCAGATTTTCAGTTTCGGTGATAAAATAGGTTTTGGACACCTCTACATGGACAGTCCTAGCATGAAAGATTTTGTTTTCAATTTTTCACATTTAGAATGCCTCATTTCTTTGAAGAAGAAGAACCTTATTCTTAAAATATTAGTCCCTCTACTAGACTTCTTCAGAAATGAGATGATACTCAAAAGCCGTAACTTCTTATGCTGCCAGTAAATCTGCACACCACAGATTTACTCAGAACAGATTGGAAACAGCATGTCCTAAAGGTATTGTCTCTCAAAGAAAGTTAAAGCAGAGTAAGAAGAGTGTACTGAAAGTACAATGACTGTTCCATATGAAGACTTTGTGTGGATATTGTAATCTATCACTGAGAAAGTTTTTAGGTGAATTTTCTTCATAGGTATTAAAAAAAAAAGTAAGTAGATGTAAGAATGCAATAATTTTATAAAGAATAGTGGTTGCACTATTCTGCTTATGTATCCACTACATCTTTTTGTTGTGCAACCTTACCTCTGTCCTTCCTTTCTCTTGTGCTAATTCTAATGCAAAAGCTACTGTTAAGTTTGTAAGAAACTGAAATTGATGAATAGAAGTAGGCTAGAAGTCCGCTAAGATTCACTTATTGTGATAAGTCTATAGAGAATAGATATGCACTAAAGAGAAGAGGGGTTTTTTGTTTGTTGTTGTTGTTGTTGTTTTGTTTTTATTTGTTTGTTGTTTTTTTAAAAGTTTATATGGGATTTTTACACCTAGGGTTTGAAAATAGAATGGGGTTTTTTTGGTCAGATCTGTACAGGGAAGAGAACAGAGAACTAACCATACATTGACATATAACTACTATGTGGATGAAGTTAAACAGGAAGAAGTCTAACAGAAGTCAACTCTCTGCATCTTGGTTTATTTTTGTGTTAAATATGGTACTTAACAAATGGGAAATTCTCTGTTTATTTGTACCATTTTATTAATATCTATCAAATCCAATTTCTTATCTCGTGATATTGTTTCAGTTGAATAATTTTCTTGTAATTTGTTGGACTTTTTATTATCATCTTCCTTAATGTTTTGGTTAATCAATTTCCAAATGTCTGGGAAAGTAGCAAGAAGGAGGAAGCAAAGAAGAAATAAAATAACACAATTAATTTTGTTTAGCTTCAGTATCCTCTAGAAGTATCAAATGGAGAAACTGTCCTTCAGTAACCCATTCACCTTCAGAAAAGGACTATCATATCTATATTCTGATATGGTGCTGATTCTAATCAGTGGATTCTATTATATGCCTTTAAGCAAAAAAGAAAGTGCTGATGAAGGCCATAAAAATAAATGAGGCTTATTGCTTCTTGACATCTTTAGCACTTTCTGAGGTTTCCTGAGTGAGCAGGGGTAGCAGACAATAGCTGGGAGATTGTGTGTAAGATAATGAGAAAAAGAAATGCATCCTCGGAAGCAGCCACCAGGAACTACGGCTAACATTCATTACTCAGGGTCTAGGATGCTCCCAGTATGATGTTATTAATTTGTGGAATGAGCTAAGAGGTGTGAAAGAAAGCTGATGTTTGCTCCTAACCTTCCTGAACAGCATTTTGAATATTAACAGAGAGGTCAAATACATTATCTCCTTGAAATTGTTGCTCTCTCTCTATATATTCCTCTTTCCCTCAAATGAGAAGTGAGAAATACATACTACTTTAGAAGAAAGGGAGGCGGGAAGCACCTGCTGCCCTCACGTTGGTCAAAGAAAAAGAATAATTAGGATCGAGTGGAAAATAGGTGATGGAGATGAGGATGTGTTTTAGTGATAATATGGGGAGGAAATGTTCTTCAAAATCAAAAGGCAATCTCAGTTGTGAGAAAGTGAATATAATATTTGAATATTTTAAGGGAAAATTCCAATTTTTATGTTCACAGCCTCTCAGGCATAATCTCTAACATATCACTTCAGTTCAAAGTCAGTTGATAATCTTCGGTTCTTAGGATATAGATCAGCCTTATGACTTAGTGAGATTTGTAGTTCATGTACTTTCATTGTACTGAAGGCCAGATTCCCTGCAGGCTTTTTATATATGATATATATCTGCATGACAGTTTCTGCCTACTGTGGAGTTTATGTAGTTATCTAGCTATTTGTATGATTTAAATAACCAGAAATAGATTCGGACTGTGATTACTTATATAACAAATGAGTACAATCTCAATCACAAATTGGAGTATTTTGGAGGAAAATATGAGTTTTGCAATTAGACAACACTGGCTATACACATAGGTCATTTGGTGTAACAAAAGCATGAACTTTATTGTTTAATCTAGTAGTCAAATTAGTGAACAGGAATTCTACACCAAAGACATTCTAACTTCTTTCTATAACAGATGTCCTATCATGTCAGCCTTACAAAGTAATGGTCTTGATAATGTAAAAGTAATCCAGTCCTTTTGCTTACTTATCTAACAGTGATTCTGTTCAACAGACATTAATCTGTTTTCTGAAACAGAGGAAGTGCAACAGAAAGGCATTTTGTCTTTATTGAAGTATTTTGTGACTGTATTTTGGCAGGTTTATTTTGCTGAGCGGTGAAAGAAGTGTAGATATGCTCTGAAGCTGGAATACAGAATTATTAGAAAGCAGTGAAAGCTAAGACCAACGAGAACATTTGAGAAAGAAACTAATCTTGTAATTTTCCTTAACTTTTTTTTTTCTTTAAAATGCACTCAGATATTAATACATGCTAAATTGCAAATAAAGTTTTCAGGAGGCACAAAAGCCCATTCTCCTCCTTGCATAAGAAGGCTTAATCATGTCTTCAGCCTCTTTCCAAATTTTTTTTTCCTGATTTTTCTTTCACACTTTCACAGAATTTAGTCTGGAAGCTGCTATGGAATCAGAAGGTTTATGTCCAATATATCAGATAATTGCATATTGAGTCAATTGACACTTTTTTAATTACAGCTTTTCCATAATACAATAAGCTACTAAGAAAATACAAAACTAGTGAATCACCAAATCAATCATTCTGAAGGAAAAATGACTGACATTGCAAAGAAAAAAATGAGAGGCAATGCAATATGAGCTTATTGGGGGGTAGATTATATCACAACAGATGGCTTTCACTAAAAATTAATTAATACGCAAAAGAAATGTACTGCTAAAATCAGAAAATAGTTTGGCATGGAAGCACTTTTAAAACTATTACTTAAGATCAAGATGATAGTGCTTAGTGCAGAAATTACAGAAACTGGTAGTTAACAGCAAGCTCAACTGGAGGGGAAGCATTAGCCTAGAAAGAGAGTGTTACTGAAATTTCTCAAAAAACAATTTTGGGAACAATTGTGTATAATGTCTTTATTTATGATATTGACGTAGAGGTAAAAATTGGGAAGCAGCATTTGGAGGACAGAAAAGTATTGCTTCATCATAGTGAAGGAACTAAGTGACCTTGAAAGCAGAAGTAATAGGAACACGATGAAATTCATAAAATGCAAGGGGATAGTACAAAGTAAACTTGGAAGATGAGTTTCAAACCTGTCCACTAGCATCTAGGAACACATTCGTTAGAAAGAACTGGAAGAGAAGAGCCTTAGTCATAGGAGTTCATCAATGAAAGACTATTCAGTTTCAGTATGATCCAACTGTGAAAAAGTCAAACATGCTTCTAGGCCATACAATCAATTTTTAAAAATGATTGCACAAGACTAATTTTATAAGACTTTAAGGAGATTTAATCTCAAGTCCAGAGTACAGTTCTCATTGTATGTGTTCATGAAAGATGTATTAAACTATATAAAGATTTTGTTTTTTCATCATTTACAATGTTCAAACACTTCAATACCGTCTGAGAGAGCCTTTGGGATTTCCATCCTTGAGATATTCAAAACCTGACTAAACAGAGATCTGAGCAACCTGATCTCATTGACTCTGATCAGAGGTTGGATTAAATGACCTCCAGATATCTTCTCCAATTTTACATTTTCTATTATTCTATGATTCTATCTATGGCTTTTTCAGAAAAAGACTTTTTTTTTTTACATTCTAGCAACACTAAAAGTGGCACAAATCACAAAAAAGCTTTGCAGGTGAAGCCCAATAAGTGCATGAAAGGTATTGTATGGTTTCTGACTGTAGAAGCAGAGTATTTGCTTGGGCATGTGTCCATCAGTTCCTGCTCTGAAGTCTTTGTGATGTTGAGGCATTAATCAGCAGGTCCTAGAAAGAAAGGTGTCCTGCAACAGAAATGCTTAGGATTTTGGATATTTTGGTCAGGAAAAAGATCCTTCCTATTCCTAAATCAGGCTGTCATTATGACTAAAGACATCTGCAGAAGACTTAGTCATCAATGAAAGAAGTTGTTAGGGTTTTTTCTTGTTAAAATAAAAAAAAAAACACAAAACCCATTCTATTCCATCAGCTACAAGAAATACTAGTTATTTCTATTCTACTCAAACACTCTTCACCACAAAGCACTGAAAGTACAGACTAAATCTAACCAAATGCAATGTGATCTGGTAAAGAGTCTGGAATTTGTGTGTGACACTGGGAGGAAGTAGTATAAAGGTAATTAATGTTTTCATAAAGACAGTGTGAGAATTAAGATGTGAGAAAGGCAGCTTCAATATTATCTAGCCCATATAGAATTTAACAAATCTCTGAAAGAACTGCCAGGAACAAACCAAGTTAAAGCATAAATACATCATTTCAATGTAATGATGTTGATTGTAAGGTTGTTGACTGAAAACATGATCAGCATCTACCTGTAGTAACCATTTGATAAGAAATTACGCTTAATTGCAAGAGTGAAGTATTTTAACTTAATCTTCCTACCATTGTACACCGTATGTCTTGGATAGGACCTCTATGAATATATTTCTTCAACAACTCCCCAGGCTTGGGTTTTTTTCAGTTCTTATTCACTTGTATAAATTACACTGTATTTCACTGGACTGGGAGCATATCAGTTAACTCTCTGAAACAGTCATCTGACCTTCTTTCATTTGTTCTACAAAAATGTACAATGACTCCATATGTCATCAGTAAAGATTACCTTTTCTGTTCATGGTGTCTTGACACAGAGTATTCCACATGGTTGGACTAAATCCCAACTGTTTAGAAGATTTGTTAAAGCTGTCTTGGTACACCTTACAGAAAGCCTGTTCTGTCAAAGTTGCTCTTGACAACTGGAAGTGAGAATCAATACAACAGTTGCATAAACAATGTTGATCTATTATATAGTTTGTAATTTTCTAAAATATACTGCAATTTGAGTTCTTATTTAATTTTTAAATAAAAATGTCATGTGATATTATCTGAAAGCTGCAGAGAAACTCAGAGTATTAAAATGGTTTATTTGCTTTTATTTACAACCAGCTCTCTAAACAGATTGATGCAACAAAACCTCTCCTTTATGAAAGATGCTGCTCATAATGTACTCAAGCATTAAGAATTTTTTTTAATATTTAGGTCTTTATTGGTAGAATCATGAATTAAACAGAACTTTATTCACAGTATTGATATCAGATATCTGTTTCATAGTTCCCCAATTTACTTATCTTCAGACACGGTAATTATCTTGATTCTTATCAGTCAGTAAAGGTATTTCCAATTTGCCAGTTGACTAATTAAAATTCACAAATATACTATTACAAATGAACAACTTATTTCCTTCAACTAGTTCTCTTAGTACTCTTGCTTGTAAGTCAGCTGATTTTGTCGAAAATGTTTATGGTCTTTTCTCAGAACTGACAAGTCTTTTTTATCCTTCAGACAACTTTTCCTGTCTATTTTGTTACATATAAAAAGCAAAAATATCTGTCTAACACTTCTGTCTTCTTTGTATGTTTCAACAGTTCCATTTTTTGTACCTCATCTTTTTAGACAAAAGTGCCATCTTTTGACAGACACTAGTAGAAAAAAACTTTAATTTACATACAAGCAAACAAACAAACAAACAAAAAGAGTGAATAAAAAAATAAAAAAAAATAAAAACAGGACAAAAATGATAGAAACAATGACTAGCTTTTCTTTGAAGTACCTAAAATTCGTGGTCATCAAAGAACTGGCAGTGTAGTGCATTTGGTGCCATTTGAGAGCAAAGTAATATATTAACATAACTATCTACTTTCCACATTCTGTATATTAAATTTTCCATTAAAAATTTCATCTTATTACAGTTCAGAAGGAACCATTAGATTATCTTACCTCTTTTGATAATCTAAAGTGTACATTTCACCAAGAACATTACACTAAGAACAGTACTAATTATACTGCTGATTTTTTTTTTCCTGTTTTCTTTTGGGTTTGTTGTTTTCATTTTTTAGCTAAGAAAGAAACCAGTCTTCATACCTTAATGTACCCTGATAAGTAAATATGCTAGCTTAAACACTGAACCCCTGATGTTAGCTCTCTTTGGCACAGAGATGCCTACCAGCCTGTCCAAGAAAATTCTAAGATATTATTCATGAAATAAGATGCACTAACAACCATTTCCAAAAGCAATCTGGAAAAAAACAAAACTAAACTAAACCAAGAACCATGAAACAAAACTGCACTAAATTTGCCTCTCTTCATCATATCAAGTCTTCCTTTGTACATCCCAAGGTCATCCTGGAACAGATCATAGCATCATAAGATCATAAGACAATTCAGGTTGGAATTATCTTCAGGTCATCTCATCTAGCCTCCTCCTCAGAGCACACAATGCATGAAAAATGGCCCCATTTTCGTGTTAAGAAAGTCCTGCACATATGGGTTACAGAAGCACTCTCAGATTATTTCAAATACTTCAAGCAATCCCACAGAAATTGCTCATGTGAGATCCAGGGCCAAATGTTACGTACTATGGATGTGGCCAAATGTTTTTTACTATGGATGTATCTGATATATGTAACAGGTCTGATATCTACAAGAATAACTGCCCTAAAAAAATCTGTCAGTGTAAAAGCATCCTATACTTTCATATATGTATTGATAGGACAAGCCAGCAGTTTTAAGGTTTTTTACTGATTGATTTTGAGAAAAAAAAAATCATTTTCTAAGTGGGAAGATCAAACTTCCTATATTAGGCGTATAACTTCTGAGTGCAGTTTTTCTTGGTTGCACTTACAGTTTCTATCTCCATCATAATTAGATTTCCTCTCTCTTAACTAGATACAATGTGCCTCTCACTCATATTGTCTACCCTCGCATTTTGCTCACACAGTGCCAAATAGTCCAGAAGAAATACCCAGAGAGGCCATGTCAATATATAGGCAGGCCAGATAGGAACTATCCATATTTCTATTTTTATAGCATGCAGCCATAATTTCTTTTGAAAGCAAATTCTTTTTTATAAATTGCACACTGCATGGAAAGTTCAACAGAGTCTAAATCCTGTCCTCAGAGAACAATCTGAGCAGCCAATCTGTGCAACAGATAATGCTTCATGAATTCATACCCAAGGGCTATAGAGGGAAAATAGATACAACTATGTCCATAACTTCAGTCTCATGAGGGAATAGGTAGTGGATCAAACAGATGCAGAAGCAGAAAATCTCCATGTACACAGCTGACACTTGCCATCACATGCAATGATCCGGACAGTGAAATATAGGAAACTATCTGTACCAGTTTCCATACGCAGGTTGTAATGCAAATTACAATTTATATATCTCCATGTCCACAGCAAGCTTCTTTTTCTGCTTTAAATAAGTAACTAAGGAAATACATATGTATGGGGGATTAACCAGTCCCACCTAAAATGATATAAAGTGGCTAGGAAATTTCTAGATTGACTGAATATTCTTTGGCGTTTTCTTTACCAAAACCTCCCTAAGTGCATGACATACAAATGCACTAAAATTCTGAATACAGAATATGTGCGTGTATACTGCCTATATATATTGTGTTGTATCATATTTATATATCACATTGTGTTTCTGTATATATTATTGTATACACATAGTAATACTTTTAAAGGTATGTCTCAGGTAGTTGGAATTCAGAAGAAATATACCACTGGTGCCATAATATTCATGCATCTTTCCTTAGAAGTATTTTATATTAACTTTTTATATGTGTATATATGTATGTCTATACATACATATACGCATGTCTAGACATCAGATTGAAACACACAGTTCTGAACTCTGAACGGATTGTTTTATCAGGAATCAAGAAGCAGCATGAAGCCATACAAATATTAACCTGGGTGTTGCTAGATGGCTAGCAGACAAGGAACAGCCATGTTAATGTAGTGCTCTATGTGACAATGAACTGTGGCCTTTGAGTCTGACCTTAATACACAAGGGGCAGTATCCTACAGGCATGAAAGTGCTGCTGCTGATTCTGGAGCAGCTATGTGTACTTTTAATACTGTGCCATATTTACCAAGAGCTACATTTTGCCTTTAGTCACAGCCTAGAGAAAAGGGGTGAGCTTAAGCTGCTTTGTCCCGGGAATAACATCAAATGATACTGCAGCTTAGAGGGATGGGTCATCTTGACATCAGCATTCTGGTTGACAAATACTAGAGAGGAATTATCACGTGAAAGTACACCCCTCCCTTCCACCCAGCCATCCACTTTGGCCAAACGAGGGGAGATGGGGCCATAGACATTTTTATTTCCCACTTCCCTGCTGTTTGCTGTTGTTAGAGTCATAATCAAAGAAGCAATACCATTCAGGAAGGTTAGGGAAGTCATCGTTAAGCCTGCGTGACTGACACATTTTGCATTTCTGACATGCATGAAATGGAAAGTGCTTTGTGTGATTTTCTTCCAAGAGACTTTGGGAAGGCAGTTTATCAAACAGGGAGCTGGTGTTCCATGTACCAGAATGTAACAAGGCTGTAGCTGCTTTCAGAAGTTCTTAATAGTCCCAATATATGCTCTTTTTTGGTATTTATAGGAAAGAAAATGGTTGTTTGGCCGTTATCTAATCGTCCTTTTGTGTACCTCTGCTTTGATTTGTTGCAGTTATAATCTCAAGACAATGGGCGCTAGGACATTTCCTAAATGAGCCTTTTGTTCTCTGAATTCATTGCCTGCCTCTTATCAGCATCAATAGAGGGTTGAGAAAAAAAATGTGGCTCTTGTTTTCCCTGGTGTTAATTATTTAACATCTATGGCATTTAATTTGCACATCTTCTGTGAACAATATTCTGTGGATGTCTGTTGTATTAATGATGACCATTTCCCTTATAGGAAAACTTCAACATCTTTTATGTGATTCTATAAAACACACAATACCAAACAGTAAATAGGCTCCACAGGCAAATATTTGTTAATGAGTTCCTATCCAATTAGTTAAAAATTGTGAAAAACCTCAATTAATATCAAATACAAAAAAATCACTTGGTTCAGTCTTGCAAGGATTAGAGGCTGTAATCCACTGTAGGCCTTGCACATGGTCACTTATGCTTTCTTAACATTTTGCATTAAGTCTGTACTATGTAGTCATTATGGGCCTAATACAACTTCTGTTAAAACTCATTAAAATGCTGTTTGTGAACAAAACTACTAAAAAAAAGTCAGTTAACACAGAATACAACAGATTCATATTAAATTAGATAATTTGGTCCAGTATAAAATTAACATTTATAGTTTAAATATATAA
>WUAM01000287.1:77271495-77286926 GCA_024336885.1 Actenoides hombroni
ATCTAAATATATAAAATATAAATATATAAATACATATTATAAATACATATTACGAATACATAATTAAAATATATAATTGATGAAAGTGAAAAAAAATTCTTCTGGTACTACATGGAGGCCATATTCTCTTTCACTCTTATAAACAACTATGAACTGTCCACTTAAGCGATCTAGTCCTGGGTAGAGCAGTACCCCTCTATGCTACTATTCCATTTGCAGGTCTGGAGACTGATTAATACCATTTAAGAAGGCCATGACTCAGGAAAATTCACCCACCTTAGCTCTGCTAATCTTTCTTACTATGTCCATCCTTGATACAGATAAAAACACTCTTTATTTCAGTACTCTAAAGCTATATTGGAGTTAATTCTTTATAAAAAAATGTGGTAAGATACTTAAAGCAATTGCTGAGTAAAGAACTGAACAAAATCCCATATATTTGAAAACAGAGGGAATGAAAGTCATTTATAAGCTCTTTTCTGCCTCTGCTTTTGATTTCACAGCAAGGCTGACTGAGACGTTGTACTTCACCTAAGCTTTTGTATGTATTTCTGTAAAAGAAACACTACTGAACAAGCAAAATGTAACTTTTCAGGAGACTGAACATAGGTTGATGTGTCTGTACATAAAACATATTGAAGGCATTCACCTCAAGACAAAAGTAACTGTGTCTAGATGCACAAACACAGAGAGAGTGTTGCTAAACCCCCCTAATGTATTGGGATCTTTGCACAAGATACTGTTTGTGTAGGAAATAAAATCTCTTGAACAGGATGGTCAGCCACTATCTAGGTGGTGATGAGTCTCTGTTGCAAGTGTCTTTGTAATGGTATCTCCAGCAGGCTTGGACAAGACTCCCCAAAACATTGTTCTGATGAATTCCTATATTGAACTGGCCCAAGGTCCAGAGTGATCATTTCACCACATGCTCAATTCATTGCTGTTGATTATATTAAACCATCTCCCAAACAGCTCCTAATGATCTTAACTGCACAAGAGACTATCCTGTATGATGGTTTCTGCATATCTAGAAGTTCTTACTAAGTATTTACAAGTATCTTGTCCTCATACAAGTTGGTTAACTCTGGAGTACAGACACGCTGGGGCATCTCTGAGATGGCAGTTTCTTCACCTGGGATATGAATCACCATACTGGAAAGAAACAAACTTGCTGAGGCACAGATATGAGATGAGAAGGGGGATTTGTCATTACTGCCCAGAGTAGTTACCAGGAGAGCTCCTGTAGCAGATAGTCATATTCTTTGTGAAGACAGTGGCTAGAGGTTTAGGCCACCCCCATGTCTCAAGTTGGTCTAGTGTTTAAATTGCCTGTTGTGTTATTAGTGAGATAACTAAGAGGATTTACACACAGTCACAGACCCCATACATGGTCACATCGCAATTAAAACTACAGGACAAACTTGAATTTCATCCCTAAATACCATTTGTAACTTAAATTCCGCATATCTTGCTGCACCAAGAGGGACAGTCAGGAGTACTTTTAAAGAAATAGTTTTCACTGAAAAGTAACAACTTGCAAAAACTGTTTGCAAACACTAGAAATATAATCCATTGTTTCTTCTGTTTTGTTCTTACTATATTTGTCTTACGTGCTAATTTAGGACAAGCTAAAATTAGTTGAAAAGAGAGTCGCTGACTTCAGGAGAAGCTGGTATGGATCCATAATGAATTATTGTAAGGCCTGTATTCACACTTTATTTTGGCCACAATAAAATCATATAAGGAAATTCTGGAGCTGATCCAAGCCAAGTATGCAGTCAGTAATAGGCCATTAAGATGTGGTTTATTTGTGCATTAGATAAAGTGACTGGACTTTAACTGATTTAAACTAAATCAGACAGCTTTGGCTTCTGAGAAACTCTAGTTATGTGCACATCAACATATGTTTAAATCTAGAGTCAGCTGGCATCCATTCTTAACCCAGCACACTTTTTTTTTTTTTCCACTCATATTCAGAACTCACTTCTGCGACCTTAAAGTAAAACTGATTCCATGTGTTTACTGTCTGGCACATTAGAGGTAAATACGTTGAAAGATGGTGGGGCTTAGAGTCTGCAGATGTAAATGTACCTGCTGAATTCACATAACTGAGCAGATTCTCCTCCTGTGACATGACTGTTTTTCAGTAAAGGTGTACTTTGCCAGTAGTCCTTTCTGAACACCCTACATTACTAGCTGCTTGGTAAAAAATATGTCCATGAATTTTCTATATAAATTACAAACCTTAGTGAAACCAGCAAAATTAGAGTTGCAAAATTAGGCTAGAGTGACACAAAGTACAATGTAGAACCTTCTTTCCCTTCTTTCTTTGTTTTGCTTTCTTGCTTTCTCTCTTTCTTTGCTTTCTCTCTTTCTTTCTCTCTTTCTCTCTCTCTTTCTCTCTTTCTCTCTTTCTCTCTTTCTCTCTTTCTCTCTTTCCTTCTCTCTTTCTTTCTCTCTTTCTTTCTTTTGTGTGTGTCTCATCTTTGTTTTCATTTGGTTATTTACTGAGATTTCTAAAACGATTCATATACTTTTGGCTCTGTAGAAGTGGAACTAAAATAAGGAGATTTTAGAGGTTCATTTAAAGAATAGCTATTAGGATGCATTTGTGTTCTGTGTACTTTTTTTAATGTTTCATTTAATGCACATATGTGTAATCTGATGATACTTTAATAGTAAAACATAAACTCTGCTGTAATAAAACAAATTATGTTCAGTGTAGGGATTCAATAATATTTGAATTTCAGTGTCTAAGTCATTTTTCTATTCCTTGTGTTTGATAGCCCACCTCTTTATTCTGTATATGGTGTTTGTGTCATTCACATTTTAGAATTATTTCTTGTTACATTAAAAGCAAAAATGTTTTTATGCTCTGCTTTTCCAAATAATTGCTCCAACAGGTATTAACACTAGTAGAGCAACAGTAAGGCTGCTGAAATGCTCTGGGTAATTCATACATGGAACGAGACAGACTTTGGTCATAACACTGTGAATTAGACTCCTAGATCATTGTGCTGCAAGCACAACTGTCATGCTATGGAGCAAAGTGAAATCCTGAATGATGATCCTAAATATGACTTTCTTTCATAGAGCTTGACTGTATTTTGAATTGTGTTGCAGGACTCAAGTTGAATGAGAAAGGCAGAGTGAATGTGAGCATGGGGCATCACATTAAGGGTATATGTAACCTGTTAATCGTTACAGCTGACATAAGAAATTTGGCTGTGTGGCTCCTCTGCAATATTAAGGCTCTCTGCATGTGCATGGGCAAATTGTCCTATGCCAAACCCTGCTCTGAATCTAAGTGATGCTCTGTCAGGCAGTTCTGGGACATCCTGACATAGTACAGTAACCACCCCAGCAGACTCACACCTCTCAGTCCTTGATATCCACCTCTCCTGGCTACATTAGCCACCAGACTCATACACTCTGAGGAGGTAAAACATGGCTAAATGTGACAAACCTATCCACTCTGTCTACACTGGTCACTATAACCTTCTCCTTTTATCAACAGGGGGAGGAAGGCATTTGTAGTGTCCAATTCCTGCAACATACCTTAGAGGTCCACCACAGAAAACAGACATATCTCTTGACCTACATGACCAGTAGAGATGAGATAGCTTCTTCTTAGAAATATTTAGTTGCTTAAATGGACTTCACTGTTATCAGGATGTCTTAATTGCAGTGGTTGAGGTCAATGAAAAATTATATACTACCAAAACTGAAGCTTAATGTTTTAGTTGTAGAAACACAGACATCCCATTCCTACCTAAACATCTAAAACAGACAGTTTAAAGAATATGATGAAATTTATTTGCAAGTGCTTTTTCACTGTTTTGGAGCCTCCCAACACTGAGTGTAAAATGAAAATTCAAACAGTACACTGCATGTTATAAACAGTCCTGCCCTACATATAGCCAGTCACTTCCATTTGTGAAGAAACAAAACTTTATATTCACTACATTAACGCCTACATTGATTTACAGCACTCTTTGATCAGATGATCAAAACCCACTCTAACATTGTTCACAGAAAACCTTACTCCTCACACATGTATCATTCATAGCTGGCACAGATACTAAGCTTCTCAGTGCTTGCTAGAGCTGTGTGTCAGCCTTTGGCATCAAGGATGATAGGATTGGTTTGAGTGCTTGCTGTCCAAAGTAAACAACAATAAAGACAAAATGAGTTTTCTTGGGACTGATTGTGCCAACTTGGCCTGGACATGAGGATAGTGATTTTTTTCCCCTTGGTGCTAAGTGAAAGAGAAACTGATTTGTGCCCTAGGACACAGGTATATAGGACTCACTAAAATTACAGTCTGGCTGCTGGATTAGCAGAGGTAGACGTGGGAGCTTAACTATTGAATTTTTTATTACACAGAAGAGTAGCAATTAAAACCTAAGACAAAACAGGAACGTGTAAAACCAGGAAGATTAGAATATTGTAAAGTCAAAAGATTTAAATTGAGATGGGTTTTAAACAAAAACAGTATATTGTTTCAGACATGGAAAGAGCTGCTGCTGTTTGTAGAGAAATCAGGGAGACTTTTCAGGTGTGCCAAGTCTTAAAATACAGTTTTATTAGCTTTTTTTTATTCATTCTTTCTTTAATTTCACTTAATACACTGACCACATGTGGTTTGTGGTAGTTGTTTGGTGCAAACTGTTACATGTGGCACTGTTTACGTGAAAGCTATTAGGTCAGTTTTATGGGATTTTACTAAGGTGGGAATAAGCTCAACCATTCCAGAAGGATACAGGCCTTTTGAGGAAAGAAAGCTTGTGTTGTCTTTAGTTCCTAAACAAATTCTGGTTCCAAGACCTGTTTGCCTGGCAAAAGTGAAATTTAGCAAGATTAAATAATCTGTGTAGTTAAATCCAGCTGACAGCAGGAGTCTGGAAAATAATCAAAGGACAGAGCAGTAACATCTGAGGGTCATAGAAAGAGTAAGCATATACTACATTTGTGCCCTGAGGATGGTGACTATATGTGCATTTGTCTCAAAAGACCTGCACTGTTGAAAGATGAAAAATCCTGCCCACTAGCAGTGAAATCCCATCTTATTGTGCACATAGGCTTTAAACAGAGGTAAAGATCATGTCTTGAAAAAAAAAAACCCAGCTTGTCAATTGACATAGGGCTCAGATGTGTTCAGGTTGGGGAAGCCTGAGAGGTTACTGAGCACTGGATGAACAATACATCACAGCAGAAA
This sequence comes from Actenoides hombroni, assembly GCA_024336885.1. Classification (NCBI taxonomy): domain Eukaryota; kingdom Metazoa; phylum Chordata; class Aves; order Coraciiformes; family Alcedinidae; genus Actenoides; species Actenoides hombroni. Next base: position 77,276,714 of record WUAM01000287.1, read on the forward strand.
CTACTTGAGCATGTACTCTGAGTTCACACAGGTCTCATGATATTGCACTGCCAATGAGTGAGAATTAAGTTACTTCGTTCCGCTCCACAAAACAGAAGTCCAGTTGTATGCATAAGCTTAACTCAACTACCACGGTTTAGCTGATGGGGGTAATTAATATGCTGAAATTCAATCTTGTTATTCTGCTCTCTAAATACAGAATCAGTTTGGGGTCTGTTTTTGTGCAATGTTTCTACAGTAACCAATAACAGTTATAAAGAGCAAATAAAAAAGAATAAAAGGATATTCAATAAACATAATGAAACAATAGCAGATTCAAAATTCAGTATAAATGTTTATCAGACATATTCCAAATTTTTCTAGCTGCTATTAGATATCCATTTTATGTTGTTTTTTTACCTTCTCCATCAACCTAATGTCCTTTATTTAAATGTTGTAGTTTTAACCCTGTCAAGGGTTAGGGCTGGGATGGCCACTAGAAAAGTGACATATGTTCTCTAGTAATCCCTTTCCATTCTCCAAGGGGAAGAGAAAGGGAATAAGGGAGAGAGACTTATGGATTTGAGAAGAAAAATAAAACAACTTTAATGAAAATTATGATAATAAAATGAAATATATACAATGCCAGTATTGAACCCAACTCCCCCACACCCCAGTGGCAATTACCGTCACCATTGTCACCACTGATGCTGTGGAGCAGGCAGTGAGAAAGACCCAGACTGGACTCAGTAGCAGACAGGCACCAGATTCAGGAGCTGGATTCTGGAACTGGATTCAGGAACACACAGATTTGGATTGACGGCAGAATGGACACAGTCCTTCTTGAACACTGGCCATTGAAGAAGAGAGAAAGAAGAACTTGACCCTTGTGATTCTTCAGCTTTATACGTAATATGATGTATGTGGTATGGAATTCCTTGCTGGTCAGTTTAGGGTCACCTGTCCTGTCTGCTCCTCCCTGCTGTTGCAGCCTTTTACTTTCTGCACCCTCAATATGACACACGATTTAGCAGTGACCTTGGTCTTCATAAGTATTAGCAAGACTCTTTCTGCACAGCAGTCCTTGGTAATAACTGTAAACATCAACTGTTATTACTTCTAGAAGCAGACACTGCCTATGAAAATGTGCTGTTAACTTCAAAAAGTGAAGTTAGTTAGAAGAGACTGAGCAGAAAAGTAAAATCACTGAACAGAATTAGTTCTGTTCTGATTCAAACCAGGACAAATCCCAATCCACTATCAAATGTAGATAGTATAAATATCTAAATATTATAAGCTATGCAAACTAAAAAAAAAAAACCCAAAGCCCAAAACAATAAAATAAAACCCAAACCGACCTGATAACATTCACTGAGGTTTGATCTCACTGGTGAATTGTAAAGGACATATATAAATTGTGAATAAATAAATAAGTTATTATGTGCTAAATCTGTGAGGAAAGAAATCCGTGCCCATCTGGCCACATCTGTTGTTTCTTTTAAGTTACCAGCACAAGTGCAGAATATCAGGGAATGGCTGCAAGGGTCTGTTTGTACCTACTTTGTTTACTCTGTCACAATCTCCAATTTTCTGGGGGCACCAAGGATGTATTCCTCCATGACTGATTATATGTGCATAACAACCCCCATGGTCACTGTCAAGACTTCAGTGATCCTTGGAGGTATTTTAGCTGATTCTCCACATAACTGGCTTGCAAGCATGCAAATGGCTGCTTGTACCCCCTGTGATGATCTCCCCTGTTCCCACCTATGACTGTTCTTTGTGTGTCACATATTGTTATTAAAAAAAGAGTATCTTAATGGAAATGCCTGGATTGCAAAGTTTCTGCTGGAATGCACACACAGAGCAGACAGGATAGAAATGGATTGCAAAGTACAGATGGAAAATAAGCATTTTAATTAATGCTAACTTTTATACACTTGGAGGACCCACATGCTTGTAGATGTGATTCTATCCCATTTGGTTATGGAGAAGATAATTCTGATTAATTCATTAATTTTGCCAAAGAGAATTCATGATTGCCTCTTTTCACTCCGGTACTTTCTTGTAATTACTGTTGTTTGACAGCTGTTGTTTTCATGCAAATTTCACGATGTGGAGTATGAGTGTCTGTGAGGTGATAATAACTGTGCAGATCACGCTTAAACAATAGAAATAAGAGCAGACAATATCATATTTCTGAGCTACCATTCAATTTAAAACATTTGTGTACTGTGGCCATATAAACCTCACAGGCAGTACTACGCATTTTCCCTTGAGATTGATGCTGTTCAGTGGATGTATATGAAAGCAAAACTGCCTCATATGTACTAACTACAATTAGCTGGGATACTGAATAGACCATATTCTTTTATTTTTATTTAGTTGTTTCATGTAGACAAAATGATTTTGCACTGGTTTATGCTCACTTTACAAATGTGTAAATCCTACCACATAGACGCAAAAGAGTAGGTAAGTTGCCGGTGTGCCCTGATACCTACTATTATACAAATGGGATGGCTCTCCCAGCCCACTTTCCCTGCAAGACTGCTCCCAGAAGCCAATGAAGCAGAAAAGAGGAGATACCCATCTTAACTGATAAGTGTATTAATTCTCTGGACAAAATTAATGTACTCTGCCTGTGGAATTGGATCTAACACAAGGAAATCTGAGACAAAACTGTACAAATGTTAACGGTCAATGTCAGAGATACCTGCTACTGTTCTACTGCCTTTTCATCATGTTAGATACACTGTGAAGCCACATGTCACAATTGTTAACCACATTTAAATGCTGGGAAGATGTCGGTAATAGGAAACATAAAATGACTCCCTCTTAATAATAAAAGGATATCACATCTTAGTGTAAGGTATTAGCGCTTACCTAGTTCATTGTTAATAAAATAATAATGCATAGACAGTGCTGATAAAAGCTCAAAATTAGAGAAGCTCCCTGTAGTTCACGCAGAGGTATGAGCAGAATGAATTAACAAGTGCTGATTTTTTCTTCCCATGACAGCTGAGCTTCAGTAGAGAATAAGCTATTTCAATAACAGACAGTACTGCACTTTGAGATCCTTCAAGATGAAAGATAATGTATCTTAGTGTTGTGCATAATGCTAGGCAAAGAGTAGACATCAATAGTACTTCATCTATGGATTATTTTGATTTTAATATACAAGAAGCAACAACAAAAGAACAGATATGATGTCACTGTGAGAGGACTTGTATATTTATCAGATGAAATGGGCCATCTTGAAAAAACTTAGCATATTGAAAAAGGTAGAGGTGACTTCTTGTAATGGTAAAATACTGCAGAAGGGAGACAATGTTTCAGTTTCATGATTACAAACTCCTCGGTTCTAAAGCAATTTTATTAGTAGTAAATGACTTTCTTACTGCTTCTCAACTGTAGGTAAAATTCAATCATAGCATCTGATAGCAATTCATGTTATTATTTCCAGAAATATTAGAGTATTACCACTAAAAATAATATGCAGTAAATAAAAGCATTAATTGTTCAGTTCCTTTGTGCTTTGTTACACAATCAGGTGTGTCCATATGTATCACTGTCCATGCACATACACACACATACGAAGCTTGTTTTCTTTTCTATTGCACTTCTCTAATGTATAGCTTGAGACAGCATGTTGGATCTGCATTTCAGAAGCAGCCATCCACCTCTTCCCCATCTATCTGCTGAGTAGCCTGTTCCTTTTGGTGAAGTCCTAGCATCCCTGGTCACTCTGCAACTCTTGCTAAGCTTTCAGCTTGGTGAGTCAGTGTAGCTGGCACTGAATTAGCAATTCTTAGTGTTTCTGGGTGTTCAGCTATGTTTTGTGAGGTAATTACTTTTGGAAATGCCAGCTCAGCACAACCAGGGACAAGCAGAAGGATTGATGCAGACTTTCCCAGCAGGGACAGCTGGGGCTGCTGAATAAGGATGGATGAACCTGTTCGGGAAAACAAAACTACCTAAGTCCCAGTTCTGAAAAACTTCCATATTAAATCCTGTTTGTGAAAATATTTGTCTCTTCCAGACAGAGGGGTGGGATTATTTTATTTTGTTTCCTTACTGTTGCCACCATCTAGTTTCTTCCAAGATCTATGGTCTGGTGACTGCAAAATACTGAATTACTTGTCTGGTAACATCCATGTGGAGTCACTAATGGTGCTGTCCCCTGATAGCATCTTTGGCAACCCACGAAGCAACTCCTTCAGGAGCAATAGTAAATGTCATGGCACAGAGAATAATGGTATGTAGCAAACCAGCAGAGAGATTTAGTAATTGGCTACAGCTTAGCTTGTATTCAGTTGCATATCTTTATCAGGGCTGCTATTAGTGCCTTTTATCTTAGAAACAATACAGTTACGTATTAGATTTCTGAAACCAGAAGTCTGCTGATTTTACTGGAAGAAGGTGACACTAGTACTGAATTGAAGTAATGAGGAGTAGAGAGGCTGTGTATAAAGTCATCCTATATTGTAAGGAAACTGCTTAACAAATGCAGTATATACAGATTTCAAGATCATGTGTGCAGGGCAGCTCTTCCCTGCCCTCTGGTGATGGGGAAAGGATACTGCCCATTTGCATCAGTGACTTCAGATTATTAGTACATTTAAGTAGATTATTAGTACATTTAAGTAAATTATTAGTACATTTAAGCAAATTATTAGTACATTTAAGCAAATTATTAGTTCATTTAAGCAATTCTTCCACAGTCTAGAAAGTCTGTCATTTTCCCTCAGATTATACCAATAATAAACCAATCAGACATTAAGAACTGTATTTTAAAAACAAAACAAAACAAAACAAAAAAACAAAATAAAACAAAAATCACAACCAATCTTCAAATCCCAGTAGCTGTTAGTGAAGACTATTTTAGCACAGATCACTGAGGTGATTGCTTATCAGGTGATACAAAAAACTCTAGAGCGTATTCCTGAAATTCTGGGAATACCTCACTCACCATCATGTTCAATATTTGAATATTTATCTACTGTTCATTGTTCTGATGCCTCACTACTATGGGACTGATATGTTAATATATATACTGATTTCTGATACTGCCCACCACTAGCTTCACAATTTATGGAGCACTTTCATATCATAATGGGTCTAAAAGGTAATTAGAGAACAGAAGGAAAACAGTGAGTCCAAGAACAAATACTCTCTTATTAACCGAATGGCACAGTTTGAAATAATATCTAATGTTGCTATATTTGTAGTGTTCATATTAAACAAGACAGTGTAATGGCTTTTATAGAATTTCCTCTGTTTTGAGGGTGCTTAATAATCCGTTTTTATAATAAAAACATTTTTAGTCAATGAATTTCTTTGTCATCTGGGTTTTGCCATCAACTTTGTCAGATCTAGATTTTCTCAGAGTCCATATAGCCAATTTTGGAGGGATTATGTAGTCCAGACAGATTGCATGTACTGGTGATACGACTTCCAGTAGTCTCACTAGAAATCTGTGCCTTTGAAAACTAAATTAAGCAAAACCAAAGCAAATACAACTATCTTAATGTGCATAATTTTTTCTGAATTTGAGCCCAGAGTGAAAGAAGCAGTTCAAATGTCCACCATAGTGTAAAATCAGAATTCTTTTTTTATGTGGGAAGACTGATGCTCAGCTCCTGCCACAGCATTTCCTGTGAACACAGGAGATCGCTCTGCCACTTTTATAAAAGTCTGTTACATGGGTATTAAGAGGAAAGGTCCTGGATGAACTCAGTTAAAGCCAAAGTTCATGTCTAACCTATCCCATTAAGTTTGTCAGGAGCTACACATGACACTGTCCTCTACCTACACTGAATGCTAGTATATACATGCTTTTTTAAACACAGAAATATTTTCTAAGTGCTGTGGTAACATGCTGGGGCATATCCTCCTCCCTCAAGAGACCAGGTGAGAGTGACACTGGAAGTCAGATATACAGCGGAGTAAGAGGAGCACATGGGGATTGGTCCTACTTTAGTCACAAGGGAAGAGGTGAGCAGTTTGCAACTGCCTCCTCCTCTGCAGGCTGAATGCTCTAAGTAAGTTCAGCACTAAAAATACTTTTGCTTGCCTAAATAAAATTGTTCATCCACCCTCTTTCTTCTGCTCAAGAGACTGAAGAGTTGTTCAATCTTTGACACATGAGATATCCACCAAGGTCGTAGGGTGACAGCCTCTCTCCCCATCCCCTGAGGAGGCTTGATTCACATTTCCAGACACTTGTCTTAGCATGTAGAGGAATATCTTGCCAACAACTTCTGCAGCAGAGATATTAGGAGAGCAAGGCAGAGGGGGCCATTTAGAGAATGGGATTAGATTAGCATATTTCCTCCAAGCCCTTGCTATGTCTCCCATTTTCCAATAAATTTTCTACATAGCAGGTATCATCAGACACCTGGCATCACGCTGGTGGAGAAAAATTCACTGCAGTAACTAAGCCCTGTGGCAGAAATCTTGACAGTGTGAATTCAGCCCATCATATGTAAATAGCTGTGGTTGAGACCAGAATAGAAACTTGAGGTCTTCTTGCAGACTGGAGCCAAAATGAACATGACTCAACTAATATCCCAAAGGGATAGGATTAAGAAACTTTTTTCCAGCACAGAAAAGGGCATGTTCTAGAGCCAAACTGAAACAAAACAAAAAAAATGGGATCTAATAACTAGGAATGCTGCAGGAGCTGGATGAAGTATGAGAGGTGAAGTATTTGTCACTAGGGGGCAACGTGGCATCAGATAAGTGAATATATTCTCCCCTGGAAGATGGAAATATGGGGACAAGAGCATGCCACCATATGGAGGAGACACTTAAAAATAACACTGCAGGCTGCTGAAGCACAGCAGAATGAGAAATTGAATTTTGTTGCCCTTAGTCATATTATTGACTCCTTAGCTCAACCAGAGAGGGGAGTGGGAGTTGAACAGGAGAATGTAGCTGCTGTGATTCAATCAGTGATGACAGCTACAATAGTCAGACACAAGCTCTTCCTGAATGACGGAGATGTTTTAGAATCATATTCATGATCAAGGTGCAGAAAGAAGAGGAAAAAATATATAATGTACTGGCTGCCTGAGTTTCAGACAAAACTGTGGATTTGTGACATCTATAGCATATATAGAAATGCTGTTATTGTCTCACAGAACAAGTCTGGAAGCTCTCAGACCATAAATTTGAGGAATCTCAGCATAATACACAAAGTTACCCCTTAAATCACTCCATCCATGCCTGTCTAACAGTGACAGAAAAGGAGAGACAGCATTTCTCTAACTTGTGATACATATTTTGTTAATAGAAGCCAATATTAAACTACTAAATTGGTGAAATAACACTGTATTAAAGCCTGAACAAATAAGCCTTTAAATTTGGACCCCATATTTGTCCAACTTTTATCACAGAATAGGTGGAAGATGAATCAGTGATAACAGACCACTGAGCCTTAGATTCAAAAGAACATTTAAAACCTTCTTTGCAGAGAAAGTTATTTTTAATCCATCCATAATGGGAATACATTGGCCTAAGCTGCTTAGTGCACATGGATGGATCTCTGTCCCTATGGCCAAATAACCCAGATGACCTGGTGTCTTCATCCAGAGCAGAGTGCCTGGATATACATCATGGAGCATCTTTCTTCTCTAGGCCTCATGAAATCCCAACATAAAATAGTTAGTTAGTGCTTGAAATTATTTACTAAATACTGTGAATATTGTGTTGCAACATGCCAGAACCGTGTTTTAATATATTTGCATGGTACAATTGTGCCTGTGTAATAATTTGCTGTGACTGTACAGAGCAGGTCAATTTTGCCCTCCCTCCTCCCAGACCCTCCCCAACTCTTCTCCCACCTGCAACACACAGGCGTTCCCTCTGGTACTCATCTTAGTGCTTTCACTGAGCTAATTTAATTTGTTAACTTTGCAGAATACACACACTTGTTTTGGTGTGTTCATTTTCTGTCAGTTCAGTGAAACAAAAAAACCCTCATGATGAAGATTGCTGGGCACCAGATCTGGCACAAGCAAACCAGCAGCAGCTGGTAGGATCAGGATGGCCCATTCTCTGCCACAGGGAGACATTATACAGTCTCAGCAGTGTCACAGAAATGTGCTTTTATTCCACGTTAAATTAATAAATCATTGATCCATAACCTATGTGCACTGGGAAAAACTTGACTATCAGACCTGTCCATTCATTAAAGCCACTTTGATTTGATTTGAGTTTTTGATATGCAGAATTTGACAAAAATTTCATGTGCTCTGCCTTTCTGCTCATCCCAAATAATAATAATTTTGAAAAGCTGAAGTCAGTAAAAGGAAATATGTAGGAAAGATGCTGGAGACATTTTTAAGTGTTCTGCTTTTCTCAGGGAAAGGTAAATTTCACCTTCTTGGATTTAGTCAGATATGCATAGTAAAGCTAAATGAAAAATAGTTGAACATCACTGGAGATAATAGTCAGGATCTAAGCAAGAATGAGGTGTTCTGAAATAAAAACACTTATAGCAGTTATTTCTAAGTAGGATTGCATGAATAACTAATTGCCATTTCTGAAATGAGCTTTATTCTCTTGTTTACTCCAGTGTAAAACAAGAATAATTCCACTGGATTTTACTGTTTAGTCATGTTAAAGTGATACAAATGAATCAGAATTTGTGCTTTTGTTTTATTACTGGAGATGAAAAGTTATAAGTTGTAACAGCAATGAGAATCCTTCTGAACAGACAAAATTGTTTCATTTGGGAGACCATTTAGAATCCAATAAAATTGTAGTTGGAACTGATTTTCTTCTTATACTACATGAGACAAAATTGTTCTTATTGTTGTGTATGTATTTACAGTCTTTGGCACAATGGGACTCAGTTCTTTTTTGGGATCCAGATACTTCAATTACACAAATAATTATAGCTGTGACTATTGGGGTTATATAGTTGGATGCAATTAAAAACATGAAAGAGTTATCATAATTCATAAAATGTACAATGAAAAGACATCATGAGGCAACATAACTCATTAACATTAATTCAGTCATACTGGTGAGGACCAAAGATCCATCTGTCCAGTGACCTCTCTTTGACGGATGCAGAAACCCTATGGAGCATTGCACAAACTGGGCAAACATAAGTTCTACTTTCTCCTGATAATCTCCCAGGCATTAAGCTTCTATAAGGACTATGTGAACCAGAAATGGTTTTCATGTATTTAAGTAACACCCAATTGATTTCATTCCTATGAATTTGTCCCATTAATCCTTTGAATCCATGCAGACTTATCGCTGTTACTGCCTTCTGAAAAGAAGTATCTTATCTTCCCTATGTGTTATGTAAAAAATCTTTTGTTTGCTTTTAAATCCTCTTTAATTTGATGCCACCTATATTCTGTGCTGGAAAAGACAGTAAATCATCAAACTTATTCACCTTCATCATATAAGAGATTGTACCTACAGGTCTTATCCTCCAGAATTGTCTATTTTCCCACACTGAAGAGTTTAGTTAGTACTCCATTTTGTAGAAGGCTGACTACAACTGTCCCAGTAAATATCCATATTCAGAAATTAATTCCTAACAGGATAAATCACCATTGTGTTTCTTTCATTTTAGCTTAAAACATGGGAAAACAACACACAAGATTTTTTGTGATTTTGATTACATTCCAAGTCAATCTTACGAAGTGACCATTATTTGTTTTGGTGTTTCTCCAGTGTTTTTCACTTGAGAAGAATACAATTTGAACTTTTAGAATGTAGTGTCATTGTGCTGAGCACTTTCTCAAGGATTTGACAGCTTTTTATTTCATGCATCATTCACCCCTTGCTATAGTAATCACACAAAGTAACATTTCTTTAATGCAAAGTTAAAAAGATGATAGGATATTGAGAAATAATATCTGGACCCAAGTGTGTTGGTAATGGATTTCATTGTACTGTGCTACCCCAAGCGATGTTCACACCAATGTGACATCGACTTACTGGAACATGAATCAGAGATTGAGCTGGGGATTATTTATTAATTTTCTTTACAGCTGTGAACTTGAACTAAAAAAGCCAAGTGAACCCACCTCCAGTGTTGCAAAGAAGCTGTAACTTAAATGGTGTGCATCAGAAAAGAGATTATAGACTTTTGCTTTACCTCATACTGGCTATGAAGAGGTACAAGGAGATACTTCTTCCCCTCTACTCCACTCTCGTGAGGCCTCACCTGGAGTACTGCGTCCAGTTCTGGAGCCCCTATTACAGGAGG
>WUAM01000287.1:77292988-77315314 GCA_024336885.1 Actenoides hombroni
GGGTCTGAGGAACCTGCTCTAGGGGGAGGTGTCCCTGCCTTTGGCAGGGGGGTGGAACTAGATGATCTTTAAGGTCCCTTCCAACCCTGACAATTCTATGATTGAGGTGTCCCCTACATAACCTATGGTGATTTTAATACTAAAACCCACACCTCTAGGAGGACAATTTAAATGTAAGTGTGGGACCACCATAGTACAATGATTAGGTAATAGTATAATGAATTAGGTAATTGATGGAGCGTGTGCACAAAGATTTATGTGATGTAAAATCATGTAGCCAATCATATATAGTTTATTTGTTATTTGTACTGTATACAAACTGCTGCCGTTTGAACCAATGGGGTGCTGGATTTGTGATTTATCACCTAGCACCTGTTCCTGCAGAACCGAAATAAAGCAAATATCTTGACACTGTGTGTCAAGTGGCTTTGTGCAGTGGGGAGAGGACCCTTTTGGGGGGGGGACACGACTACACATAAAGAGGTAAAAAATTAAATGGCAAGTCATTCAATTTGTAGAAATTGGTCCTGTGACAATTTTATGCCAAAAAGTAGAACTGATTTTTTTTTCTAAACGTAAAAGATGACAAGTTTTAAAAGGTTTTGTAAGGTAGCTGGTAATGCTTCCAAAAATTTTATGGATGGGAGAAAGTCTTTTGTGATTAAAGTAAGACTAATCAATGGCTCCATTACATACATGTACACCCTCATATTGAGCTAGATAACCTTAAGTGGGGCTTAGGTTTTTGGAGGGTTTGTTTTTTGATCTTTAAACAATTTTTCAAAATTATCTAACAACATTCTTTTCCTTTACTAAACTATAGAAAAAAATATCATATGCAGTTGAAGGATGACTATTTTTTTCTTTTTTTCTAAAGTAACTTTAAATTTCAAACTTATATAAGCAAAGATGAAACCTCAGAAGCTCCCAACTGCTTTTTTTCGTATAGACCTGTAGTGGGTCTGGCTGAGCTGCTTTTCCCCATCCAGCCCTCATGCTGCAGTACTGGGAGCTGGAGGGTGTTGATAACACACTCGTGTTATGACTGCCAGTACTCACACAGCACCAGAGGCTGGGTGGGCAAGATGGGCAAGGGGATACAGCCGACCTGAGCTGACTAGTGGGATATTCCATACCATATGACGTCGGCTCACCTATAAAGGGACAGGGCAAGAGGAGGATGTGGGGGCATTTGGCTTTGTCCTCCAAGCAGCTGTTACGTGTTCTGGAGCCCTGCTTCCTGGACTTGGCCTGACATCACCTGCAGACGGGAAGTAAAGAATAACATCTTTATCTATCATAACCCATGGCTCTTTTCGTCTTATTCTCTCTCTGCATGCCATGCTGACGGGGGTTGGGAGGAGTGATAGAAGGGCTTGGTGGGCACCTGGTGCCCAGTCAGGGTAAACCCACCACACCATAGTATCAGTAAGATGTGGGTAAAAAGTTGCAGTTTTTCCAAGGTTTTTCTCTCCCAGTATAATCTCAAAATGAAATTCCAAGTTTACAATTGGGTATTCTTTTGTTTTTAGATAGGAGACAGGAGGGAGACTATAGGATCCCAGCTTTGCAGTTATGTTAATCTGGAGCATTCCTGGCTTATGATTTATGAGATGTGCTCTTCAGATACAATATCAATACCTATACTGGTCATCCAAACCCTGTTGTAACTGAGAATATGGCTGGCTCTGTTGTTGCAAGAATAGACTAATTAGGTTAAATTTAAATTGCCATGATTATGAGTGCTTTCCCACACTCATGTTCAGATAAGCACCCTAACCTCATCTTCATTTCATTCTGTCATGGACTAGTCTTTACATGTCCATGTCTCCATGAGATGGGAATGCTGGCTCTGACGTTGGAAGGGACTTGAGCTCCACAGACTTGCTAGATGTCCATCTCTAACATATTGGGCGTTTGTTTGTTTTCCTGGATGTGCTGGAGCTACCACATTACAAAGCTTTACATTTCCAAATTTGATCCAAATTTGGAGTGCTGTTGACGAGGACACCAAAAGACACATTTTGTCATGCAGAGAGAGATGAGTGAAGATCATGATGGGTGATGACAGTCATGTCATGTCACACCACAATCAAAACCATTGCTTCAAAAAATAGTATCAACAAACCTGATAAGAAGGCCAATCCTATTGACATTCTAATTCTTCCTATCCCCATTCTAGCCATAGACAATTACTTTTCACTAAAAATTTTGAAACAGTGTCTATAGTTGGATGATTCATCAGTGGTATTTCCAAGATATGCATCTTCCTGAACAATACCAGAGATAAATCTTCAAGTATCATATCGATACACTACTTGCTCACAGTTAAATGCCAAAAGATTAACCAGATAACAGTTAATTGGTGCTCTGTGGATCTCTGTATGAGCTGAACAGGCAGTGTTTTACAAGAGTTAGAAACTGTTTGCTCTTCTGTAATGATGTCTCTAAGTACTTCAACAATTAAAATCATTGTAGGCACTGTGAGAAGTGTATTTATTATTGTTGTTAATTGGAATGCATGAACTAAAAGAGGAAAGCTGTTATCCTGTGAACTGAACCTGACTTCTCTGAGCACATGAGATTTATCTTGTTGCATAAATTCAGACACTTCTCTCCAGCATTTATTGGTTGTGTCACTCTAGCATTGTCCATTATTATTTTTAAGAATTGTTAGTCACTTTACTTTGTGGCTCAATTGCTTTTATAAAATCATCCAAATGCTCTCCCAGAGGATAAATTCAAGGAACTCTGACATATTCTAGGGTCTCTTGTGTGTCCTTTCTCAATTAAATCTGATGTCTTCATGACCATTAACTGTAGCTCAAGAGGAAGTCGACTAAAGAGAATTTATATGACAACTCTATCTGTGAGGTTAGGAAAGGCCAAGAAGGGAACAAGAGAATTCAAGGAGCTGCATACCAGGAGATGAGACAAGGATGATCTCCACTGGACAACCTGATCACTATCTGGAGCAAGCATATGGTATGGTTAAGTCCTTGTTCCTGCTACCCATAAACTTGCCTTTAGTATCTTGGTGCTTGTAGATATATGTCATCAGCATCCTGGTGAACCCCTGAAGATAATAACATCAGTACAGTCCAAGCTCTTGAGATACTAGAAGGCAAAGAAAGAGAAAATATTTATTTAGAGTCCATTCCTTAGAGCAGAGCACATTAGACATAGTTCACTGACAAAGCACTGAAGGATAGGCAGTTTCCTTTACATGAGTCATGAAGGCTTAAATACTATGAGGGTGCATAGGTTTGGTGATGGTTTCTTTCCTGAGGAGCTGATGGAAGTCCTTAAGGAAAGAATGTTCCTTTATGTCTGAAGCAGTTATTCCCATTTTTGGCCTTGTTTAGAGGAAAACAAAATGGGTAGGTAAAGATGATTTTCTTTAAAATTATAATTTTTGATAGTGCACATGAATACAGAATAGTTTTTTGTAACTTTGTTGGAACAGCTGAGGATTCATTTTAGTAATTCATTTTTTTCTAGACTGTATCTTCTATTGTAGTTCTAATTCATAATTGCAGTGCAGTTTTTCATAAGTGCATAAAAATAAAGTGCTACCGTCATGTTCCCTTGAGTAACTTAATGACTACATTTTTGAAGTAATTGACTACTGTAATTGTGCAATGCAAATTCTGTATATAGGATATTTATGTTATGTGTATAACTTTAAAAGACATGGTAGACATTGAGTTACACTTCCTTTATCGTTTTTTTCCTTAGTAAGACCTGACTTTTCATTATTTTTAATACTTAATGGTAAAGAACATAATAGAAGATGTAAACATGCCAGTGTATTCTTAGTTTAGATTTGTTTATTTTCCCTTGGGTTTTTTAAAATCTGAAACTGATATACAATATTCTGTAAAAGTGTCTCATTTTTTCCTTTTTTATTGTTTTTTATTTTGAATTTGCATTGTTGTGATAAAGAAAGCATGCTCACTTTTTAAGAAAAAAAGATTGCTAAGACCTAAACTGAAATATAGGAAGCTCAATATTAATGAAGTATTGACAGAAATAAAAGCTATAGAGATTTTAAATCCACCTTTTCCTTTCAGTAGGTTAATGAAGAAATGTGCTTATACCAGTTTAAATGCTGTTTCTCTTCTCAACATTTCAACAAAAAACTTTGAAGCTTGAATGTAATGGCAAACAGTAAATCCAATTGGCAGTTCTTACCACATTCAGATTAGAGGCTTGGCCTACCTTTTACTTTCAGTCACTTTACTATATTTATAGATTGGATTAATGAGCCTGGGTATGAGATGGTGAGGACACATGGTTCTGTAAAACCAGACATTTCTTTATAAATAAGCACTAATGTAGGATGCAGACTAATGGGCTACATCCAATGTTCTGGACTTCTGCGCTCATGTATCATCTGGCCAAAGCTATGGATGCAGATGAGTGACAGATTTTCACTCCATGAATCAGAAAGGTCTTAATCCACCATCTAGATGAAGAAACTGTGCCATGCAGGTGGGATAGAGTCCAGGACAGTGAAAGCAGCTAGAGAAGGCGGGGCTTTTAATAGTGTTCTTCTAGATGGACTACTCTGCTTCACTAGATTGTCATCATTGTTCATCCTACAACTGGTCACTGTCATCTTTTCATCCCATATATGTGACCAAAACAAGATCTAACATACAAGAAGTGGCCAACTATAAGGAGTAACAGTCCTTGGGTAAATACAGTTTTGTTGTCTGGAGTCCTCCCCTAGAATAGGTCTGGAGGCCCTATAAATTTCTCCATGTTAAAATGGTTGCATCTATTTGGTCTGGTTATAATTGTAGACCTTCAAAACAGTATGAAAGATACTAGTTACAATATAAGACCTCTTCTTGTCCCTCACATATGTCGTTCTCTGTCTTGGGTTGCGTGATGCATCGATTTCCACGTTGTCAGGTATGGTAATAACCAGCAATCCACAGAGCTTTCTGTCACTCTAGGCAGGAATATAAACAATAGGACAAAAGATGGGGAGGTTAATACATCTGGATACTCCACATCCCTAAGGAAAAGCTTAGGCAAATCTTATACATGTAAAAGGTTAGAATTAATTATTAAATCATTCTCTGATTTGCACATTCAGGAAGAACATCAAAATAATTTTCCTCTGTCACTTCCAAATGTCTTTTTTTTTTTTCCTAGATATAAGGTGAGCAGGCTGGAGCTGGGGCTAGTCAGATGCCATCAGCTCTGCTCAACTTCTTGCACAGCTCCACAAGCGATTCAGGCAGAAGTGACCAAAGCAGCAAGATGTTTCCACCAGTTATTATCATTTCATTAAGTATTGTAGCTATTGAAGTTGTTGTTGGATTTATTGGAAATGGATTCATTATATCTGTTAATATCATTAACTGGATCAAAAGCAAAAAAATTTCTTCTGCTGATATGATCCTGATCTTTCTGAGCGCATCAAGATTTATCTTGCAGGTGACTGTACTGATGCACATTCATAGTCTCTACTTCGCGGATGTGTCTAAGTTGGCTTCTGTGTACAAAGCTTTTGGTGCTGTATGGATGTTTGTAAACCATTCCAGTTTGTGGTTCAGTACCTGGCTCAATGTACTTTACTGTGTAAAAATTACCAATGTCACCCAACGGCTGTTGCTGCAAATCAAGCTCAGAATAGCTGCGGTGGTCCCATGGCTTCTTCTAGGATCACTGGTGATCTCTTCTGTAACTTCTTTTCCTTTACTGTGGATTACACCCAGCATTTACCTCTGCAGCTCAACAGGCATCTGTAGAGAAAATAGCACAGCCCGTATCACTGACTGGGATAGTTCGCACCTCCACCTGCTTCTTTACTTTGTAGGTTGCTTTTTGCCTCTAGTGCTATCTGTTATAACTTCAGCTCTATTAATTACCTCTCTGTGGAAACACAGAAAGAATATGCAATGTTATGTAAATACTTTCAGGGATCCTTTGATAGATGTTCACTTAACTGCCATTAAATCCATTATTTCTTTCTTGATCCTGTATCTTTCCAGTTTTGTAGCGCAAATTCTGTTGATACTGTCAACTTCTCAAAGTAAAGATATTGTGAAAGTTGCAGTATCCTTAGTTGTAGCTGGGGCATATCCTTCCATGCACTCTATTATCCTGATCATAGTCAATTCAAAACTGAAATTGGCATTTAGGATCCTTTGCCAGCATTTTAAGTGCCATTTGGAAAATACGACTCTAAACTCTCCAGTAACAGATCTGGAATGAAGACTTTTATGAATGTATTGTTTCACTGTCTTTTTTCTTAGTAACTTTCATCTTTCAGAGATTTCTGTGATTAGAGTTCCTTGACATTTCAGAACATCTAAAATAACATGCATTCTTGCCTTTTTTTTCTGCAGCATTCTTGCTCCCTCAAAGTTATTTAATAAAGAGTGAAAGTAAGAATGCACTGAAAGGAAACAATGCACTTAAATAATAAATCAAGTACAGGATCCTTTGCGATTTCAGATTCTCAGTTTAAGACTGACAGTTTTCTTATATGTTTGAACTGAAGAAAACAGGGCTAAAACAGACAAAATATGCACAGCTCAAAAAAATCATTTCTCTGCTGAAGGATCTTTCACCAAAGAAGTTTAAAATTGAATTAAACACATGTTGCACAAGCCACAGCTGGTGTGACATACAAACAGAATATGCTACTAAACGTGGAAAACTAGTTAAAAGATAACCTGAGGGAAAATTAGGACTTGGAAACATATAGCTAATTAATGTAATTAAATTACATTCTTAATTAGATTTATTTATATTAGGATTATAGTATCTATATAACAATTTAGTGGTTAAATATCTGTTTAAAACGGTTCATTTTGTTCAAAACATAATTTATGCTCATTTGTTTGGATATCTTGAAAGTGGATTACTAAGGTGGTGATTACAGCGTAAACAGATGTAGATACATAAATCTATCTACCTGTCCACTGAAGAAAATCTTGTTGAAGCAAGTGTTCTGACCATAAATTGGCCTTTTTTACATAATTTGCCCTTGCTTTGAGTATTTATGAGTTGTTTCTAGGGCTGTGCTCTTTTAATATTTTATGTTACTGTGAAGTTTCACATGAGGTTGATGAAACATTTTCAACAAATTCTGTTGGGTTTTATCTAATAATATGTCAGATAATTCTACACTGAAGTTCTCAGTTCAGCTCAAATACGTTTATGCTGTATATAGTCTCTGTAGGAATTCAGATAATGCTAGTTTATAAATCACTACGGTGAGAGTTTCAGTCCTATCTATAAAACTAATGAGCAGAGTGATTCATTTAGTCTTAGAGTGTATTGGCTTCAGTGTTTGAAACATTGGAATAATACCTTTATAAAATACTTTGAAATAACTATTTAACAATATGTGATAAAGGATTAATATAACATTTTTAATTGATACCTTAGAATATATTTTATAATGAAATATATGTTAATAGGAATCAAAAATTAATTGACTCTGAAATATGAAGTGATGTAATTATTAGTATGTGTAACCAGGGGAATCAAACTGCATGGGAGAAGAGGAGGATGATTAAATTAATAAACATAGCATTTGGAGGTGCATTACAATGTACTATAAAACTAAGATTACTGTAATGTCCAGTGTTGGGCATGCTGCATCAAGGAAGTAACAGGAGTACTCAAGAGCCCTGCTTGTGTAGTTCTGAAGGGAAGCAGATGGGAATGGCCGTGCTCACACTGCAGCACCACTCTGCTCTACAGCTGCATGCCCTACCAACACGGACCAAGATTAGAAGAGGCACACAATGGCAGTTCTTTTGGTCCTTTTTTCCAGCTGGTAACATCATGAAAAGAAAGCTTCCTGAAAGAAATTAGAGATTCTTTGTTGTTAAGTTGTTGGGGTTTTTTTCACTGGTGGGAGAGATTGGTTATGTTGTTTGCTTTTTTTTACCCTCATCAGGAAGCTCTGGTAAAATTCATTTCCCCAGTGAGCTCATTTCTCTTTAGGTATTTCCAAACCCACTTCTGGTGGCAGCCTGAAGGAAAGGGATCAGAGACAAGTATGAAAATAACAACCCCTGCTCAGCTTTTTCATTGCCTCCTCACCTTCAGGAGGGGGAGATCTGAAGTAGGAGCCATGATTAATAAAATATCCCTTGGTGTTTCCAGGGGAGAGGAGGACAAAGCTCAAGCACTTGATGTCTTTATATTGTAGTGATGAAAGCTTTGTTACACACAGCATAGAGTGAGATAGATGAGTACATAAGTTAGAATTTTAAATGACTGAATTGGTAAATAAATTATTGGTTTTGTCCTTTCCCTTTCCATACTTCCTCCAAGCTTCAGTTTATTTTCATCTCTTTTTCCACAGTAGATGCAGTTTCCCATTAATTTTCTGATCTTGCCCTGTTATTTGGATTTCAACCTTTTGCTTCCTAAAATCATTAGCTATATTCTCTGCAGATTTAGCCCTCTTTTTCTGGTACATTTTAAAAAAGCTTTCTGACTGTTATTTTACAACAAAATACATGCACCAAATTATAGCAGGCTTGTTTCAACATTAGTTTATCCCAGAAAGCAGATAAATCTGATTAATGTTTTGGCAATTACTGGTTTTGCAGATAAAAAAAAGTAGAACTTCGTTGAGATTTAATTGTCTAAGCAGTGTTTATATGGTGATAGCAAATAAGTCTTAGTTCCTCAGTACATTTCCCCTGGAACTATGAAAGTTACACAAAATGTAGGCAACATGAATGGGAACATACTGTCTGCATTACGTGCAAGGCCATTAGCTATAGCAGCACTAAGATCATTGTAAGGAGGATGGAAAAGGTGATTAGTATAGTTGTTCATGCTGACTACATGAAAATCAAACCTTCTGTCTTCCAACTTTTCAGTTTTTAGTGCCACAATGCTTCCTTTTCTAGGTCAGAATTCATCTCGGTTGTCTTCCCAGGCAAAGCAGTATTTTGTTGTGAAGAAATTAAGGGACTTCTGATTGCAATCTCAATAGCATCTTCATGAAGATATCAAATTTCTCCCTAACAGTACGCCAACAGGTGAATCAGAAAGGAAAGCTACCACAGAGATTCTGGGTTTCATAGAACTGTAGAAGCATAGAACACTTTGGGTTGGAAGGGCCCTTGAAGATATCTAATTCCAACCCCCTGCCATGATAACACCTTCCACTAGACGAGGTTGCTCAAAACCCCATCCAACCTGTCCTTGAACACTTGCATATATGGGGCACCCACAACTTCTCTGGGCAACCTCTTCCAGTGTCTCACCACCCTCACAGTGAAGAACTTCTTTATATCTAACTTAAAACTACCTTCTTGCAGTTTAAAACCATTACTCCTTGTCCTATCACTACATGCCCTTGTAAAAAGTCCCTCTCCATCTTTTTCTTATAGGGCACATTTAGATAGTGGAAGGTTGATCTGAGGTATACCCAGAGTATTCTCTTCTCCAGGTTGAACAACCCCACCTCTCTCAGCCTTTCTTCATAGGTGAGGAGCTCCAGTCCCTTAATCATCTTTATGGCCCTCCTCTGGACCCACTCCAACAGGTCCATGTCCTTCTTATGTTGGGGGTCCCAAAGATGAACACAGTACTCCAGGTGAGGTCTTACAAAAGCAGAGTAGATGGGGAGAATCACCTCCCTTGACCTTCTGGTTGTTCATCTTTTGATGCAGCCCAAGATATTCTTGGCTTACTGGGCTGCAAGAATACATTTCCAGGTTATATTGAGCTTTTTGTCAACCAACACCCCCAAGTCCTTCTCCACTGACTACTCTCAATCCATTCTCCTCCCAGCCTGTATTTGTGCTTGGGATTGTCCTGACCCATGTGTGGGTCTTTGCACTTGGCCTTTTTGAACTTCATGAGGTTTGCCATGGTCTACCTCTCAAGTCTGCCAAGATCCGTCTGGATGGCATCCATTTCCTTTGGTGTGTGAACTGCACTACACAGCTTGGTTTACCAGCAGTCTTGCTTACTGTGTACTCAATCCCCCTGTCCATGTCACTGTCAAAGATGTTGAACAACACCAGTCCCAATACTGACTCCTAAGGAACTCCACTCATCACTGGTCTCCACTTGGTTATCAAGTTGTTGACTGCAACTCTTTGAGTACAAATATCCAGCCAATTCCTATCCACTGAGTGGTCCATCTGTCAAATCTGTGCCTCTCCAATTTAGAGACAAGGATTTTGTTTGGGACAACATCAAATGCTTCGCAGAAGTTCAGGTAGATTATGTCAGTTGCTCTTCCTTTATCCACCAATGCTGTAACCCCATTGTGGAAAAAAAATTAATCAAATTTGTCAAGCATGATTTCCCTTTAGTGAAGCCATGTTGGCTGTCAGCAATCACCTACTTATTTGCCATGTGCCTTAGCGTAGTTTCCAGGAGGACCTACTCCGCAATTTTGCTGAGCACAGAGGTGAGACTCACTGGTCAATAGATTCAACTGCTTATCTGCTTTGTCACGTCTTTCCTTTTGCCTGGATTCATCACAGGGTGTATCTGACCAAACCAGCAGCTGGATGGTGGATATGAACTCTGGTATCTCTAATAGTATTATCTCTTCTCTACTAACCATGGAGTCTTCCTTTTCCTTTGTGATATTTTGATGTCCTCCATGGTACTAATTACCTCTCTGTAGAGATATTCAAGGCAGCACTGCCAGCTCCAGGGATCCCAGAACAGACGTTCTTATAAATACCATTAAAGCTCTAATTTTCTCTGTTGCTGGTTTTCTAACAGTGTTCATGTCTTTGCATCTGACAGCACCATGGTGCTAATTTATTCTGATTAATTTTGGTTAATCTCAAAAGTGAAATAAGTGTCAATGAAGAAGCCACACTGTACCTTTTTTTTTCTTGAGATATGACTTCCCACCTTCTTGCAAGGTCTGGAGAAAAGTTCTGCCTTCTGGAAGTGTTTATAATAGGATTATAACCCAGGATTACTTTTATCTCTATTTATTTATTGTCTTCCCAATCATAATGCTCAGCCTTCATTTCATTAATATCACAAGGACAGTTTCCTCAATGTTACGAAATACTTCACAAAGCTAATCCCTCTTCCCTTAAATATTTTGTATCCTGTGTGTTTCACATTTGAGGACATCTGCATGGGATGTCATTGGATTTTACTTAGGTGTATAAACAATGCTGTTCATGAATCTGTCTGACAAACTCTTCATAGAAACATGGTTCTTAAGCATTATAAAAAAAAGTTCGGTTTCTGAATGAATGTTCAACTTGTTTTGACTATTCATGAGTATTAAAAACAATAAATCAACTGTATGTTAATATCACTTTTTTAGCTGGATGCTCCATTATTTTAAAACTTCCATTTCTTCTTCCCAATACCTATGTTTTTGCAATGACTCAAAAGAACTTTACATTGGCCAAAATAATCATAATGTATATCAATTACTGGGCAAGATATTATAAAAAGAGCATGGACACTCTTAAAACCAGAGTTCTTAACACTCTTCAGAGTGTTCAGAGACTTCAGAGGGCTTTTTTCTCATTCCTAAAACTTTGCTCATCTGCACCCTGAGAGACCATAACCCTTCTTTAGCATGCAGCCTATCTGTGTCTGAAAGGTCAGGGACAACATTTTATCATCAGAAAACAGAGCGGTAGTATGAGTGGTGGCTACAGTGTGATTTATGTGGGCTTTTGAGAAAGAAGAGAATCAAGAAGTTTCACAGATCAATGTCGTCTACTTTGTCTGGTCTTTACACAGTACAGGTAAACAACCTAGGGTAATGGTGCACCCTTCCAAAAGCAGGTATTGCTGAGCTGGGATTCATGCACCAAATGCTCTATTGTAGGTAAGTTATTTTGCTATCACAGTAAAAGCAGAGGCAAACTACTATAGAATAATGACTTGATATCATCATCCTTCATTTGCCTGTTGGGAGGAGGCGTGAAATTAAACCCTTTCTGCCCTTTAGGCACCCAGATGTGATATTGTGATGAGATTAAGATGGATGAGTGAATTCATAAATTAATAAATGGATCGGTAGATGATTAGACTAGATTTTTTTATCCTCTTCCACCCCCTGCCTCTCTTCCCTCCAGTGTCATATTTTCATTTTATTTTTCCCAGATTTATATCTTCTTTTATTTTTTCCTTCCTTTTGGAGTCTGTCTTTTTTCATTTCTAGAAAAGAAATAAATCCGTAATTCCTCATTTATCACCCCTCTTTCTTACCATTTCCTCTAAAAATCTTGGCTGTTTTTTCTGCTGTTGTTGCTGTTACTGCAAATGCATGCTAATGAAGTCAAGCTGGGTTTATTCCCACATTTACTTTATTCTAATAAGCACATCTTACAAGACAACTTATTGGTTTTGGCAGATTTATACTTTTTCTTCTGTGACACCATTGTAAACAAAATTCCTCCCTTCCCTTGTGAAAGTGTCTACAAAATATAAAAAGTCCATATGGTGAGGCCTTGATATATTTGAAGTTTCCATTTCAAATCCCACTTCAAATAGTTCTGCTTTTTATCCTTTCCCTATCATTTGTTTTTTCTTACCACACATTCCAATCCATTTCTCTTTTAAAGACTGCTGTCTTTCTATTTTCTTTCTTATTTTTCCCTGGCTCCTTTAAGATTGTTCTTAAATTTTATTTTCTTTCTCCTTCCTCTTTTCAGTTTTAATCCTCGCCTGTTAGTCTCTCAAACATTTTTGTTTGGTTCTATGTTTATACTGTTTGTTTCCCTTCCAGAGTAGAAATGACCATCCAAATATTTTCATTGCCTAGGATTAAGATAAGAAACTAAAAATGGAAATAAAATGTAGCTGCAGGTATGCAAACAGAAATGTGGAATATTATTCTAACACTGTATTCATAAGATGCATACTTGCTCACTTTCTTAAAGAAAGCAACAGAAGTCTATTATAACTAACTGTTGCCATCAGAACAGAAGGATATAAACTTTCTTTCCAAGTGACTTCTTAATCCCTCTGAGCAAAATATATAACAGGAATTGTGAATAGGTATTTGTTGACTCCTTTGTTAAAATATAAGAAATATGTTATTAACTTTTATACAGGTGTCAACCAACAGAGATTCAGTCCTTTAACATGCCATATAGGTATAATATGAATGAGAAATAAATCATGTTTCTCCTCCTTTAGATACCAAGGGCTCCCTCTAGGCATCTGAAGTATTGCCATTGGACAAGTAAAGCAGCATACCTGTCCTTGCTGAATAATTAAGTATCTATCTCTCGTCTAAATTCAGTAAGAATGGAGAAAAGACAGTCATTTTTAAGTCATGTTTGGATCACATTTACATCCATTCTCCTTTTTCATTCTTTTTTTTTAGAACTGAATGAGTTTGTGCAATTTCCTGTGCCATGGTTTTGCTCAAGCAAGAAGAATAAAGAGAAATTTTCTCATAAGTATCCCTGCAAGAGATTATTCTGAGATGTAATATCTCTTGGCTCAAATTCCCTGAATCTGTGAAGAGCTAAGATCTTAGGTGCCCAGCCTTCTGTTACTTTCGACAACCAGTTTGCGATTATTCCAAATGTCAGCTCTGAAGTACATTCTCTCACAAGAGAGTTCAGATTTTTGAAAGTGAATGAAAACTTAGACATTACATTTGGTTTGCAATTGGTTGAACACCTGTATAGAAGTTCATAATGTATGTAGCCTTTAAGCCAGGGGATTGGGAAGAAGGAGAAATTTCAACAGATACCTCTGGTGGGTTGACCCAAGTTTCTTCTTCTTCCCAGTCCCTTGGCCTACAGCATCTCATTGGCATGAACATGATTTGCTTTCCAGAGTCAGTGGAAAAAAGTTACAACATCAAGCTGGCCCTGTGGAATACAGAAATACCTTGGTTTTCTTGCTGCCCATGGGAAAAAGTTTGCATGTAGGTTAAGGGACAAGATGCTAAACAATCTTTGGTTCACCTTCTGTTTGAACATCTTCACCTGTGTGAACATCTCTAGCTCCAAATTGCTGTTCTGAGAAAAACTGGGAATCCTTGGATGATTCTCAGGTTAGCCCTGGGAGCATTGCTTGTCTCTTTTGTCATTTCTTCTCATTATACTTTGGCTTATTTTAGCTTTTACTTCAGTGCTTCAGTAATGAATCATCTCACAGACTTCAGGGTGGCAGATGTTGAGACTTCTCAGCTCTCTATGTCATTCTGCTGAACACCACTGAGACGTTCTTCCCTCTCATCATTCTAATTTGATGTAATCTACTCAGTTAGTTACCTGTATCCTCAAATTTACCAGAAGGAAGAGAGAGAAAGCCTTTGACAGCAGCAATTCCAGGACATGTGTACATGTAGATATCATAAAAATCCAGTTTCTGTCTTTTTCCCTTTCCTTGTATGTTATTAGTTTCATATTTGAGATCACAGTCAGTGCTGTTAATCAACAGCAGCAGTTAAATCACCAAGATTATCTATATTGTCTGTAGGGATCACTGTTTCTTGTTTGAATACTCACTACTAACCTTATAACAAATCTGAAATAAATCATTGATTCAGAGTGTTGCATATCTTCCTGTAAGTCATCATAGGGTAGGAAATTCTTGTCTAGTGTTTTCCTCATTTTGAGGGGTGAATTCTAAAATGAATGTGATACAAATTAGTCCAAACAGGAATGGTAGGAAAGCCTCTGGTGTTAATGTTGTTCTTATGCACCCATACTTTGAGGAAAAGATTAGTGACACAAAATATAAATAATTTAAAATTACTGAATATGCAGCATATTTTTCTCACTTATTTATAAGGTATTAACTAAATAGAATTCTATAATTTAGTTTGTTGATTAAGTCTAGTGTATCCTTTAAAGTTTCAGCTGAGCAGACTGAAAGATCTTGAACATTCAAGAGTTAAATTGTGAAATTTCAGATCAAAATATTAGGAGTCAAATAGCTCACTCAAGGCATTCTTTCCCACCAGAGCTTTGGGGTTTATTGGTATTATATCTCATTCTGTAAAAGTTGAGAGCCAAAGCAGTGTAGTTATGTATAAACCAACTTTAATAATTTCTTTAGAAATTCACCTTTTTCGTTGAACTGATGCTGTTGTGATCATATGCCTTGCTGTCATGTGACTTGATAAGTGATTGCTTCCTCTGAACAGCTCATGCATTACTTCTAGTTCTTGAGCTTCTTACAATGTATATTCACATGCAGTTCCAAACACTATACATTCATAGACCTGGCTGAACAGTCTTCATCCAAATACATTATTCAACAAATATTGTTATGGAATAACTTCTTTCCAGAATTTAAAAGAAATTAAATTAACTCTTATCATCACAAGGTTTAGTAGAGTCTATGAAAAAAATTGTAAATAGGGCAAGAGGGACTCATACCTTTGGTTCATCTCGGTTTAGATGTTTTATCTGTGGAGCTTCCAATAATTCATTGACTATCTCTGTGATTCATTGGCCTGCAGAAATAAGAAGTTTTTTATCCACTGCTGTAAAAGTTGTTTGAAAGCAGTGCATAGAATTATCTTATATTTTATTGTTTATTTTTATTTTTTTCACCTATATTTCATAGAAACAGATTTATTGTTAAATAAGTGTTTGCTTCAGCCCATGCCTAGAATGATGTTCCTGTTTAAACAATTAATTTTCTTGCCTTTCAACAAAGTCCCCTAATAATATTGAGAGAAATGTCTTTGGAGTATTTTCTACATAAGTCAGGCAGCTTCAAAAAACCCAAATAAATAAACCCTATACTCTTCAGCTATATATCTCAGCCTGTATGTGCTTCATATATTTATATGCCAACCTTTTGATGAAAATATGCATAAAAAAATCAAATTTTAAAATAAAAATGTGAAAATCTGGTGAGGTTTCCCTTCATTCAACTCTTTCCATCCATGAAATTTTGGATGTCCAAAGACAGAAAAACTGAAACAAGAACATGGTAAACAGATGGATTCATGGTACTTAAGAGTGGTGGTGATAAATTCCTGTTCCCCGTGGTTCTCTGATGACTTCTGTTGTGCTCTGAAGATGTCTGATGTTGGGTGGAATTATTCTGGAGAGGAAGGACCAGGGAGAGGAAAGGTTCAAAAAGGAGGCTGGTTGACTAAAAATCAGGAACAGCTTACTGGAACATTTTCATAGAAGACTGAAAGAATGAAGTAACTCAGACTATGAATCATTAAAAAGAAAGTCAAGAGTATCACCTTCATAAGGAAGAAATCTTTGGTAGAAAAAAGCTTTTTATACTAGAAGAAATAAACACAATAAGATACAGTACCTGTGAGGTGAAGAAAGAGAAAATTAGACTAGGAACAAGGTCTTTATTTTATCTGGAAGTGTAACTAACCCCTTGGAGCAAAGTACATTAAGTTGTGATGGATTAACTACCATCTGAGGTCCTTTAAGCTATTGCGTATCTCAACATAAGGTTGTATTTTTGATACAGATGTTCTTTAGTGAAATTCTGTTCCAAATGATACACAGAGGAACAGACTAGTTTGTCATTATAGTCACATACACTGATGGAAACTCCACTCACCATTCCAGTTCTCAGTCTCTGAGAAATAATTTCTTGTTCCTCAGAATCAAACTCAACATGCACAGTAGGATCCTACATGGTCAATAACTTAGCAATGCAGACGGCACTAATATCTTTCTTTGTCAGAAACATCCATTCTTCTCGTACTCTGTTGTAGATTTTTTTAGTTTTTCAATCAGTATATTTACAGTTGGTTTTGCAAGAATAGAGTCATATGATATGAGAATGTGACTGTGATACTAATGGATTTGTGGGAGATAAGAGAAAAAAAGACACAACAATCTTTTTTCTTTCCATCTGAATACCTTTTTTATTTTTGGTGGTCCAATGCTCTCTGGTGATTCTGAAAAAGTCAACTGGATTATATTTACAGTTAATCCACAAAAGTTTTTTGTTATTATTACTGAGAAAGATGTTGAGAAGCCATAAACTTTAGGTCAGCTAAAACAGGGTAAAATTTTCTATGAGCTTGCAAAGAAATGTGAGTGTTTATCACAGACTTGAAAAAAATATTATACTAAGGATAGATACATAAAATCTGATGAGATTTAATACTGTAGGATAAATGAGAATTTCCCATATTGCTGATATAATGTAATTATTCTTAATTACAATTGCTAATGTGATCTACAAGCAGAGCCTTTCCTTTGTTGTTATGTATGAATGTAAAAACGAAGAGAGAATTTTGGGAAGCAGAATGGTCTTTGAATACCTGGAGCTGTAACAGGGCAGACTAAGAATTGAGTGGAAAAGTAAGAATTCTAAGTGAAATGTTAACTACTGTGAAAAAGAATACAAATCAGCGAGGAATGATCCTAAGTGGCAGCTCCCTGAGGAAGTCCTGAATTCCTATTTGTTTTACAGGTCAAAACAAAAAAATTGTTATGAACTCCAATAATCTTCAAAGCAAAAACCTGTGTTCTAGAAGAATTTATTTTTCTTCTTCCCCCCCCCATTAAATGCGACTATCATATATTCAAATATAGAAGAGGAAAGGAAGATGTGATACGGAAAATCTCTGAGCAAACCCAGTTTTATGTTAATGATTTAGATTTCCTATTACCTTGTACACCTGTTGATCTTTTAGATAACAGCTTTGCTTTCCCTGTTGTACTGATAAGTCAGGTCACTGAGGTTCAGAGAGTCCCTATCCAGCCTTCAGCACAAACTCACATCATTGCCAGAAGCAGATTCATTCAGCAAGCTGGAGCCTGAACTCTCCTAGGCTCAAGTTTTAGCCATTAAATTCAAGCTGCTCTCCCTGTACAACAGTTTCACAAGGCAAAACTCTACTGCTGAGCTTCAGAAGCTACTTAAATCAGTTTACTCTTACATAATACCATTCTTTATTTTGCCAGCTTCTCCAAGGAGGAAATGCAAAGAAGTATCTCTGTTGTTAAGAGCTTATTACAAAGCCCATTCCTGATCTTTATTTTGCCTGCCTTTAGTTCAATGAAAATGGAGCAAGACTCATAAGTAACCATCATGTTATGTCTTCAAAAATTCAGTCTCTCTCAACAACATCACAGGAAGATTTTCATTATAGTTCATTTCCTTCTGGATACAGCTAGATATTTGGTGATCAAGGAGCCAAATATATATGTGTTTTATCTCCCAGGTTAATTCCCCCAAGTTAATTCCTTCATTCCCCATGTTTGACAGCCAAATGTAAATAATACTTATGTGGAGAAACCCTGCTCTCCTAGGATTAAACATGTCCTTTCTGTATCGTTCAGGTGATTTCAGGTTTGCAGCTCTGCCCACCATGGAGATCGGTGCCAGGGATTTAGTGGTTGTGTATATGATTTGAAAATGAGGCTGATGCTTTTCAGAGAGGAATGATGACCATGTATCAAAGGCACTGAATTTTAGTGTGTCTTTGTCACAGACTTCTCATGTTTCAGAGGGCTATGTATAATCAATTCCTAATGGTTATCTGTATGAAAATTATACCATCCAGTGGTATCTTGGCAGTAGAAAAACTTAGAAATATTTTTCCTGTTTTTTTTTTTTTTCAGTCTGCAAAAGGGAACTATAGCACCTTTGAATGGAGTCCTCGGGATAGGGTCAGATCCCGAAGAGACAGAAATCATCTGATCTCAGGTTTCTTGGTTTCTGGTTAATATTTTCCAGATTTGCCCAACACCAAAACAGTGTTGCTGCCCCTGCTTGATTTCTTTAGAAAATGAACCTGAAGCATGATGTGCTGTGATTACGTTATGAGCACCCACAGCTGTACAACAGCACTGGGCACAAGCCCTCAAAGGTGAAGGAACAGAAAAACAAGTGGTAGTGGATAAAGTACAAAAAGTTCTGTTCTTTATGAATGAACAATTACTTATGAAGGTATCAGATTTCTTCTTTTCCTGTGTTCTGTATATACCAAATAGTTTATTGGGTTTTTTTCTTGGTACTTGTCATGTGGCTTACATCTATGTGTGAATATACTGTTCCTTTTCCATTTTTTGTACAATGTGACTCATATCTCCATGAACAACACTACAATAAGGCTTTTTACAACTTATCAGATTCAACAGACAGAAAAACATCTTGACAGAAGTCCTGGCATTGGGGAAGGAAGTGGTATTTTTTTTCCATAAACTTTAGAGAACCCAAGACATTTTTCTACATTGTGCGACTCTTATCAACAAAAACATAAAATGCCATAATTTTTACACTTGTGAGCATATCACACAAACTCAATTAGTGTCACTTATATTCTGTGTAAACAACTCTATGCAATCTACTGGAGCTGCAATAAATCACAGTAGGCAACAGTCTGGCAATAATCTCGAGCCAAATTATACGACATACATGGCAAGCATCACACTGGACCAGAAATTAAACATATAGACAAATCCTTAGAAAAAAACATTCCATGAATATTGTAATAAATTATTAATTTACTAATTAATCTAATAAAGTAGCTAATAAAGTAATATTACCAGCACGCAGAGGTGCCTCTCCTTGAGAAATTTTCACACTTATAAGTGAAAAAATTTAGTAACTACAAAGTATTTGTTTGAGAGATATAGAAAATGAAGAAATGTGCAAATATATTTATAAAATGGCTTAATAAGTAATTAAGTAAAGCAAAACAGCATGGTATTCTTAAAAAAAGTGTGTATATACTCAGATGCAAGTGCGAAAGTGAATAGATTTTTGAGATAGCTCACTTATCATGCAAAGGAAAGAGATTTGACTCTTCCCTGAACAGGTTAATTTTCAAATCATCACTCTACCTCAAGGCTTAGATACCTGCATGGTCAGACTACATTGGATTTTGTTTCTCTGGACAGAGGAAAAAACTTGGGGCACCTGAGTGCCATCTGTAGCTATTTTCCTGTCCTTGCCACAGATGAATTTTGAGGAAGAGCTTTAAGGGATTGCAGATGACCAAACTCATAGGTCAAGTTGGTGAACACATCTTTAAAGGTCAATTCAGGATAAACAAGTGTTTCAGTTTCTTGCTGAACAATACAGGAAATCTGACATTAGTACACACTTAAAAGCAACATTGCATGGTGCATCCAGTGCAGTTTGGTTTAAACTATCCTAAGGTCTACCCCTTAAAAATATACCTGCATGCTAACCTCACCCATGCAGCTTCTTACCGGATCAGGTATTGTGTTGGTCTTTGAGCTAATATAAAGGTGACATAAATTCTGTATCAGGTGCTAATTTGACAAAGGCATTCAAGTGTGTGATTCAGATCTGGAAGAAAGAAGTAGTGCTGCTGTGTGTGCTATGGTAGTACACAGGTCTAGTATTAGTCATTATGGATCCACAGTGTCAAGCTAATAAAAGACAACACCAATTACAACAATAATATATAATTCTATACATTATTTGAAGAAAACAGAAATGCAAGATATTTTTTTTCTATTGTTAGCATCTATTTTTTCATGGCTAACATAAATGTTCTGCTGAACAACATTTAATAGATGAGGTGATCTATTTTTAACAGTAGAGCAGCACTTTTCATACTGACTGATTGTATTGAAAAGGGAAGCGAAAGGTCACCGATGTCATTTTGTAGTAAAAAGATGCAGAAGCTTATTGTAAGAGATGTCTAGCATGCATTAACTTTCTTATGTTCTTGTTTATATAGTTTTCTAATTCAATATGAAAGCTGCCTACACGGTAATGCTCTAAAATTGCGTTATCAAACCATGCCACTATCATGGCAATAAGAACAAAATAGAAAAGACATTAAAGTCTGTTATAAGTCTGTCTTGACCTGATTAAAAGGCATGCAGCTTAGTCCTGAGGGTAGTCCAAAATATCATGTACCTCGTTGTTCATCATGGGTCATGTCAAGGTCTTGGACTAAGCTTTTTCTGTAGTGCTATTAAACAACAGTGAAAAAAAAGGACTTTGGAGGCTCAATACTTGCTGCCCTTACTAAAATGGCTATTTCTTTTCATTCACTCCATGGAGTAGTGAAGTAGTCCAGTGGATTATATGTAAACAAAGTGGAGAGTAGCTTGCATTGACACCACTTAGGGATACATTATTATAAAGCAGGATCATCACATTCAGTCTGTAAAGTTATTTGCTCAGGTGTCTCCTTTTGTGCATGCTTATTGAAGTAAGTAATTAAAATAAAGTGAGGGTTTTGTTGCAACTTAGCATGATGCCAAGGATATGTGTTGAATTATATAAAGCTGTGCAGAGATGTTTAAGAATATAAAATCATCTGGCATTTTTTCAGGGTGGGTAAGTCTGGAGAGGATGTGGTCTCATTCATATTATTTATTAAAGGTGGTCATTGGGGAAAACTTTCTAGACTCTCATGCAGGTGTTATCTGAGAAAGAACTAGTCAGTTCCCTCCAAAAGAGAGCCTGGAACTGAAATAAAGCAATGTGTACAATGACCCAAAAGCAAACCAAGGAGTTAAATTACTTGATAATGGAGAAGTATGTAGTACACAGTACATGGTTTGAAACTGTTAGGAATTCTCTCACATAACCAGTGAAGGAAGAACTTTCACTGGGTCAGCCACTGTGGCAGGGCATTGGTCTGCTCATGAAGCAAGAAGAAACACATGAATGAATCCACCCACTTTATCCTCCAGAAGAACTTCCATCCTACTTAGATCTGCAGTTTCTTCATATAAGCAGCCACACCTTTCAACTTCTTCCTCCACATTATTGCAAGATCAATGCCTGCTATCCAAAATCAGGAACAATCTCCTTTGTCCTAAGATAATTTTATTGGGAAAGTCTTTACGTTTGAGCTCAATAGATTCAAAATTTTCTTCCATTAAGGTCTCTTTTAGATTCTGATATTTCTTTCTTATCCAGTTTTTTTTAGAGGTCTTCAAGGGCAGTCTGAGGAGAAAAAAAAGCAGCATGTGATTACATCTGCTGGTCTTCCTGACTTCTGGTGTTAATGTCCCTGAATTCAGATTCATTATGGGCAAATTATTTTCCAAGAGAAACTTTGAGTAGGATTCAGGTTCAGGTTATAATATGAATGATTAGGTAACATGTGAGTTACAGGGATCTAGCCAATAAGTTAAATGAACCTTGGAAATTCTCTTCACCCTGAACTGACAATGTCTTGTTAACTGAACATGGAGTATATTCTTAATCTTCAAGAGCTGTAAAAGTAACTTTGAAACCTACCTCACATGTGAATACCTAAACAAGTCTTATTCAGGACCTAAAATGTGCCTGCCAATAAAACCACTAATTTTCATTTACCTCTAGTTTATTCTACCATTTCATCCCCCCAAGTAAGCAGTAATTTTCATAAATGTTTCTCTATGTCTTAAATGTGGGGCAGATTTTAAAATGAAAATGTTTCTTGAAATTATATTA
>WUAM01000287.1:77315414-77340021 GCA_024336885.1 Actenoides hombroni
ATATTGAGAAGGAAAGGCAAGGCAAGACAAGAACAAATAGATATATATGAGTAGACTTTTGACCAGTGAAAGGCACTGGTGCCCTTGCAAGGGCTGGGTGTCTGACTTTGCCAGAGCGGTGACAAGAGCTGTGCAGAATGGGAGACACAGGACACATAGGAATAGCCTTCCAATTATCAGGTCTTCTGGGGGGCACAGTGTTATAAAGCATGTGACTGTTCTGTAAGACAGGAGCATAACCAAACTTCACTGGCTGAAAATTCCTTTTTGTTGTTGCAGCTCTTTGGATTCTGTTTGTTTCCTGTATAGTAAGTAAAATTATGATGCTTCATTTGTCCATGAGTAGCAATTACAGCTGACAGTGAAGGGTCAGGATGTTTTATAGCCATGTTTTGTATTGATATTCTTTTCAATCTTATCATTGTGATGAAAAAAAAGCTTATCTCAAAGTGACTGATAAAAGCCTTTCTTAGTTGTTTACATATAACCTCCACGTACAAGAGTGTATACACAATAACAACCAAATCCTGCTGCAGTGTGCAGCAACCAACTAGGAAAGGCATTTAAACTGTGTTAGAGAAAGCAGAAGGAAGCTATTGGCATTTATTTCAATCTAAAAATAGAACAAGTTTATCAATTATACAAAAATCTATATGTGCAGATTACATATATCCTACATATTGCAGAATGTCCTATCACAGAGTGCAAATTTATAGACTGCAAGCTGATACCATACAAAATGTCTCTAATGTTACAAGCAGTGCCTATCCTCTTACCATGCTCCCTTTCATCTTTTCTACTCCTCTGTCTTTCCCTAGACTATATCCATTTCAGACTGAAAACAAAACAAAACAAAACAAATAAAAAAATAAAAAGAAAAACAAAAAATCCACAAAAACAAAACAGAAAAACAACAACAACAAAACCACAGACCACAACAAAAACCAAACCAATGAAAAACAAAACCAAAAACACTAACCCAAAACACCTTTGTAACTTCACCCACATTTGGGGCTTTGAGCTTTCATTCTGTTGGTTTTCTTTTAGGTGAGTTTCTAACTTCAGATCATAGGGACTGGTGGGACCATCATTTTGTGTTCTTTCAGAAGACATGCATAGGAAATAGTTTTCTCTCCCATCTCAATGTACAGAATACATCTCCAATTGAATTGTGGGGTGGACAGAGAGAAGTGTTTTTTCCTACCCTTTAAGTTTTAAGAGGTTATCATTTAGAAACATAAAGCTGACAAGAAATTAATGGGTCAGGGTCCTATTCCTTGCCATCTCAGACTACCATGCTCCATATAAAATAATTAAGCTCCATTTTAAACCTTTCTAATTTTACTCTTCTAATACTGTGATTGGAAGTTTGTTCTAAAATCAGTCTTCCAATGCATAGACTATCTATTTCTCAGCCTATATTTATTTGTAGTCATTTTATAGTGGTTTGTTCTTACATCAGTTTTTCATCTCGCATAGCTTATCTCCCTCTCTGTGGTTTATGCCATTGGCACAGCTACAGAGGGGAATTATAGCTCCACTTTGTCTTTTGTTTGCAGAAGTGACAGAACACTGGAACAGTCTGCCCAGGGAGGTTGGCGAGTCTCCTTCTCTGGAGACTTTCAGGACCTACCTGGATGTGTTCCAATGTGGCATGCCCTAGATGTTCTTGTGCTGGGAGGGGGCTTGGACCCAATGAGTCCCTTCCAACCCCTACCATTCTATGATTCCCTTTCTCTTCCCCTATGGGGAAGGAGGAGGCTTAATAAAGAGAATCTGCTATAGGTCTAGCAGGCTGCCCTGACCCTAAACTGTGACAAATGTACAAGAAATTCAATTTAAGATTAAATCTATTTTCCATCAGGGCTGACCAGAGAGGTGATGGAGTCTCTATCCCTGGAGATATTCAAAACTCAATGGGATGCAGCCCTGAGCAATGTGCTGTAGCTCACTATGGTTTGAGATGGTGCCTGGTATAAATCTCCAGACTTCCTTTAAACTTCAACCACATTGTGGCTCTGTGATCACCTGATTCCTCTGAATTCATATTCTAGTGAATTGACAGTGTATTTTATTTTTTTTCATTAATAAAGACTCACAATAACGGATGCTAGAATATATTTAATAATATCAGTCCCAAGATGATCATCCTTAAAACAACAAAAAGCCATCCCTTCAGCTCAGTTATTTTGGGGACAACAACTGACTTAATGAATAATCTCAATCCAATAAATACACAATTAATAAAGAAGATGGAAAACATATTTTATTTTCAGTACCCTATAAATCTGAAAATAACTACATTCAATAGCATTCTAGTACAAGGAGTGATCACACTGTCTGTAAGGTTACATCTTCCTTGCACTTGTGATATCACAAAATATTTTATGAAGCAAAAATCATGGCTTTTTTAGAACTATTTTACTGTGGTCAGAACTATTTTCAGATAAAATAAAATACTAATAGATAAGACTGCAAGTGTGGAGTCTGCTAAAATTCATTAAAAAGACAATGAAAAAATTCCATTCATGTCCACAGCCTTGGGGTTAGCCCTTTGTTTTCTAAGTTGTAGCCACAGGCTTTCAGTTAAGTGAGAATATGGTGATTTTCAGCTGCTCTCCTACTGCCCTCTCCCCAGCCATCAATATATTCTATAACATCTCTAGCTCGGGCTCTACCTCTATTATCTATACCTATATCATCTCTCTCTCTATATATATCTATTCTATATCTAATCTATACCTATATATATATATGTCATCTATCTCTATCTATACTTCTGTAGATTGGATTGCACCCAACTAACCTTCATCCAAATCCGAAGTCTATGTAGATGGAGTTATTTAGTTAACTGCACTAGCAAGGTCAGATAGAATAAAGCTTCATATGTACCTATTTGATGCATGGATTCATGGTGAATTCTCAGAGCAGTTGATATACCATCCATCCCTTTTGAGATGAACTAACTTCTTATAAAGCTATCTAGAAATGCTCTTTATTTGTTAGAAGTCAAATCTGACAGATCATGACAGCCTGTCAGCCACTTGTGTGCAACCCAGCTGGAGCCTGTTTTATTTCCATATTTTGTCATCAGTTCATTTGTTATTTCTGAAATGTTAACATTGACTTCCAGCTGACTGACTTGAGGAGACGATAATCAAGCTAAACTAATTAAAGGTGATAGCATAGCCCACCTGTTATCATACAACATTTTTTATAGTAAAGTTTGAAAGGTTTTTATTGTGTAGTTTTTCCTTTGGATAGTCCAGATTGTCAGAAGTATCTCATTATATAGTACAAAATATTGAATATTGTTGTTAGACAATAATACTTGCACAGATGTGATCATTAGAATGGAGATTTTAACACATAGTCATTATGTTATCATCCAGGAAGTCTTGTTTTACATTGTTTGAGAAAAATCAGAATACATGTATTCTTGATGAAAGAAGAGATGAATTTAAGTTTTAAAGACAAAACAACAAATCAAAATAAAACAAAACAAAGCCACCAAAAAACAACACAAAAAACCCTGTTAGTTTAAGCTACACAATAGTACTTTACACTCTGTGCTTTGATAAAACAATGTTTTAATTTTTTTATTATTTTTTATAATCCATCACATCTATAATAATCAATCACGAAACCTATGCAAAAGGACTGTCAAATTCAGTCCTGCAAAACCCATGGTATTTTTGCATGCTTAAAGAGCAGGTAACTATGGGTCCATGAAACATGGGGATCTCCAGGGCTGGGCAACACTGATTCAAAGGGCTTGGGATTGTAGTATTAAGCATTTAGTGACTATAACCCACCAATGTTCCGAAGAGGTGTCCAAGACTGGTTTTGTGTCAGGAGCTACCTCTTTATTCATGAAGATCTTAAGTAGGACTACTTACCTGCTACAACTCACTTCCACTAAGGCTTAACATATGACTCAAGATAGAGTAAATTGGAAAATTAGTCGTGACGTTGTTCCAAAGCTGTAACAATGTAGAATATAGTTATCTAGTCATGTTCATTTATTCTTGGGAGATAATTAAGTCTTGTGTACTCTCTTACCTCTGTAGAAATGCCCTTCATTTTTTTTCTCTTGTCTTGTGTTATTTGCTGCACTGATTTAACAATGCAAAGGGGATTCAAACCACCTGGGCATTTATTAATGCTGGGTAAACAGACATTTGAGCTGTTTTTCTAATGTACTTTCCAACCTTGTTTGTTGTCATTATGTTAGCTTTCTGGTGAAATTTTTTTTATTAGCAAGAAGATTGTAGAAAGCTCAAGCCCTGTAAATAACAAAAGGAACAAGTTTTCCTGACAGAATTGACTCTGGGAATTCTTCCCTGACCATACTGAAAACTTAATGTAACCTGAACAAATCTGGAGACTGCACAAAATTCAGAAGAATTTAAGATATGACTTTGATTCCAGTTCCATGTTTTGCAAGGGAATCTATTCTGTAATAATATGAGGTAACAGAAATGTCACCTATTAGCGATAAATAAACAGAAAAGAAATAATCTCAGCTAGTTAGACCCACATTTCCTGAGCATTAACCTTTCATGGGAGCATATCATTAACAACTTCAATCAAAGACCATTAATCATGCTGAATTATTTTTGGTAAAGCTTGGCATCTACATGTGTGTAATCCTCAAGCTGGTCTTTAAGAACAGTAATTTACTCAAGAGGCAATACAACATAATGTAAATATTTGGCTTCCACATTGCTTTTATAAAGTGTTATCATTAAATAAAAAATTAATCACTATCATTTGAGAGTGTAGTTTGACAACAGTGTTTCTCATTTCTCATAAAGCATCTATTTTCCAACTCACATGATTTACTAAGGAAATAATATAGAAGTCATGCTCTATGTTTGTACTGAAATAACAATAATTTTATAAGTTTTCAAAAAGAGATGATTTGTTTGGTGGTAACATTGATTAACGATGCATTTCCAAGGCCTTGAGAGTCAGAATTTCTCATTCAAGAAAATGGAAACCACTACAACTTCTGGGATCCTTTCTTGTGTAATTAGATGCTTACCAAAATGAACTGGTCATTCAAATTGCTCCATAATTTGATGCTTTTTCAGTATTATTGCCTATGCAACTGTGTAATCATGATTTGATCATGCCACCATGGGACTCTTATGTTTTCAAATGAGAAACTGAAAATGCAGGAAGATATAAAGAACTGGTTTTCCTTAGGGTAACTAAATGCATATTTGAAATTACAAGAGTGGATTAATCTAGAGAATTTGGGAAGCTGTGGACTATTGCTATATGTGCCTAAGAATGTTTCACTGTTTTTCCAAAATTTAAGGACAGCATTCATTGATATTATAATATTTACCTTACCTCTGTTCTACTGTGTTTTTGTGTTATGTTTTACAGATGTATTTAGCCCATCCTGTCATTGGAACAACAACAACAAATTAAATAGAAAAGATAAGATTTTTTACCTGATATACTCTTAAGATTATTTAGTACAATGTCAATGCCCAAACTAAACCCAAAATGTCCAAGTTTCATCAGTTTGTTGTTTGGTTGTTTTTTTTTTCTCCAGCAACTGGAGAATGCCAAAGAACCTGGAGATCTTGTGACTTAGAAGCACCTGGTCACAGATCACATATCCCTTCATTTTATTAAATACTTCTGTTGTGTTTTAAGCCCTAAACCTGCATGGTACTAAATATCATGCAGCCTCTTGCTCACTCCTGCCTCCTTTGGTGGGATCTGGAAGAGAAAATACAACAAAAGGCTCAAGGATAGAGCAAAAAGACAAGGAGGGCTCACTCACCAATTATAGTCATGGGCAAAAGACAGACTTGACTTAGGGAATCAAAATCAATTAAATGTAATCAACAAAGACATCACCAATTTACCAATCAAAACCCTGCCACACATAAACCCAACACAACTTCTTTCATATCAAAAAACTACTAGCTGAACTTTGTTTCCCTTCTAGGTGAGTCATCCTGTAACTCTATTCTGAAGCCCTAGGTTGGCTGTCATGAATCTTACCTTTCTTTTTGGGAATGCAGAGTAGAGTAAGGAAACAGCATCCCATCTGCAAAATCTTATATTGCTATACATAACATTTAAAGGCTTAGTAGTCCTTTGGAATAACATCAGGAATCAGGACTAAGAACACCAACTTCAGAAACTGCCTCACCATAATGCTTACTTATTTGTACAAAACTCTACTTAACCTCTGCTTGTAAACCCTGCCCTTAGGATATATATTCAAACATGAAATGAAGAACCAGTGGTGTAATGGCTTGTCCTATTAGGTAAATTTTAGGGTTTGCGTTTGGGTTTGTTTGGGGTTTTTGTAATGAATTGGAAGAGTGGAAAAATAGTCTTGGCTTTTGCAAGTTCTAAAGGAAACCTGTAAATGTAAGACCTCTCTATACAAAAATTATTTTTGGGAAGTTTAAACTTTAAGGTGTAGTGTCATTGTTTCAGATATCATTGTATTTACCTAGTAATATCACTTTTTTAGGAAGGTCTGCATTCTAAGAGTTAACAAAAAGTCAGTTTTCCTATGGCACGCTTCTCCATTAATTCATACTGTATTTGTCTATTGTCTTCTGAGCACTTACATATATAATGGTGCTGAACCAAAATTTTCCTTTGTTATGAACTCCCTAACATGCTATCCAGTGATGTGTCAAATTATAGATCCAAAGGGAAAGAGGTAGTCATTGAGTCCTCCCGCATTCCCAGGTGAGACTCCTTATAGACCAAGAATTTAGCATTGGAACAGGGGGCTATGTCAAGATCTAGTTCACCTTTGCTACATCTGATGAGTTAGGTGTTTTCAAATACTGTTCACTGATAACTATCAGGAGATAATAAATCTGATTAATTCTTTGCACAGAGCTCATTGAGTAGTAAGTGAAGATAAATAATTTTACTTATTAATCTTACAATTGAAGTAGAACAGCAGAGGTGTTGTTGGGACATCCTTCAAACCATCAATGTTTCTAAGAAATGCATTGCTTTCTGATTATCAATTTCCCACAGCAAAAGACATCTAATGAAAGCTTTGATATATTTCCTGAAAGGATGTATTAGAATACAAATTACAGAAAGATAAAATGCTTTGACATGTATCTATTTTTATGAGGTTTTTAGACCAGAGTCCCCAGCGAAGCAGAGAACGTGTTCTCCTTTCTAACACTGTCAACCTTCACTATTACAAGCACCCAAAATTAATAATTTAGCTACTGGACAATTATGACAGATGATTAATTGATCACAAGGAGATAGTTCTCATGGTGCTATTAATCAGTATGTCGTCAAGCACCAAGAGAAGGTAAGCAATCTATATCTGTTACAAACCATGTAAGGGACACATTGCTCAGCATGAAAAGGTCAATGTGCAGCTGAAAGCAGGATGTGCAGACTTAGCCAGATTGATAAAAGAATGTTGGGGTTTTTGTGTTTATTATCAAGAGAAAAAAATACCATTCTATCTGTACAAACACCGTAAATAACCAGTTCACCAAAAAAAAATGTGAAGAAAAGAGCAGGTTGCTGAGCTGTCGACAATACATTAGTCTTCTATTGTTCAGATTACCAAATGTGTCATGGGTTAAAAGAAGACACTTCTACCTCCCACACTTCTGTGTTTTCTTGATAGAAGAATATTTTGCAGCTGTGGCCTCTGGACTGGACAGGACACACCTCTATCATCTCTTCTCCTGATGATTACCATTCAACTCCTTAAACACTATTCATTGCTGTTTGCTGCAGAGGGAAGTCTGTATGGTAAAGGAGGGCAGGAAGAGAAGCAAGATGAGTAGGAAAGAGTAAAACCAATTAGGTATGCTCCATAGGGTGCTGGAGTTATATGCTGATGGGAGAAAACATAAATGGCAGTCACTATAGGACAGCTAGGACAGCTTTCTTTCCTCACTCTTTTGAGCTTCTTAGGTACATTTGCACACAGCAAATTTGAGGTTTGTCTGCAGAGGTAACAGCAGGCAGATGTGATCTCTTTCTGCTTCTGTTTCAAGATAACCAGAAGTTATTGTGATAATTGCACGGCAATTAATAATAACCTTGAACCAAGAGCTTACAATTATAAAGAATCTTTAAGAAACATTAGAATAGAGATGAAGAAGGCATGTATATCTGCCAGGCACTGATAGCTGTGATATTTTAAGGTGGTGGGATCTTCAAGAACAACCACAGTATATATCATGTTCTTGTGTGTGCCTCCTAGTCCAGTGTGTTGGGTAGCCAGGCTCAATGATGGTATGGGTACTTTTTGCCAGAGGGAAATCAGGTTCAGAAAGATTTTCCTGGCCTGTGTGTGCTAAATTTCTGATAGATATAAATACCACTCTCTCCATGGTAAGCTGTCTTTGTTTGCAGGCTTCTCTCACCAGGGATCAGTGGTTTAACTAATTATGAATTCTTCTGCCTTATGTTTTAACCCATGCTTACCCAAGGGCGAGTTTTTCCCTGTAGGTGAATCCACTTTAATCATGTAGATGTACAGATGTCTTAGTAGAGAACTGGGTTTTGTCTAGTTTATCCTGATGAGAAAGTTGATTAGCTCAAACACAGCATCACATTGTTGAAGGTGTGGTTTCTAGATCTGGCTTGGGAAAATGGCAGAAAGAGCCTGAGTCTGACCACAGTGGATTTTCAAATCTCCCTTTACTCCATAAAGATTTTTCTTAATTTCTTTTCATGCTTCAATATGACATTGTGAAAAAGTATGAGCAATACATAGCTGTTATAGAATGTAGAAAAGCCTAGATAAAGATTTCCAGGTCTGGTGTTCTCTAAGGACTACAAGGCCTTCTACTAGATTTCTGGATCCAATATGCAAACAGGAAAAAGAAGCAACGGAAAAATATAAACCCTGTTGTTGTGCCTTCATCAGACATCTCAGATCAGCAGTTCATACAAAGATATATATTCTTTCCTCTCCACTCTTGACCTATGTTTGGCATTAGATGAAAAAAAAAAAAAAAAAAAAAAAGGATGTCACAAAGAATAGAAAAGAAAAAAGGAAAAAACCATTATCTTTACTGATTATCTCGATCTTCAGATCGTAGCCCATGATACTGGTAAATATCTATATACTTACTCCATTTATTTCCTTATTTAAAAATATTTCTATAGATTTAATAAACAGAACTTCAGATCCTTTCTTAATGGAAAATGCCAACTTCACATCTGTTTTTCCACAGAAAATAGTTATTGTATAGAAGTTGTATTTTTCACTGATGGAAAATTTCCAAGCAGCTCTGTTATTTACTTTGTTGTTTCTATCAGAAAATTTGTTTCTGGGCATTTTACAAATATTTAGATAGAGATTTATAAACACAATACTATAACAATCCTAATCATTCTTTTCTATTAAAAGTTTTATTCATCTGTCACTGTCCAGTTGGATAACTCCTACATAAAGTCTCATACTCTTGTCTGTAGCCATTGTTGTTTATCTTGACTTTATTTTGTGCCTAGAATCACAAAGAGACATTGTGCAGTTCATAGAAGTTTCAGGTTCAGAAAGTGTAGCCACTTGCTTCATGGAGTTCACACATCTGCCTCCAGACAGGAATATGTAAGTAAATTAGTGAGACTGGCATAAAAATACTAATGAAAATTCTGGAAACACAAAGTGCAAACAGAATTGCAAAATACAGAAGATAGGAGAAAAAGCCTTTGAACCCTAAAGGAGAAACTAGTGATGAAGAATGTAAACTTAGAAGACAACCAGAACCATGTAAGCTCTGGCATGGTTACTAAATGACTTGAGATTAATTTTAATCCACAGGACCAAAATATCAGGGATCAGAAAGGAAGAATAAGCACTGAGTACATGGCATGACATTTGCCAAGCAGAGGGCTTCACCAGTGTTTGTCATACAAGTTTATATGTGATTCTTGATAGAGCAGGAGAATAATTCATCTACACATATGGAAAAATTTGAAGGTTTAAATAAATTTGTAGATAAACATGGATCCAGCAATGAGATGAGAAAGTTATTCCAATTGAAACGTGTTTCCATGATGTGCCCTAAGCTAAAGCAGTACAGTGTCATCTGAAAATACTGTGGTATAAATCACACAACAGAGTGAGCTCACTCTGATGACACTATTACAAACTTTATTTTTTACTTCTTAAATGTGAAGTGCAATAGATGCCACTGATGGGAGATAAATATGGCACTGCTTTCTCTAGCTAGATATTTTTAAGATACAACAATGAATATATTTTCTCTTTCAGTGATCATGTTATCAGAGAACCATATGAATGTTGCATCAACTTTATGTTGCTGTAATGAAATGTACAGGACCTAATTCACCACTTGGTTACTCCAGTCTAATACCACTGTAATTCCAGTGATATCTTGGTAATGAAATCAGGAGAGCAGAAGCTTACAGACTTGTTCTATTTGCTTAGGAAGAAAAAAGGTGGTGCATTTTTGAGCTCTTTAACTCAAACTTCTGTATGTTTTCTCAGTCCTTCTCATTTCATAGAAATAAACTTTCCAGATAAATAAAACGGATCTAGAAGGAAACCTGCTAACCACATATTCATTGGTTATGATATAATACAGAGTAGCTTGAAGTCACTTTAGTAATAAAATATACCATGTTAGCAACATCTTAAGGAACTGAGATGCTTTTGCTAAGTATGCTGCTAGGATTTGGGAGTTAAGATATGGCTTCCAAGTCCACATGTTTTTATGAAATAGGTGTAGGGAAATCACACCAATAAGTTAAAATTTCTATGCTAATGAGTAACATACATTTTTAAGTGCAATTGCAAT
Source organism: Actenoides hombroni (assembly GCA_024336885.1). NCBI lineage: Eukaryota > Metazoa > Chordata > Aves > Coraciiformes > Alcedinidae > Actenoides > Actenoides hombroni. The sequence goes on from WUAM01000287.1 coordinate 77,326,220, forward strand.
TCAGAATTTGGAATAAAATGTTAGTACCTCTGGGAAAGAAAAAAACAATAAAATCTGAATTTGATTCTTTCCAAATTAAGCCTTTAATAGGAAAGCAACTTGATAGCTATGTAAATGTTTGGAAAACAGTAGTCTTATTTGCTGCTTATTTCCTAAAGGACAATAGAGCTTGTGTCCTTCCTCTCTTGCTAGGAGCAAGCTTATATGAAAACACAAACATTGCATCTTATATTGCATCTGATATTATAATCTTTTAAAAAATCACCAGCTGAGATGTCAGAAACCCAGGGTGACATGGCTTCAGGTATGGAATAAACAGTAGGAGCAAATGAACTTCTAAAAAGCCAAGACATTGTTTTCCTACAGCTCAGTTTGCCCCTTTCTGAGCCAGAACATTACTTCTCCAAGACTGTGGGGTTTTTTTTATCGTTTTCTTTTTTTTTCTTTTTTTCATAGGCGCCTGAGGGATGTATTTAAATTTAATCACATTCAGGTTCAGTACTCCTCATGGTGATAGTAAAACAGGTGTGGATTGAGGAGAAGGCAGGATTTACTGATTTGTAAGATCCTATCACTCAGCATCTGCTAGCCAAATTGCCAGCTAATCATCTGTGAAAAATAAAAAAATCTTGTTTTGACAAGGAGAACATTTTATCACCTGTGAAAATTGCCTTCTGAAATCTGTAGCCTGGAGCCCAAGTCTTTGCAGTAACTGAAGGAAAAATCTCCATCTGTATTTCCAGTCCATTCTGTTCAAAATTCAGGTGATTGAGTGAACACCCTTGTTGAAAAATTCCCTGTGTGTTATTAGCTTGCTTTGCTTTTTGCCCTGAAGGTGGCATTTCTTAGCACCCATGAAAGAAAATGTCTGCTCCATAGGCGAAAGCATAGGAAACTTTATCTGTTGTTTTGGTCAAACTGAGACACTGCTCTGTCCATCATTCAGCCTTGCTAGGCATGAGGTCATTCTGGTCCAGCAGCCTGGCTGTACCAGTGCTAATGAGCCCTGCTGAGAGTGCAAGGTCATTAAGCATGTTTGAAAGGTGTCTGGGTTGGATATAGTTCATACATCTCTGGCAGCGAACATGGGTGAACCTGGGAAGCAGCTGTCTGTACCTGGCTGTCGGAACATGTCCAGAGAACTGCAAAGTTTAACAGGCTACTGTAAAGACATTTTTATGGGAAAAGGAAACAAGAACTTAAAAACAAGTGGAAAAAAACCACAAAGCAACTACAAAAAAAAACAAAGCAAGAAAGTCTAAAGTATAACACATGCTCTTCCTAATGGGAGAGGTTTCGTAATTTCATACCACACTAGCATCTTCCCCTGAAGCATCTATTACTATCCACTGACAAAGTGGATAGATGGTTTAGAAATTGCTGTGTCCCCTTCTCTGTTGATTGTAAGCTCTTTCATGTTCACAGGTACTGGTGTGTGTGAAGAGTGGGATAAATAAAAAGGGAATTTCACATCTTATTAAGAGAGAGCAATAGCAAATTCTTCCTCAGTGGTTTGTTGTGCTGTGTGCTTTTCTTCCTGTGTGGACCCTGAGCAAGTGGTCAAGGTCACAGGTCATTGCAGTGCTTGCACTGAATGAGTTGTACAAGAAGCCTTGTAGATCCTTAGGACTGCAAAGGAAAGTAGAAGAGCAGATTCAAGAGTGTAGTTGTGATAAAGTAAAAAATCCCTGCACTTCAAACAAGTTGAAGGCTGAAAATGCAAAACACAGGGACAAAAAGACAATATGTGAAAGGCATTCTGCCCTTAAGTTGGGTAGATACTGATAAACTACCTGTGTGTTAAGAGCAATATGTAAATTCGTTACACTGTTTTTCTGGAAGCCATCTGCTTCCCCCTTACCTAGTTAGATCGGTACAGAAGTCATTCAGTATAAGCATATTACTTCTGAAAACAGCTATTTCTTTCTAGAATTAGGGGTTAGGTAAAGTAGTATTGTAGGTCTCAGGGTATTTCATCACTGGTCTGACAAATGAAACTGTCCTGTTACTGAAAACTTGAATAGTACAACCAGGTAAAAAGTTCTTACTCAAAATGATAGGTTCTCTGCAGTTATTGGAGAATATTTTGCAACCAGAGATCGTTGTTTGGGACTCTGCACTCTTGAGCTTGGCAAGTTACTTAGAAGCAACAAGCTGCTCTTATATCTCATACCTCCAGCCCTCATTTAAAACAGGTAGGGCTTCAAACAACAGCAGTGTGGAACCTGCACATCCATATATCTCCAGACATAAGATCTCATGGATTCAACAGATGCAGATGGGAATCACATGCGGAAAATATCACTGCTCAGAGCAGGTCACCTGAGGTGGTTTACATGTTGCACACCCAGATGAGTCTTTGAAAATTTGGTTACTTATTTGGGTTGTTCTCAAAGTGAATTGAGTTAACTTAAAAGCAGATCATTACGTTTCTGTTTATAATGAAAGACATTTGAAAATGCTAAAGAAAGAAAATGGGCCTAATTCACTAATGTAGAGCAGCTTTGCATCAGGTGATGTTAGTAATGAGACTGTGTTCATATAGTGGCTACGAGAAGGAGATTACTATGGGTTTAGAAAAGAATATTTCTAACAAGCATGAATGCAATACATAAAAACATATTTATCTGATTGTTTCAAACACGTCTCACTTTCAGGTTAGTTACTTAATTTACATTATAAGCAGTCTTCCTTTGCGAAAACCTCTGCTGGGTACTAAGTTAGACTTTATAAAATTTCAACAAGCAAAGTTAAGTATTGAAAAGACAATGTTGTCTGTAATTAATTCGAGATTCTTTACAACCTCATTCTCCATTTCTTCTTCAATGGGTACAGGATTAGGAAAATGTGAGATATTTTTATTTTATTTTTATTTTAAAATTTATTTATTATTCACAAAGTACACATATCTTGGTTACTATGCAGTTCAGATGACTAGAGTTTTATAACGTGCAATCAATTTAATTCCTGAATTTTCATTTTCTTCAGATCTACATTTCTCTTTAGTGTGGTTCATGAGGAAACTGATGGATTTCACTCTGGAGGCAGCTGTATTTCAGCGGTGAGCAAGCTTCAGAAAGGAGAGATTATCCTGTAACTAATATGCTCATCTGTGGCTTAAGAAATCTTCTGATCAATCATAGTCAATTTATTTCTTCATCTCAAATATCTCATTTTTAGTATAGATATGAAAAAGTTTTCCACACTCACCAGGATTTTTTTTTCAGGGAGCTGCTGTATGAAAGTGTACATAAATATTGTAGTTATAGGCAGTCATAGAGATAAAACACCCTATTTCAAAACTGCAATCATCAGTAAAACTACATTGCAACAAGTATGTTTTAGCACCATCTAGCTATCTTGTTAGGTAAGTCACTAACTTTATAACACTTGTGAAATTTAATCCTATACTAGAAAAACAAAACAAAACAAAACAAAACACAATTCTGTATATTTTTTTTTTCCAAATTAGTTGCAGAAGTTGATAGTGAAAAATCTGCAATTATTTACACATTTTCAAATGACCAATGTTTAAAACGTGTTAGTCCTCTAATTGATGTCTGTGTCTTGGTCTAAGATGAAGGATGGCAGAGTGTTAGCAGGTTGCCTCTCACAGTTGTAAGAATTTAGTAGATATGAGTGAAATAAAATAGTTTTCATCATAAAGCACAGTAGCAGCTCAAGTCATGACATTGTTTCAGCCAGTAAAGTCAGCGTGTTCTTTCAGTACCTCATCTCTGATTTGTACAAGCTCTTTGAATTAGTGCACTACTATCCATTGGTATGACTTTATCTTGATTGAAGCCCCTCAAGAGGGTCTAGTGGGGAGGAGTAAGGTTGCATTACCACTGCATTACAGTAAGGTACATGGGGACTGATTTTCCTAATAAGTGCCCGTCCATAAGTGTAACCTCTATAAACTACAGAGTTTGAAAAAGTTTGCCATTAAGCAGATGCAGCATCTAAGATCAGTGCCTGAGCTTAGTTTCTCTGTCAAGATCAAAAAGCACTTTCAGAAAAATCATCACATGAAGAGCAATTGTCTACACTGAAGACAGTGGCACCAGGCACTTGGGTCAGAGTCATGCCCTGGTCAGGAGTATAAAAGTCATCCAACTCTCCTTATTGTTGGCACTGAGAAGGCTTGTAGACTACCTATGATGTTCTTTGTGTGCAGTGTACAGGTTTTGAGAAAAGAGGGAATTTAAGGTAAAAATACACCAATCTGATTAGTTTCAAACGATGTGACAATGAAAATCCCATATAAAAAAAATAGTGGAGCTAAAAAGAGTCTGGAGGTGACTAAAGATGACTGACACAAGTATTTTCTGCTGTGCATCTTCTGGGAAGTTTCTATGCTGGTTTGGGAATTGTGCTATTCTTGTCCTGCATCTTGATCAAACACCTGCTGTGTACAGCAAGAGTTTCGAGAGGCTCAGATGGTCTGGACCTTCTACCATTTATTCACTTGTTTCCTAAGCATTTATTTTAATTTAATAATTGAAATTGAAAGGTTAGTACTGGGACCTGGCTGTAAAACAGCTTTGAGGAATGTCTTCAGGTATTTGAAACATAACTAAAAAACTCAGTTCAAACACATGATATCTGAACATTTGTTAACACTGCTGAAATATGTAATTAATTTTTCTTTTTCATTATTTTTTTTTCAAATAATGGTTCTATGAAATAGCAATTTTAAACTAGCCTTATTTATTACACTGTTAGCAGCATGTGAGGGCAAAACAACAATAAATGAGATGCAATGGAGCTTTCATTTAATTGAGGGTTGCTTCCTGGTGTATTGCTCAGCAGAGGAGCAGTTTATACAGCTCCAAAATCCATCTGTGTAGGTGAAGCATCAGTCAAAACCCACTAATAATACCTAAGGACAAGAGTAAACAGTGGCTTCCTTGATGAGTAAAAACAGAAGACTCAATCATAACAAGAAAATAACCTTGGAGCAGAGACCAATAATCTTTCTTTCTAGTTATTTTTCTTTATGTTCTGGTATTTTCTTTGGAGAGAAATGTTTCTGTTACTACTTCTTTAGTATAATTCTTGTATTTATTTGTTTATTGGGATGTGATTTTACTAGCCTTTTCTTCTCATTCTTCATGCAATCAACACAATGTCTGTGGCTGTAAGTTCCCATACATGGAGAAGGTGAGCAGGGAAATATGTAGCTTTGCTTGTTACCTGGAGCTTCAATAAGAAGGTTTTGCTTTTGCTTTTACTTTTTCTTTTGCTTTTGCTTAGTTCTGGCATTTTACCCTGGGTGGAAATGATGTCAGAATTCTTGTCTTCTCTGTTAACTGCACTGTATTTGATATTTGTCATCTTTCACTTCATTTTCACAACTTTTTACATATGTATTGTCTTCCAATTATCAGTGACAAAACACAGTGAAATAGGGAGTAAATCACTATTACATCAGCAGGTACACCCGAGTCCAGAGTGCACTCATTTTTAGTGTTGGCATAATCTGCTCAGCCCAACTGTGTTTTAGGAAGAACCAGAATATGTGGAATTAAATTTTACTTGTGGCAATTAAAAGTTATGTTGAGGTGTCCCTATTAATGCACTGTTAGGCAAAGGAGTTGCGCATTTAGCATACTGCAAAGAGCTAAACCAAATCTAAACAGACTTTTGCTTGCCAAGTGGTTTGCTTAACTCTTTCAATGCCACAAGATAAAGAAAATTTTTGTCACAAATGGAAAAGAGGAAGACTATGACGCTTGGAGGGCAGTTGCTCTTTCTTCCTTCTTATCAATTTACCTAAAATTAACCTAAAGGAAGCTTTGCACCAATTCTAGACATTTCCATCATTAGACAACCACTGCATGGCGCATTTATGATCTCATTTTTGGACCTTTGAAGTCCACAGTTGAAGCCTATCTTCAATTCTCAAAGCCAAGAGATTTTTCTGAAGATGAAAACACCACTAGGTACAAAACCTGAGATAACTCATATGGCATCCAATCACCAGGCTCCCTCTGTAATTAGCAAGAATGGATGGCCTGAATCCACCTTCAACTGTGACTGATTTTCTGCCCTGACTGTAGTTCAGTACAACTACAGGATAGCCTTAGGTACTTCAGACTCTTCCTTGAATTTAGCTGAGATTTGGGTATTAGACTCCAAATCCAAACACCATGTATGGGGATAAAAGTATTTCTGTTACTCCATAGTTGTTCTGAAAGTAAAAATGTTAATAATTCTAACTATGCCTTAGGCATCTTCCAAGGTGGTACAATTCTGCTTTATGCTTAAAAACAAAACTCATATCACTGGAATGATACTGCCCACAGAAACTGTGGGCTAAAGTTATTTCATGGGAGACTAGGCAAGAGCTGAGCTTTGCAGAACTGATGGAAATTTCCCAGTCGTCCTTTAGACAAAACAATTTCCATTCTTCATAGAATTTAATTGCCTTATGGTGTTTTCATTTATGTGTGCTCCAACTCCATTGTTGTCAGTGTACTTATTCCTCTCAGGAATCTGCATGTCTGAAAGGAAACCCAACCTCATGGAGACCTTCTCATATCTTGAAGAGATGAGATATTTAAATAAGAAGTCTGTTGAGGGTGTTAGCAAGAAAATACGGAACAAAAGGGTCACCTAAAGTCTGATTCCATCAATTATATGTTACAGGTATGTAATAGAGAGTCTCAGTTGTGAAGCTCACTTTTTTTTGCTGCACATATGCAGTGTAATTTAGTATCTTCCTCTGCATAGATACTGTTATTGAGCAGAGGTTCACTGCTGTCAGGATAACTATAGGATTATAGATACTTAAAATGCATGTAATGTCAAATTCTTCAGCCACTAAAATGTTATGCCTGAGGCATTACAAGGTTCATTCATTTCAAATTTGGCGATTCACATTGTTGCACTGCAGTTAACAGAATGTCGCCACATCGTGTTGGAATTTTCTGTACAGCAGCAGGTTTCTGAGAGCAAAACTAACATTGTAAATTATCCTGATTTACTGAAGGTTACTGTGTGATGAAAGAGGGCAGTGTGCTTAAAAGAGCACCTGTTAAGCAGATCACAGAGCTACAGGGGATATCTTTTCTGTGCACTGAACCAAGGAATGACCAATATTTCTATAGGAAAATGTTATTTATATAACAGAAATATTCTCCCAACATTTTAAGAAAGCCAGATAAATTTAACTATGAAACAGTGCTGTTCTTTTGGAAATGGGGGAAAGGGCAAGCCTATAAGTGTCAGATTGTCAAGCCTGTATTAACTTAAGTTCATGGTTTTTATAAGTTGAAGAGTTTAATCTTTAAAATAACATTCATATTTATCATTCTCATGTAGTTAATCTGGTGCACAGGAAAGCACTAAAATAAACATGCATCCGGTTAACCAGCAGAGAAAATATTTCCTATGAGAGATTTCAGATGACCCAAACCGCATTATTTGAGCTTGTATATATAGGATTGTGTTCATTCGCGTGACAGCAATAGTTTAATTCAGTTTTGTCTGTATTATTGGATTTAATTTGATCTACATTCTGATAGTTCATAGCCCTGACTGCATTTGAGGAGTTGTGGAGTTGTTACATTGTTCAAGAATGCTGCTTGACCAGACATCACTTTAGTAAAATTGGTGCTTTGCTTTTTTATTAGTGAAGAACAAATAAAGTGTCAATGTGTTTGTCTCCAATTTTGGGACGAGTTTTCTTTCCTGATGAGAATATACAAATCCCCACACAGCCATGCCCTGGAATGATCTATGTTGTCTCCATACTGTATTTTTGGCAATGAACAACAAGACTTTAGAAACTGTATCCAGACAATCATGTTTAACAGTTGCTGCTGAACCTTTCTGTCACTAAAGCTTTTAATAATATTATGAGCTTAAAAAAAAAGATGAAAATTGCCCACAACAAGAATCATGTCATGTTTCTCAGTGCTATCCTCAGAAGTTGTGTTGTCTTCAAGTTTCCTTCTTAGCACCTGCCTTTTTTACTTTTATCTATTCCTGTGTCCAATTTTCTCATCTTATAAACTCAAATTTCCCTTTTCTGATAAACCAGTGTTTAGTTGGTGCAAATAATGTATCAAGGGAGATCTGTTGCAGCAACATGTAGTAAAGAATCTTTCCAACAAATGATGCCCTTGATAACTAAATATGTTTTCTCCCTCATGCTCAGCTTTACATCCTCTGCAATGCTGTGTTAGAGGAGCACAGCAGTAAGAATGAAAGGCCATTATACTGTGTTATAAATAGGGATAGACACAGGTTTAGTATATTCAGTAAATATGCGTACTAATAAAACTAGTATATTTGTATAATTAATAAATATGTCTAAAATATGTGCTTAATTTTGAGGGGACAATCTGCTGCTGAAATGAGGATTTTCCATCTGAGACAAGTAAAGGATATAAAGGATGCATCAGCCTGCAAAGACTACTAGGAAAAAATGCCCCATGGGCATATTGAGGGATACCTTAATTTTGGGGTTAGTTTCACTAGCCTTTCCTTGCAACAGTGTTTCAATTCTGTGACAGACAAACTGTAGGAGAAGTTCTGGACTGACAAAGCCCTGAGCCTGGCTGGTGAGTTGCCCAAACCAAAAAAAAAGATCCTACTTTGTCTTCAAGTCACACAACCACTCAGACTAGAATCTAGTTAAAATTCCTCATGCCATGAGCTGAAATGAAAAACTTCAGTAGTGACTAGATGGCCTTTGAAGATCTGAAAAGAGCTTAAATTTGGGGAGAGGATATATACACATACACAGTATGTGTCTATTTTTACTTTTATTCATATATTTGTTCATAAGAAAAATATCCTTACAAGCAATATTACAGAATCACAGAATCACAGAATTGCAGAATCGCAGAATGCTAGGGGTTGGAAGGGACCTCGACAGATCATCTAGTCCAACCCCCCTGCCAGAGCAGGATCAACTAGATTAGGTCACACAGGAATGCATGTAGATGGGTTTTGAATGTCTCCAGAGAAGGAGACTTCACAACCTCCCTGGGCAGCCTGTTCCAGTGCTCTGTCACTCTCACCATGAAATAGTTTCTCCTTATGTTTACATGGAACTTCCTATGTTCCAGCTTGTACCTGTTACCCCTTGTCCTATTCTTGGACATCACTGAGAAGAGCCTAGCTCCATCCTCCGGACACTCACCATTTGCGTATTCATGAATATTAATGAGGTCACCTCTTATAATATTTCCGAAGTATGTGTTTCTTGTACATAAAATTAGTTTTAGTGCAAAATGTATTTTATGCAAAGAACATTTCAATCGCTTGCTGTCATTAATCAAATTGAGTTGTCAATGTAAAGGAGTCACACGCCATGTAAATACACAACTGCTACTCCAACAGTTGCCAGTTGCTAGTGTCTTCTGGTGCACAGCATGAGTTGTGCAGGCTTGCAACTATCCATGCTTTCATGTCTTTTTACAGTGACCCCATATTCAGATGTTCCTGGCTTTCTGTTTTCTTTCAGGTTTGTAAAGTCAGCTTCACATCCAAGCTGCTCTGTGGGTAGGAGAGGTCCTAGGTTTTTCAGGAAAAGAGCAGGCAACAGTGTAACAGCATTAAAGGAAATAAAAAATGTTTCCTTTGAGCAACAAATTATACCAGCATTAAGCAACAATTACTGTAATGAAAATTATTGAAGCAGCAAGGTATCAGACAAGCTGTGTACATCTGGTCTGTTCATCTGCTTCTTTGGAGAGCATTTCATAGACAGAGGCTAGCAGAGTTGTTTCTGTTATACTTTAGTAGAAGAAAAGCAGAGGATGCTGTTCTATCTCATAAGGTTCATTTTTAGCCTCAGAAAGAAAGAACTCATGAAGTGTAAAAACATACTTGTTTTTCTGTAAGTACAGGCTAAGCATCTTCATGCTGTAATTGCAGCAGATGTAAGTGAGGTTAGAGTGAGAAAATCTAGGTACTGCAAGAATAAGTCTTTAATCATTTAGTAGCTGAGAGTGTGTTAGGAAGTCCCATGCTGCTAAAAGATGCCATCTTGTAAATGGGATGCAAATTGGAGGTCCTGACTGTTTATGACCATTAAAGATTATATGAATAATATTGGTGATTAACTCTAATGTCCTGCCAAATTCTGGTGTAAATATTTTATTTTTTTTTTTCCAAATGAAGGAATTGCCCTTAGAACTGCAGTCAGATTTTTCATCATCTCTGTCCTAATGTTTAGTATTGTAAACGGTTATCCTTTACTCCTTAAGTTAATGCAAGCTATTGGCTATTAGACAATATGAAAACCTTCCGTCTAGATTCATCTGGCTAAACAAGCAGTTTGATGCTTCTTTGTGCATTTGGCTGAAGGAGATTAACACCTAACAGTCTTTCCAGACAAACTGCAATGCTAGAAAACACAAATACTCTTAGTCTGCTTCTGTGCTATAGTTCCACCACTATTGAAGGCGGTTGGCAGTAACTGGATTTGAATCGAGGCAGTTTAAATAGTACTTGCATGAACCCATGCATACAGTTTGGCTGTGGGAGCAAGAATCTATGACAGATGCTGATGAACAGAATTGCTTGATGACATGTCGCATGGTATACAAAATGGTTATTTGATTATACCTTAGGGAAAACTTCAGGGCTAATATCTGACTGAAAAGTATTGGAGAGGGAAAATAATAACAAAATTTAAAAAAACCTACCTCTTCTAGTATACTTGGTTGAGCAAGTATTTGATTGTAGATATCAGGTTTTTTGTTCCACATTTTAGGTTAGGGAAAAAAGTATTACCAGTTTAGCCTAGACAAAAATGTCCTATAATTACTTTTCAGAAGAAAAAAAATAAATTTCTAAGTTTTCCATGATGGTCTTCTTTTCATACATTTAAGGACCAAAAATTTTATTCCCCATTGTTTTATACTGAAATTTAATAACGAGGTGATAATTTGTGGTTAATTCTACAGTCATAATGTTCAGAACAAGGTTTCAAGATGAAGTCCCCTGCTTCTTTATCCTGCTCTGTGAAAAATATGGAGACTTGCTTCTCCAATTACCCTAGCACCATATTTATTTTCTCCACTGTGTAACCCTAGCATGCAGAGAAAGTTGCTACAGACAACAATGAGCAACTCATGAACAGAAACTTCACTCTCAACATTGGAGGAGGTGGCATTTTAAGAGGTAATCCTTGTAGACTTATCTAGAGAAGACTCCAATACTAATAAATCAAATCAAAGGGGGATCAGGTAGAAGACAGCTAGGGGTACACTCACAGTGCTGACTACACTGTTGCAGTGGGATCATTTAGTGAACAACTGTAAATTCAGAGAAAAATTATTCCTGTCTTAAGAAAAAAAAGAACTTAGATCAGATGATCGTTGTTGAGAATTGATTAAAAGTGTCTGACATGATTAGCTCTCAAACTACTGTGTTGCCACAGTTCCCCATAAAACTGTACCATTACTAACATGTGTGTATCCAGCACTTTTTGTTCCATCTCTGTTCACAGTTTGTGATCTGAAACTTGGGCAATCAAGAGGTACTGAAACTTTCAGTTTGTTTGTTTGTTTGATTGTCTGTTTGTTTAGGTGTTTTGTTTGTTTAGGTTTGGTTTGGTTTTGATTTCTGAGGAAAATATTAGCGTTTTTACTTGCACCAGGTTATTTTAGGATTCCTACTCAAAGATGGAATGAAAATATTTATAAAGGACTGTAATGGTGTCTCCCTTCTGTGAGGGAGAGCTGTCATTAGCATGTGAACCTGTTATTAAAAACAGGAGTATTGTCACTGATTGCAGTGAAAATTGTGGTCTAAACCAAGATTATGCATCAGGCTCTTTGATTTACGAATGTGAGATGTGATCATGGTGGGTTGGTGTGCTTGATCAATATGAAGGGCAAGTATATATGTAATACAGACCTACAGAAGGCAGCCTTTAGCAGATTTTATTTTCTGTTTTTCAGTTAGCAGCTCTGTAAAGTCCTTTGTGGACACTGAAAACTTTCATTGACACACATAAAAGAGCATTCAAAGTAATTTCTTACCTCATGTAATATGAATCTCTCTGGATGGAGGACAAAAGGAAGAAAAGCTTTGTCTCTTTGGATGAAAGACCTATTTACTACTAAGCTTGGGAGCCATAATGCAGCATCTTTTGAATTAAAACATGAATACAAGACTGTTCATGTAAAGCTTTCTAAAAATGTGTGATAATCTAGCACAACTTTGTTTATCCAATCCCACAGTTTTTCATTCCACACTTAATGTTGTTCTGTCCTTTATCTCAGAGCTGTCTTTTGCCTCACCTTTGGAGGCAGATATGCAGCCCTGAAGCAGTGCTGCACCAGCTAGGCAACTTCAGGGTCAAATGTGCTGGCTGTTACCAGATTGGATCAAATAGGAAATGCACAGTACTTCAGTTATCCTTAATTAAAATAAGTAGTATATGTGCTCTATTCCATATGAAAAAAAACAGCACGTAATCATTATGAAACAGGTGAACAAGGTGCTGCTAAAACTGCAAAGTGAATAGCAGAAACTCTTATGTATCATACATTAACATTAGGGAGTGGGAAAGCGGGAACTGCCAAAGTGATGTTCTCTAGTTTATCTTCAGGAGCCAATTAGTAAGCTGTAATTTTCTATTTTTCCTACCTTTCACATAGCCATAAACATTTAAATATGTGTCAGGTATTTAAAACTCAAGTTAAAAGTCTGAATTATTACCCAGGTAAATAGCAATCCATATATAAAGCATGAAAGATCAACATAGTGACAGTCAAAAAAGCAATTACAGCAACTGAGAGACATTTTGCATTTTCTGATGAGCAAATGAGCAAATGATGAAATGCAGGTTGGATAGAGGGTAGTAATTAGGGATTCAGTGTCTTGCTTGTGGCTGGTTTTAAGTGACAGTCCTCAGAGGCTAATACTGGTGTGTCACTCACCATCAGTGACCTAGGCCATGGGACAGAAACCAATCTCAGCAAGCTCATGGACAATATCAAACTGGGGAGAATAGTTAATACACTGGAGGGACAGGCTTCTCTTCAGAATGATCTTGACAAGCTTTAGGAACGGGCTGACAGAAACCTCACATAGTTTAATAAAATGTAAAGTTCTATATCTGAGATGGAGTTAACCCCATATAACAATACAAACTGGGGGATAATTGGCTAGAAAGCAGCACCACTAAAAGGTCCTGGGATTTCTGGCAGACAACAAATTGAATGCAAGAAACATTGCACCTGTGGAAATAAAAGCTAACTCCACAGTTGTCTGTATTAGCAAAAGTATAGCCAGCTGGTTGAAGGAAATTATTGTTTTTCTCTGATACTTGTGAGGCTGTATTTGGAGTACTGGCCACGCTGAGGGTCCCCAGCAGGAGACAGACTGACAAAGTGCAATTCCAGTTGTCTGGAGGTTTGGAGTACATGTTGTACAAGTAGTGACTGAGGGAGGAAGGTTTGTTTGGTCTGAGAATCAGATGGTAAAGTGGAAGGTCCATCACTGTCTTCAAATACCTAATGGAGGGTCAGAGGGAAAACAGACAGGAGTTGAGGGAGACACAGTGAAATGATAAGAAGCAATAGGCACAAATCACAGCAGGGGAGAAAGGAAGGAAGAATTGCCAATAGAGGTCATGCATCCCTATCTGTGGAAATAATTCAGAACTGCAGTAGAAAAAGCCCTGAGCAACTCCATCTAAAGTAGAAAGCAGCTCTACTTAGAGAAGAAGTTGGAATAGTTGACATCTGTCCTGGCTTGAGTGAGAACAGAACTAATTCTGTTCAGTAATTTTACTTTTCAGCTCAGTTCTTCTAACTAACTGCACTGTCTGA
>WUAM01000287.1:77340121-77364700 GCA_024336885.1 Actenoides hombroni
TAAAGCTGTTCTAGTTTCCTTTTCTAATCACTAAGTCTCTCTCCCTTATTCCTTTTCTCTTCCCCTTTGGGGAGGGAAGGGCGTTAACAGACAACATCTGTTACAGTTCTAAGGGGCTGCCCTGATCCTAAACTGTGACAACATCATAGTTTCCTACCAGTCTAAATTAATCTGTTATTCTACTTAATTCAGATACATGTTGTTCAAACAGCATTCTCAGATTTGTAAATTAAAGGCTTTGTTGTTGTTTTTTGCCATCAGTATTGAATTCAGGCGTACAAATACCGCTATAACCTAAGAAATAAGCACTTATGTGCTGTCAGTAATAAAATAACCAGTCCTGTCCTGACATTTTAGAAACCTTGGTATTTGTACTTGAGCAAGTGAATATGGGAAGACATGGTTCTCTAGATAGTGGTAACTGAAAAGCAAAGCTATAAAGTGTGTCTTGAGTAGGAACAATATTCTCTAAACTTCTTGTCTCTGATATTTCTTGTTTAATTCTGTTTTCTGAAAATTGCAGGAGATAGAGAAGGTGTAAGTCAGCTGACTCTGGACATATATACCTACTAAGAGGTAATGACAGTGATCTTGGTCTAGTTGTCCATAGTTAATGCTTCAGTATGGTCCAAAACATGAACAGAATTTTAGAAATTATCATAATCAATGGCCAGCAAACTGTGGGACATGAAGGTATAGAGCAGCAGCTACAGAGAGAGACAGAAGGGATGCAAGAAGGAAGAACACACCATTTGGCAAGCATAAAGTACAAGACTATTGAATCTAATAGAATGTTACATAAAAAATTGTTTTCATCACTACATGCTACAGAATGCACTGAGAGTTTAGGTGAGAAATAAATTGTAGGAGTTGCACTTTTGATCTGGTTGGTGTAGCTTTAGCCAGAGGGTCTGGAATGGAGGTCACAGAAGTGAAATTGCTATTTTGCAGCTGATGGGTTTTTTTGTTTTGTTTTCTTTGATTTGTTGTGGTTTTGTTTGTTTGTTTTAATAACAAAACAGCAACAAAAATACACAAAAAAAATCCAACCCCCCAAAACCCCCGAAACATCAGTACTTTTCTAGTGATTCAGAGGTACAATTGATTTCAGTACATATAACATGTTGGTACTTGTCTTCATTATGATTGTGTAAAAAAGCACAGATGACTCAAAACATTTGGGGTCTGACCTTCCCTGCACTGGTCTTTGGTGGAGACCCTCTCATGAATTAGACAGCTATGTGTTACGATCTCTTTCTTCTAAAGTAGCTCCCCCTTCTGATAGATAGAGAAGGATGGGGTCTCTGCTGCACATTCCAGTCTCTTGGCTCATTAATACTAAGTCCTTTGATACTGGCTTGATCTTGACCAGCTCAGTCAAATGACCATTACCATACTGTGGTGCCTTCCATGTGCTTGTCTCTAAATGTACAGTTGATGTGTATATATATATATACATATATATCTCAAATCCCAACTCCTTTTGCCCTCCTTTGAAGTTGAAATTATATATATTCTCCCTACATATTCATCACAATCATATCTTCATGTTTCTTTATTCCTCTGCAAATTACACCAGGATTTTCTCTTTCTTTTTTCTTCTGAAGCCTATTCACTTTTTAACATGGACTTCAGAAATTAATTTCCATCAGCCTGTGTAGACAGCTAGTCACCAGGGTATCTGTTAAAAACCCTAATCATTCTTGATTCCAGAAAAAGACAAGACCACAGGGAGATTTTATCCCCCAAAAATTATTCATACAGTTACAAGAGAGGTCTTTGAAAACTATTACTGACTTTGTTTCTCCTCATCCCCATCAGTGGCTCAGCAACACACAACAGTAGGTTTTCTCCACACCAGATGTTTGGGGACTTACAAAAGTGGGTAAGCCAGACTGCTCACATATGTTTCAGAGATGATTCCTTCCTATTTAACCTCCCAGCTAGAAAATTAGTAAAAACAGCTTCATCCTTTAAGTTGTCAAGCACTTTGCATTTTGGATCAACAATTGTAAATTCTTTGAGGATTGAAACATTTGCTTCTTCGACATCTTTGTTATATATGCAACTATTTGTAGCACATAAATTATCAATGCATTCTCAAGAATATGTGTCTAATTTTTTCCAATGTAAAAATAAGGTTTGAGGAAAAATATCTTTGAAATTTTTACCAGGTTGTGTTCATATTGGACAAACATGGTTCTTCCTGGGGAGTTTGGATGCAGTTGAAAGCTAATATCTGAATTTTTCCTTCAGGAGTATTTTTAAAATATACAGCCTTTAAAGCCAGTTGCTAAACTGATGGTTGTTATTGATGATTCATGTTGTATTAATCCTGATTCAGTATTGTATTAATCCTGATCCAGTCAAGATATGGTGTTATTACAATTAAACTATGAGTGGATATATGATATTTTTATCTCACTTGTCTTCGAAATTTTGTATTTTTTGTTGTCTTCAAGTGTGAAATACTTCAGACCTTGTGCATTATTATTATTTTCTGGAAGAAAAATGAAAATAAGAATACCTTCCTAGTAACTTCTTGTTCAAAACATTTGCCTAGGATATCAGAAATTCAATTTGTCAAATTTATATCAGGGAATATAACAGATTTGTAAATATATTTCTTATTGGTGCAAAACTGCTAAATTATTGGGAAACAAGGATATAATTCTCTGACATTTATTTTTAATAGAAATTCCGGTGTACCTGAAGAAAATATCCGATGAAAAAAACCTGATTAATACACAAAGGATAAAAAGACAATTGTAAAATGTTAGTTTTGATGATCAGACTTCTCTAAAGGAAGAGTTGGTATAAAGAATTTCCAGCCAGCTTCTACAAGGAACTCAGCAAAGAAACATCAAATGGTTGTCCTGTGCCCAAAAACATCTGTGGTTTCTGAGACAAATGGCAGCTCAGTCCTGTAGAGAAGTTAACACAAAGCATAAAGGCAAAAGAATGTGGGAGAAGATCCTACAATGAAATAAAATAAAATAAATAAAATTAAATTTAAAAAAAGTATTATGAATGAATATAAAAAATTACAAAACTAGCTCTGAATTATTGCTGTGTGGCAACCATCTTGAAAATTCTGAGATATGAGAGCACAAAAGCATGTCATGTTGCAGACTGTCACAGTGACATGAAGCCTCAAAAGCTGTTTGTATTGTTAGGCAGTTACCATCACCAATCTACCACATGTTGCACTGCTTAGAAACTCTCACTGTGTTTCCCATCTTTCAGGAATGCAGTGGGAGAACATGGTTGGAGGCTGTATTGGGCTTAGTGACTGTGAAATGATAAAGTTCACAATTCTTGGTGAAGTAAGAAGAGAGGTCAGCAGAACCACTCCCATAGACTTCAAAGGCATGACATTGGCCTGTTCCAAACTCTGGTTGCCAAAGTCCCTTGGGAGGCAGTCCTGAAGGGAAAAGGGTTCCAGGAAGGCTAGACATTCCTTAAGAAGAAAGTCTTAAAGGTACAGGAGCAGGATGTCCCCATGTGCTATAAGACAAGCTGTCAGGGTAAATGACTGGCCTGGCTGAACAGGGAGCTTTCTCTGAGACTTAGGCAAAAAAGTAGAGTTTATCAACTTTGGAAGAAGGGGTGGCAACTCAAGAAGAGAACAGGGATCTAGTTAGGTCATGTAGAGAGAACATCAGAAAGGCAAAAAGTCTAGCTAGAACTCAATCTGGCCACTGTTGTAAAGGATAATAAAAAAAGTTTTTACAAATACATTACCAACAGAAAGAGATTCAAGGAGAACCTTCACCCATTACTGGATGCAGAGGGGAACATTGCCACTGAAGATGAGGAAAAGGCTGAAGCACTGAATGCCTTCTTTACCTCTGTCTTCAGTAGTCTGACCAGTTATCCTCAGGGTATTCAGCATCCTGAGCTAGAAGACAGGGATGGAGAGCAGAGTAAACCCCCCATAATCCAGAAGGAAACAGGATACTCCAACTGGACACTCACAATTCTATGGGTCTGGACAGGATCCACACAAGAGTGTTGAGCGATATGGCACATGAGCTTGCCAAGTGTTCCTCCATCATTTATCAGCAGTCCTGCTTAACAGGGGAGGCTCCAGATGACTGGAGGCTCACCAATGTGACACCCATGTACAAGAAAGGCCGGAAGAATGATCCAGGGAACTACAGTCCTGTCAGCCTGACCTTGGTGCCAGGGAAGATTATGGAGAGGTTCATCTTGGGTGTGCTCACTCAGCGCATTGATGACAACCAGAGGATCAGACTCAGCCAGCATGGGTTCAGGAAGGACAGGTCCTGCTTAACGAACTTTATCTCCTTCTAATATGAGGTGACCCACCTATTGGATGAGGGAAAGGCTATGGAGGTTTTCTACCTGGACTTCAGTAAGGCCTTTGACACTGTCTCCCACAGCATTCTGCTGGAAAAATTGGCAGCTAGTGGCTTGGACAGGTGTACACTTCACTGGGTTAAAAACTGGCTGGATGGCCAGGAGCAGAGAGTTGAGGTGAACAGAGCTAAATCCAGCTGATGGATGGTCACTAGTGGTGTTCCCTTGGGTACAATTTTGAGGCCAGTCTTGTTTAATATCTTTGTTGATGATCTGGATGAGGGAATAGAGTGCACCCTCAGCAAGTTTGCAGACAACACCAAATTGAGTGTGAGTGTTGATCTGCTCAAGGGTAGGAAGACTCTGCAGAGGGATCTGAACAGGTTGGATCAATAGGCCAAGGCTAATGGGATGAGGTTTAACAAGGCCAAGTGCCAGGTCCTGCACTTCAGTCACAACAACCCCAGGCAACGTTACGAGTTTGGTGACGAGTGGCTGGAAAGCTGCCTAGCGGAAAAGAACCTGTGAGTGCTGGTGGACAGTCAGCTGAACATGAGCCAGCAGTGTACCCAGGTGGCCAAGAAGGCCAAGAACATCCTGGTCTGTGTCAAAAGCTGTGTGTCCAGCAATAGTAGAGAAGTGATCATGCCCCTGTACTTGGCACTGGTAAGGCTTCATCTTGTGTACTGTGTTCAGTTTTGGGCACTGCAGTACAGGAAAGACACTGAGGTGCTGGAGCAAGTTCAGAGAACCCGGTGAAGGGTCTGGAGAAAATGTCTTATAAGGAGTGCCTGAGGGACCTGGGGTTGTTCAGTCTGGAAAAGAGGAGACTGAGAGGAAACCTTATCTCTCTCTACAACTACCTGAAAGGAGGTAGTAATGAAGTGGGTGTTGGTCTCCTCTCCCAAGTGATTAGTGATAGGACACGAGGAAATGGGCTTAAGTTGCACCAGGGGAGGCTTAGATTGGATATTAGAAAAAAGTTTTATACTGAGTGGTTAGGTATTGGAACAGGCTGCTCAAGGAAGTAGTGAAATTACCATCCCTGGAGGTGTTTAAAAAAATGTCTAGAGGTGGTACTTGGGGGCATGGTTTAGTGTTCCTGATAATATTCAGTAGACGGTTGGTTTTGATGATCCTGAAGGTTGTTTCCAACCTTAATAATAATGGTTCTATAATAATGATATATTCCATCCAACGCAGCATAAAAACATTTTTCATATCCTGTCAAATACACTTTATGTGGGGGCAATTGGGAAGGCCAGGTCAAAGCCTATAGAATGCACAAGACCCATTAAATACTCTTAAAGACTTAAGTAAAATTTGAAAAGCTCACTGGCCTTATAAGTGAATTTTGCAATTAAAGACTCAATTACGAACTCAGTACTGCTCCCACAGAAGTCGTTGGCAATGCTGGCATTCCTGTTACTTAACGTTTCTTTTTAGTAATTCAAACAACTAACTGCCTAGATGCCTAGGGAGAATAAATATAATTAAAATGGTGCAGCTTTGCATTATTGTTGTCTGTACAAATTAATAATCTAAAAGATTTTATCTAACAAGGGAAAAATGGTTGACTTAGAAAATAGTTAAAGGAGACCATTCTTTTTTCTAATTTAAATAGTTATTATCAGGAACAAGGAGAAAAAAAGTCCACAAAACTTAAGACTATGATGTATTAATTCTCTAATGAGTTAAAAAAAGATAGAAGTGAAATTATATTAATATTTTAGACATTAATGGAAAACAGAGAGATTAGATAGTAACATATTGGAAATTAATCTTATACTGGGTTATCTATGATATAGAAAAATATATGGGAAGCAGCTGATAAAGCAAATGGTTTTTGGATTTCATACATGGATTGGCAATTCTTCACTCAAGAAAATTAATCATGCATCACCTGTTGATTTTTATCAACATACAATGTAGAATATTTTAAGCAGTTCTTTACTAATCAATACTTTAAATTTCTTAAATTACATGGAATAGTGAGGTAAAATTAACAGATCATTTAGCATATTTCAATAATTTACATGATAATAACAAATAACCTTTCAAGAAAAGCACAATATCTAGAAGGGAAAAATGACATGAAAGGGCATCATAGAAGCCATATATCAATGTTTTCATCAAGCAATAAAAGATTATGAAGTAGATCTCTAACTGAAAACAGACCATTTCTTATACCTTTTTTTTTTTTTTTTTTTTTTTAATGCCTACTGGCTACTGAAAGCGATAGGAAAATAAATTAGGTGATTCTTTGATTTGGCCTATCAAGCCTATGCATAAGAAGAAATGGGGTCCTCAATGAAATTTATAGTATGGCTGAAAAAATCTAATTAAAGCTGCAAGCTGAAAAATAGTGAGTGTTTGGTTATCATAATATGACTATTTCTTTACATGTCATCTATTGATTGTTGAACTATAATACGAAATTATTTGTAGTACTGCAATTTAAAATTGGTTTCGTTTCTAAATTCTAAAACAGTTTCTTAGCATATCCTATAATTTTGTGCATATTGTCATACTATCTATCTCAGATGAGTGGTAGATGTAGTGACTGGGAAAAGGAAACATTTGCTATTGTTCTTCTGTGGATGAGGAACATCTTGAAAATCTTGAAAAGTTTATAGGCATCCGGTTGGTTTAGTGGGTGACAGACACATAAATGCTTAGAAAAATGCGGAACTAGATGAAATGCCCACAGACTCAATGAATGGAAGTCTACTCAATAACCCCTAATAACAATAGGAACTTAACTTAGTTTGATATTTTGATGTATCCTGACCTTTACTAAAATAGGCTTATGTTCCTGTGTGCATACATCTGCAGGAGAAATGATTGCTGATGCTGGACTGCTGGCAAGTTATTATTGCTTCTCTTTCTGCACAGAGACCTCTCTAGACTGATTAGAAATGAAAGTTAAAGTAGCATTCTTGACAGTTGTCTGGAAACACAAGCTGTAGGTAGTTCTAGCTGGTTTTTAAGTTATTATTCTCATTTTAGATGCAAGGTGAATCAGATTAATATCTTATATCCTTAATGGAAATAGTCGATTTTAGTGTGCCTGTGAAATCTTCTGATATAAATTTCCTGCTTGATAGTTGGAGCTGTGTCTTTTTTGTTGTTTATCTTCCTGGCCACAAGGTATTTTCTGGTCTGTTGAAGAAAATCAGCATTCATCAAACATTTAAGCCAGTTTATTAAATTTAAAATTCTGACTGACTACCACTTTTGAAAATTATGCAGTATCTTAGTGTAATTGGTACTAACTAGTAATCAGAGAGCCCTTTTAATTAGCTCTAAGTATGGCTTTTCATAGAGTATTACTTCTGTAACTAAGGTCATTTAAACCATAATTTCTTGAGCAGCATGAATAAGGAACATACATTTAAAAAGAAAAACAAGATGAATATATAATCAAAAGTAACATTCAGCAGCTACTGTTGTCTTCTTATCCATTAATTAATTGAGGTTTTCTGTTGAATTATAACACAAGTCAGTTTTTCTAGGTGGTTCATTAAAGGCCAGATTTTATTACATATTACATGCTTTATGCTTTTCACACAAACTTATTATATTGCTCAGAGAAGGTGATCTTTTAAAGCACATTAGACTAATGTTCCTGAAACTCCATCTAATGTAAGTTTTATTGAATTGCTGTAACTAAAAAGGTCACCTAATGATTTGTTCAGATAATGGATTTAGTGAAAGGAAAACAAAATGAATGGGTTATTGTAATAACTCTGACCTTGAGATACATTTTTAGTTTCTGAGATTTATTAATTTAACTACAAATGAAGAAACTAAAAAATATTTGTAATATTACTGCCAGTGTTTAACAGCGGGTGTAATGCAAAGGAAATGAAAAAGATATTTGTTCCAGTCTTGTGAGGTGTATTACATACAGTAATAGCTAATGCCCTGGAGCAGTTCAGCAACATGTTTTTTGTAAGATCACTATAGAAACTTGCCTAAAATTCACATCTCATAAAGTAACTTCTTATTCAGACAACTGGTTCTGACTTTTGCCCTCTTGGCTTTTCTCTCTCACTCCTCTCTTTCCCTGTGAAAATGCAGACAGTTGTACATCTCCATGAGACACATGAACTGAGTAGATATATAACCATCTCTGTAAAGTGCTCAAATGCTACAAAAAAACCCCAACCAAACAACCAAGCAAAACCAAAACCAAACCAAACAAAAAACCAAACAGACAAAAAAACAAAAAAAAAAATTTACTTGTTCTGCTTCAGTATGGAGTTGTTTAATTCCCTTGTTGTCCATTCTCCAAAATGTAGATAATACATCTCTCAGTTTTGTCTTGTGTAACTAGATAAATGCGCTTTAACAAGTGAAGCTTTGTACCATCTGTGATAGGAAATGAAACATGGCGCATCACGATTAGCAAACATGGCCATGAATGTGGTTCATGAATACCATGAGTAATCGACACTGAAACACGTTAATATTATCAGCGTATAGGCTACTGAGTTTATTTAAGGAAAGGAAGTTGTTTTAAAGGGATCTTTTTGTTTTCCTGAAACTGAGTGTTAGAGTATGGTACAGACAGCAGAGAGATAAGAAACACTTCTCACTGGTTCTGCTTGTTAACTTTAAGTATTAAAAAGAAAAATCATCAACAGTTGTACGGTCCCATTTTTATTGTGTTTGTGAAAATGGGGAAAAGAAAGTTACTTACAGGCTTCAAACTAAACTTTTGCTTGATTGGTAATGCAATGTACTTGAGATGTATAAAAGGAAGCAATGGATAGAAGATGATACATAAGGTAGAGTTGGAATTTAGTTGTACACATTACAAAGTGACTGCCACAGGGCACTGGAAAAATAGCATTGAGGAAAGTGATAAATTCTGTGTGTCTCACTGTTTTTGAATCAAAAATGAGTGCCTTTGTAGTATAATGATTTAGTTAAATACAGTTAAAGGGACTACATACAAGCTTATTGAGTGAAACTGTTGCATTTAGATGTCATGGTTTAATGGTCTCCTTCAGCCTTAAAATTTATGAATCCTTTAGGACAGTCATTTATTGTTTAAATATTCCCTTGAAAGACAAAGTGTGAAAGAACTACATTATTATGCTTCTGAATTGGTAGGGGCCATTTTCTGAGAGAGGACAGATAATGATTGATATGAAATGTATATTATAGCTTACTTTTTAAACATACAAAACTAGCTTTAACTTTGAAACAGAAAATACTTTTTCTTTTCTTGTTCATTTTTTTGTTAATCTGAAGTAGTAACTAAAGATCCAGGTGTAATGAGGGGGCTTATTACAGCAGCTAGAGAGAAGACAACAGTTGAGTGTAAATATGGAACTGCCCAAAGGCTCTTTTAAATAATTCTTAAAACTGCAACACTAAAGACTGGCAAAAGCTGCCTGGCTTTCTCCCAGGTTTTTCAACTTCAAACAGCTGTTTGGCAGATGGGTACCTTTAGTATACATTCATGATACACCTGTGCTCATCCTGCTGAAAGCACTTGTTATCTTGACTTGGATCCTATAAAGGGGGGAACCACGGTGTGGAGCTCCCTGCTGGGTCAGGCCCTAGAGAACCCTAAGGGCAAAGTTCCTTTTAAACATTTGACACTAAGGAAATGGGATGGAGCATTAGCTTTTGTTCCTATCTATGCTGGGATATATGTGATTCTCTATTGGCAGTAAGCTTGGTCAGTGCTGCAATGCTACACATCAATACCTTTCCCCAGCTGATGGAAACACTTAAGTCAAGGAAGCCATGAGCAACAAGCCATGGGCTAATTTGTTTTGCATCTCAACAGAGAAAATTATCCCATGGTTGTCTTCTCTGGGTGCCTGTGGCCAGGCTGCTCTGGTGTCTGAGTCAGCTTGTTTGAAGCAAGCTCACATCTTTCTATGCTACATTGTATCTGCAGTCAAAACATGCCTCAGAACTCCTCTTTCATCCAATTCCTTCCCTGCTCTTTCTTAGAAGACTGCAAAGTAGTCAGGGTGAGACTTTTTCTCTTCTGACTGCAAACTGGTTATAAATGGACATTTCAACAATAACCTCCAGTTACCATGATGATAATGAGGAGGAAGATTATTAGGCCAGTAACAATAAATAATCCTCTTACAGACAGGAAAAGGTAAGTATGTATATTTCATAGTGTGGGGAAAAAAATGAAAACGGACCAATTATTTTCTATTTCTTACAATAAACTAAGCTGGCTCCAGAGATGTATGAGGGCTTACAGAGAGAGGCAAACTTAGGATCTAAAAAATACTTTAGAAAAAATCAAAGCATCCAACACGTCTGTTTAAAAGTTTATACAGCCATAAGAAGCAACCTTCAGAAGTCACTAGACTGGAGAATTAACCTAACTCAGGAAAAAAAACCTGTGTGAACCAGGCCTTACTGTTGGTTAAACATCTTCTTTTTAAGCAATTTGTATCTTTTCCTCAAACACTTGCAAAAGAAGAAAGAAAAAGGCATAAGCAACACCTCCATTGGCAAGATAACATGGCTGCTTCAAGGCACAAAACCATATATAGTGCATGAAAGAATTAAAATTCTAATGAAACAACCAGCTAAAGGATGGAAACTCAACATGAAGCTCTATTTCAAGCCCTTTAAAAATGTGTTTGATAGTGAGAGTTACTTTTACTGAAGAGACTGTCACAAAAAAATAAAAACATGCCTGTTGTTTATCATAGTTGATTACTGAATTTAGGGGTGCAAAAAACTTGCAATGCTTCTGAGGATAAAAAATCCAGATTTATTTATATCTTTGGATGGAAAAAAAAAAACCCATAAGACAGTAACAAGTTTTTGGCAGCCCATCTCTATTCGTGTCTGCTGCCTTGCAGGAGATGCAGCTGCTCTTCTAGATTGGAAAATGTGGTAGAGAGATTCAAAATAAAAGTGGGAACAGATTTGTAAAAACCCAAGGTGAGAAACATTTATTTAAGGATCAGGTAGTCAAGCTATGAAAGTGACTATTTCTCTCCAATGCCAGTGATAGAGGCCCAGGTGATTATCCCAAATGCAGGTGTCTTCTCTAAGGACATGAAAAACAAAGTGATATAAATACCACTGTATGCATCATAGCACATTGTAGAAGTGGTTTTCACATCTGCGTCATATCAACTGGGGGTTGTTGCCACTGCATTACCAGCCCCACCAGCAGGGGAACAATATCTTCCCACATCAGTTCACTGGAGAAAGAGATGGGAATCTCTCTTTGGAGATACATGCCTACAAATATTTGCATACCAATACATAAGCTAAGATATAAGTGAGATTTGATGAGGTATGATATGATGATTTAAGAAAATGTGAATTTCAGTATTCTTAGACTCTTGTGTTTTGCCTTGATAAGGTGCTGTTTCTTAATAGTAGATCTTAACATGTTATTTTGCGTTCTTCCTCCATGCTGTTGTTTACAGAAGCTATTCCTCATGAACTCATATGTACTAAGCAGAAGTAATTTCTTACACCAAATCAGATATTTTATCATACTTATTATAGACAGCTGATTTTCATTTTGCATTTCCTCATTCTTGCTGTAGTCTTCAAAATTTACAATGTAAAATATGTGACTCCTGTATTAGTAAAAGCAAATAACATGCTTTTTATAACTTCTTTCTTTTATGCTTTTCTGAATGGGATGCTTCTAGGCCAATATTTTGATTTTAAGAGCATGGCCTGCTGTTGATTTAATGAATCACATCAGAATTTGCCATTATGAAAGACTGAAAGTACCGTCTGTGACACAGCATACATTCAATGCAATGTTTGGGTTCGATCAGATGCACCCCCACACTATGTAATTTTTACTTATAAATGGAGCCTTAATGGAAAAGGTTCTCAAATGTCACTGTGATTACTGCCAGTATATGGATCTCAGGTATCTAAGAAATAGCTTTTGCTTTACTCAGATGCAGTTTTGTCAAAACAGTCATACTGAAGGTATATGCGTTACCTTCTTGGATGTGACAAAATGTTGGAAGCCTGTTCCTATAGCTATGCTGAACCCTCCTGAGGGCTTCTGGATGGTGGCACAGCCACAGTTCCCAACTCCGGTGCCTTGTGAAGCGGCTTTAGTGGCATGGGACAGAGGCTATACATGAGTAGCCTGATTTAATCTGCATGCTTTTTGACCTCTATCTTTGGAAGCCAATTGTGATTTTAGCAAAATTCACACCTAGATGCTTTCTTTCCCCCTCTGAAGTCTGAGGTTCGTTTATGTTAAAGTTTATCATTATTCTTAATTAGCTAGTAATTGGCTGCCAATTACTTATGTATATTAGAAGTAATATGCAGAAACGCTCCTTTTAATTTTTATGCATTAATATATTTGCATTTTAGTTTTACATATGTGTGATTCTATAGCACTAAGAGCCTAAAACAGGCTTACACAAGGATCATTGACTGTCTGATTAGTAATAATTACATATTCTGTTCAGCAGACATGATTATTCTGTCTAAATTCTAGCACTAAATAACTATGATGGTGGAATAGATATGTCCCTTGCTGACAAATGGACCAGGACTTCCTCACTTTTCCTGCATGGTTTTATGAGCACATCTATTGCACTATCCTTATGAAAATGCCTGCAATTTATTTTCATCGTGACACTTAATGCTGCCTTATGAACACATGGTAGAACATGGAAGGAAAGTGAGATCTGTGTATTTTGAGGTAGAATCAATCATGTCTTATTAACCATATAAATGTTAGAGGTCTTGTCTAAGTCAGTCATGAGACCAGTTAAGTGAGACAGGATTGTTCAGACAGGCCTTCATTTATCTTAGTTGTCTATTTTAAGACTGAATGAATCTGGAAGCAGTTGTCTCTCTTCATTGCTTCTAGAAAGAAATTAGAAGCCTGGTTTAGACTAAAAGCCTAAGTTTTATGTGGCTAAAGGCAGGTGAAATTAATATCCTGTGGTTTTCCAATTGCAAGTAGATAATATCTGGATTAGATAGTTTAAGAAGTGAATGACTGCTTAGAGCTTTCCCACCATCATTAAAGATTTCTTGGAAATTCTGAATAACCAGACAAACAGATCATGTTTTCTTATGTCTGCATATCAGACTGGAAGAGATCTGAAAACATCAATAATCAGTTTATGTAGTAAAAAAACTGCTTGTACAAAAGTAATTGTATTTCCTTAGCCTTGTTGTTTGTTCTGTGAACTGAAGGAGGCTCAGATAGTGTAATTAAGGACACTCATAATATATATGCACAAGGAGACTGATTCAAGGTTGTATTGGTAAACCTCAGTATAGTATATCTGAACTGTAAAATCCATAGTTTCTCAATTTAAATGTTTCTTATGTGCGGCTATTAATTTAAGCTACGGTGATGCTGGTACAACACAGCTTTTGAAGCAGAACTAGTATTGCTGCATGACTCTGTCACACCATTTGGGGTCGATGTTCTACTCCTGCCTTTTCAACAGACTGTCTTGCATACAGCAGACTCCCGCAAAATATCCTTCTTTGTGATTTATTAATCTTAAATGTGCCCACTCCAGCCAGCTGACTGTTTCCTCATCATTACAATGGGTCAAATGCAACTTCCTCTATTTAGACCTCCTTTATAACATATTTTTAATATTACTACTATTTTATCTAAGCAACTCATGTGTCACCAACTTATAACTCAGTCCTAAACTTATTTGGCTTTTACAGGTACTATTTTAGTAATTGCAAATTTACAAGAAGAACAGTTTTCATCATTCTTGGTGAAACAACAATATTTGCTCTTCTTGCACAGGAAGGTAAAAGAGGTGTCAAAGTTTGACTTGAATAGCTTAGTAGTGCTTATGGTATATTGGGAAAATATGTCTGTAGGTATAGACAGGAAAACAATTACTATTAGCAGCTAAATGTGAGACACAAAACAGAAGCTGAAAGAAAAGGCAAAACTCCTTCTGAGTACTTCAGAAGCCATCCCTTCCATGGACTTGGAGGATACTCACCAAAAAACAGACTTTTTATGAGCTGACAACAGGTGCTAATTCTACCAGGGAAAAGAATGTGGGGTTTTAGCTTTAACTATGTTCATAATAGATGAAAAGAGTCAGAGACAAAAAAACCAGTTTGGATATTTAGGCCACTTCCTGGGGAACAAGACTGTTCCATAAAACCTTATTTTATTTTTTTTTCCGCCCTGCTTTTAAAAACTCCAATGGGATGTTCAGCTGCCTTTTGGGAATTTTTCCACAACATAAGTCAGTTGTCCATCAATACTTTTCTTAGGTTTTATCTAAGTTCTCTCTTTCTGTCTTTCATGCCTCCATTCGTACCTGTTCTGTTGTATTAGATGGTTCTGCCCTCTGATGCTATTCTTACCTTTTTAGTTTCAGTGTGTGGTTAGTCATGCTGAAAATTAGTAGTTTTCTTTGTAAACTATCTAATGGGCGTAAAAATGGAGAGAATTTCTTGGTGTGAGCTGCAGAGAAATTCAGACTAATAACAACATACATCCACAACCATCTTGTAAGCAGATGCTGCTTTAGAGTAGATTATGAAATCAAAACGTAATGGATAGTAGGAATAAACAAAAGAGCAGCATAGAAACCTCCTCAGACTCATGTTGTTCTTAAATTTAGTGTCTCTAATCCTGATTAGAATAAGTCATCACTAGTAATAATTAATCAAAGTTTAGTTCTTAGGTTGGTAAGCAGACAGAAAAAAAGGTATTATTTACATGAATTTGTTATGTTTATCTGTCTGTTTTTATGATGTGAACAGCTTGTTTGTAAAAAGCTTGAAAACATACAGTTTAAGTAGATATTTATTTGACATTCTTATCCCATAGAGCCTCCTACTAGAAATGCAATCTAATTCATTAAAGTTCTGAACCACAGAAGCATAAAATGGTGTTGGAATAAAATCCCATGGTACTTACCAGTGTTTGTGAATGACTAATGCTGTTAGGGATATTTCCTGTCACTATCTGCTTGTGAAGGAGACTGAGAGGGATTTCTTCAGATAAAGTATTAAGCCTCTCTACACAGAGTACAGGTCTGATGCAGTGAGTGGTATTAAAGGAAAACAGAGCTGAGATTACAATGTGAGGAGTGCCATTTTTTGCTGTTGTCACTACTTAAAGTATCATAATGGTTTTGGTGACAGTTACTTAACCTCCCATATAGAACATTTCAGCCTTTATACTCTGAAGTAATGGGTTTGAAGTAGGATATTTGACCACCGCATTTGCAAATAATTGGGATTTTAGTCTGATAACACTTAGCATCTTCACTGGCCTCATTAATTTTGTTTCAATTAATTTAAATATTTCAGTGTAGCCTAAAGTTGTGTTGGGTTAGCTGTGATTTCTTATCTGACACATCAATTTCTGTTAAGCTGATCAGTTTTTGAAAAGAAGATCTTCTGAGAAAACAGAGAAACAGCTTGATTCTCTCTGGGGTGTCTGTGTACTACTAATGCATTCATGTCCATCAACTTCTTAGAATCTTATTTTTATTATTATTATAACTTATTTTCCAACTCTCAACAGCTTTGTGGAATGTTGTGTGATGCCTACAGAGATGGAAATGAGAGATTAGACCCAGAAGCTTAGAATATATCCTATGAGCCAGGAATGTCTCACTCTGTTACTATAAACATTTAATTTTTTTAAAATCAGAATTTAATTACGACCAAATAAAACTCAGAAAAGAGTTAGACATGTAGATTTCATGTTCTTTGATCACTGAATACAGTATGACACATGGTAAAATATCCTTATTTATGGCAAAATTCTGCCTACAGTGAAAATATTTTTTCCCCTAAAAATCTTACAGTTTGAATATTATTTATTGTTCCTAGAAACAGGACTTAGGTCTTCAATTGTTAAAGATAGTGAGAATGTTTTTATAAATTTTTTTAGCAGTTTAGTGACTTTATTCTTTATTCAACCTGCTGAGTTGATTTAGTTTTCTGTAATTAATTTCTGAGTTTAAAATTAAAAGATATGCTGAAATGTTTCTACTTTGACAGTATATTTTCAACAAATTTTCAAATGTATAAATTAAGCTTAAAGTAAAAAGCTACATCACTGAACCTTTTTTTTTGAGGTTAACATTTCATATTGGCTAATGTATATTTTTATAGAAATTAAAACAAAATATCTATATATAAACAATTGCATGTATATGTAAATTAATATGTATGTACATATATGGATTTCTCTGTTTTAATGCCAGTGTATTTCAGTGTATGGCACCAAGAAACAAATTCAGAAGGTCTTTATTTTCATGGTAGTCATGTTGATATAGAACAAGACCATTAAAATCTTACTGTTGAATTTGCTTGACTAATAAAAGCCAAAGAGTAGAACTTGAATCGATAAACTAGATTTGCTCCACATGTCCTATGGTTATAGGAAATTAGCCAACTGTCATTATATTTCACAGAAATATAAGAAATCTTATTTTGTGTAGTTTATCATAATTTTATAATAGTTTATAAAATGTGTAGCTTCTATATCATAAAGGCATCCATAGAAAATATAAGATGCCAAAACCATTAATATCTTCACTTAGACTTGCTCTTTGATGCCTTTCTGGTGTAAATCTGTGTCATCACAGAGGACATGAGAAGCTGCACTGATGTGCTGGAGGTGACTCCTCTGACCTGAGGCATCTAATTCACTGGGAACCTCCTCTGACTCCTACCTTGCTGTATAAAGCAACTGAGACAAATCTCTTTACTTCCTTTTCCCCTAGGATCGAGTTGCTGTTAAGAAAATTGGTGTTAAAGTATTACTGACAGATTGGTAAGTCCTTTTGTTTTAAGTTATTATAATTTAATATTTTCAACTTGTTATGTTTGAATATTTGTTTTTCTTGGATTGTTCTTTTAATACCATCATAACATTCAATTTAATTCAACCATTGATTCAATTCATGGTAAAACCATCATAGCATTGAATGATGGCTTAAAAAGCCAATTTTTGCCCTTGCAAATCGGTGTTCACACTAGAGGAAGATGGTTTAGTTTTTACTTTCTTTCTTTGCAATATACCTTGGGTTTAGGTCAATTGAACATGTCTCTGAACATGTTGGAATTGAGGCTGCATAGCTTCTCTCAGTGCTGCAGTTCATCCGTCATTCCTAAAACTCATACTCTGTACTGTTAGAAATATATGTGGTGTCAGCACTATAGTACATACACAGAATTCCAAAACCAATGCTTATTTAGAGATGCTGTTGAGTTGTCAGGGTGTTTTTCAGGACCAGGTTGTCTTTCATCCACGTCACTGGAAAACTTGGTAAGATACCACTTCAGTGGTATCCGGGTCATTCTATTTTAAAGTTGACAGAACATTTGCCTTGCATTAATGTAGTTATTTATTATACTGAAACTATTCCTATTATCTCCAACAGAAATGCTCTACTGTATTTAACAATGAGAGATGTAGCCATTTATCAATATATTGTTTTTATTGTATTTTGTGCATATTGCTGTAATGAAAAGTAAAATATAGACCATCAAATCATTACCTTATTATTTGACAGAAACAAATTTTTAAAAGCCTAACAAATTAAATAATTATTAATAAATGAGAAACTGCACAAGTATTTACTAAATTGTTTCTGCAGTTTAATATACAATACTGTGCTACCATAATAGGGTACAAAAAAATACAAAACAGGTGCAACATGCTATACAAAACACACAGATCTGCTTCAGTGAAATTACTTCAATTAAGAGCATATTTATTTGTTGTTCTATTCATCTTTTTAGATCTCTTTCACTAGTGAAATGATTGATGAAACCAGTCAACCAAATCAAAGGAATAAAATTATATGCATGTTAAAAAATAAACTGAATTGAAAGGGAAGGTAACACAGGTGGGTCTATTAAAACAAATACAGAAATGCCACCAGGATGATGCTCGTTTTAACTTTTTTCTCTGTTAAGTTCAGCATCTGTACAAAATAAGATTGCAATCTTAAAACTCTTACTAAGAAAGAATTGTATTTATATCAAATTATTGAACGATAAGAAGAATAGGTCCTCACCATGAATTTTTAAATGTATTGTTCTTTCTTCCTGAAACAAAATCATTATGATTGAAATGTATCACACATAGTTGAATGTAACTTTTTTTTTTTCTTACGCTATGTACAGAGC
The DNA here is from genome assembly GCA_024336885.1 of Actenoides hombroni. Classification (NCBI taxonomy): domain Eukaryota; kingdom Metazoa; phylum Chordata; class Aves; order Coraciiformes; family Alcedinidae; genus Actenoides; species Actenoides hombroni. The sequence continues at coordinate 77,358,584 of WUAM01000287.1, forward strand.
TAAAGATCACAAACATTTTCCCTCGTGGCACTCCCAGGTTAGCAGAATCCTATTTTATATGCTGAGGAGGCAGCTGTAGGAAATGTCACAGTTCATTTTGGGGAAATCATACCACTGACCTGAAATCAAATCAAGCAGTGAATAATATAGTGTTATTGGCTTGGTCTCTGCCTCCCAAGCTTATACCGTGTTCACCAGGTACTGGGTCCCTGTGCAGCTGCAGCACCTTTATATAAGGAAGTTATTCCCCTGAAAAACAGATTACAAAAGACTTTAAGAAGGAAGAGAAAATGTTGCCAAAATAAGAATAAGAAAATTTTTTGAAGAAGTGGTGTTTTTGTAAGGATACTAAGCCTTAGTCTTGCTATCTAGTTGAACAGCACCTAGGCCTGATGAGGCAAGTGTCCAAAGCTAGATGCCACAGATCATCTCCTTGAACCTTGATTTTATCCAGCCCAATTTAGAGAAATCTGAGGCAGTATATCATCCCAATTCTACAACCTCTACTAAGCACTTGCTGTCAAACTAGATTAGAAAGGGCCTACATTTTGTTTTGCATTGTGCACTCCCAACATCCACCATGTTCTAAAGAATATCAGAAACCACAGGCTGCTCTCAGCTGTCAGCACAGTAGAAATCATCCTACTTTATTAAAGTAAATAACTTGGCTGCATGCAGAAGTGTGCTGTGTGGCTTGCCCTCTATAGTGGAGACAGCCCTTGATACCTTGCATTTACTGATGGAGGCATACCCATAGGTATGGACTTAGATAAAGGGTCAGGTCCAGGTTCTAGCCCTTGCTGTGTCACATGTTTGTGTTATAGCTGTACTTAAGTAGTTTTAATACTATAATTTTCTTAAATAATGTTGTATGTCTCTTGTCAATAATTTTTGAGAGACTAGATAACCATTTCAGCCTTTATCCCATTAGTGTTTGCAGAGTTGCTTTGAGCTTGTTCTGCTCATTCCATTTCTTGAAGTAGAAAAACACTGTTCTGTATGATAAGCTAAGCCCGAATTCATTTCAACTAACATCCTGAGTGAGGAGTAAGCTCTTTTCTTAGCTAGTGTCATTAGACAGCTTTCTCCAGGGGGAAATTCATTCCACCTCTGATGTGAATTGCTCACTAGAGTTGTCTCTCCCTCCGCAGTAACATGTGAAACAAACACGACAATTCTGAATACTTCCTTCTATTAGAACTGCTCATAAAAATGACACGGTTAATTGCTATTGCTAATCATGTCAGTATATTCATAACTCTTTTGCTTTCTCTTAGTTTCTATTTGAACATCATAAATATTAAGGCATTTTCTAGTTCATGTTGGAACAGAAACTTACTTTTTCTCTCAAAATGCTTTGATTTTCGAGAATTATATTTATTTGCTCATTTTGTGTAAAAGGGTTAGTGATTCTATTTTTCAGATGGCTTCACCTCTGCAAAGCAATATTGAATATCATACTATATCAATTCACTATATGTAAGCTGAAAAGAGTAAGATTAAAGTTTTTGATACATCACTAACAGCATTTCAACTTAAAATACTAGAAAATATTTACATAGCAAGAAAATGCTAAGATTTGAAACTATTTTTACTGGGAGACTTAGGACTTTTACAGCCTTCTGTGATATTTTTCAGAAACAGAGGGGATTACATTTGTGATCATGAGCTCTAGTATTCTAGTCCCAACCTTGGATTATCCAACTCCAATTTTCTGTTTGTTTTTAACTTATTTTCAACCACTAAAGTATATTCTGCATCTCCATCTGTCACTAACATTTGTCAATCACTTGTTAAATCTTTGTCCCTTCAGTAAAAACTTTGAACAGTACTTTTGTTATCTCTTCAAAAGAATAAAATTTTAGGGTAGGAAATGCCCAGATGATTATACAGAAGCTCAAACATCTTATTTAAAAAATTTAAGCGGGAAAGGACTTCCGGATATCATCTCTTCCAAAGCTGTACTCAACTCAGGACTAACTTCTAAGACAGATCTGGTTGGTCAATCTCTTGTCTAGGTGAGTTTTGCATATCTTCAGAGATGGAGATATCACATCTGACCTGGGCAACCTTTTCCAGAGTTTCCTCACACTCATTGTGAACAAGTTTTCCCTTATAGATAGTTGAAATTTCTCTTGCTTCAACCTGTCAACATTGCTTTGTCCTTTCACTGTATATCTGTGTGGAATCTGACTCCATCTTCTTTATAAACACAGTGAATTCTACTCCCATTCTCTATGATCCAGATATCACGACAATATTTACAACCAACTTTGGATGTTTTTGTTGGGAAAAAAATGCTATTTCTTAAAATAAGAGATGTATATACAGAAATTTTATTTATAAGTGGAAGGTGATGGTTTTTTGATACATCTGCAAGCATCTGTGAACAGGAATTATGGGTGATCCAAACTATATGAGGGATGATAATGGAACACTTTAGTTTAACCTGTTAAAAAAACAACATTAGAGAAGGATCAAGTCAATGTTATGATACACATCTTTCTAATTATCAAGATGAGTTTATAATGCAATTGTCTACCTACACAGTACATTCAAGAAGGAAAATAATGTAATAAATCAGTGACAAATCAGAATAACCAAGTTCGGTGCTGTGCATGCACTTATAAATCTGTGGAAATAGATTTATATCCGGTTGCTTCTTCGTCACATACACAAGCACTAATGAAAAGAAGAATAGTTGTTAGCAGTCTCAAACCTAAAAAGTACAAGGTGCAGCTGATGAATGCTGAATCTTAACAATGAAAAACAACAGCAAACAAGTCTATCAATCGATATATATCAAATAGTGTTTACAGCGCAAAATAGAATAACTTATTTTGAAATAGAGACAATATCCACTTTATCTGGTGTACTTATCTAATTTTAAAGAAGCAAGAGTAGGTGATATGTAGATGCAAGCCCCATTTGGATAACATGATGGTCTGCTGTAACCTGACAGACATTTTTGGGACTCTCTGAGATAGTGACTCTGTCCCAGTTTACCAGCACTGAAGTCATCATAAAGAGTCTAAGATAGGTCCTTTGCACCTCACTTTGACAAGGTGGATAGTAGGATGCCATTTGAAGTAAATACGCTGGAAGTTCAAATCATGCTTTCTCTGCCTTTGTAAATGTTGTCAAACAATCTGTATTTTCTGCCTTTCTAGATAACCTGGAAAATCCTGTCTGTGGGGATTTTTAGTGTTAAGTCTGTTCTATCTAAATATTGTGAACTCATAAAATTTGTCTGGCTATCAGTCTGGATGACTGAGATTTGTCCAGAATCCATTCTTTGAAAAAATGTTGGGTATCTGATGTGTTTATAAATGCATTTCTTTTCATTAAATAACTTAAAATGTAAATATGAATAATATTTCTGCATTTATAAGCAAGAATCTAGTCCAGTAACATTCTCTGAAACAGCTAAATGAACTTTACAGTCAGCAAGGTATGTATTTAATGTGAGGTGGGAATTTAACATTATACGGGGAAGACTATACAAAGAACACTTAAAATCAAGCTGCAGTTCTGTATTCAGAACTCAATATGTACGCTGAGGTCCAGAAAAAATATGTAGTTTTTATCTGATCTGTCCTGCAGTTGATCACTATACCTGAATAACCAAGATAAGACATAAACCTTTTCAAGAAATAAATGCTTAATACTCAGAAATTCTGGTTGTTTCTTGAGGTGTTTTTGGGATGGAGGGGTTGTTTGATTGGGTGGGGTTTTTTTCTTTTTCTTCTTTTTTCCCCTTCAGCAGGTTGTTGTCTAGGAAACTGTAAATCAGGAGTATACAAAATTGTATTACAGAAGTCCTACCTGTATTTAGGGGCCCAATATCTCATTAAGTGGTTTGTTCTCCAGAGGGGAGGACCAGTGGGAACACAAAGACAAAATTATTTGTCTGAGATAAATAGAATAGAGACTAGAAGAAAATGCTGAAAGCTCCTGAGTCCTAATCCCAGCTACTGCTGCCTTTCATGATGCTTCACTGTCAGTTGTGTGACCAGGACTTTTCATGAGTTATGCCTCTAATATACTGGAGAAGGATTTGTAAAACAGGCATCAGACTTTGGAACAGCTACAAACTGAAAAATAAATCAATTAATATGATTCAGTAGGACTTTGGATGTCCAGAAGGAGGTAGGTTTCCACACAATAAGGTTTTAAATAAAGTGTAGTACCATCTGGGTCTTTTGTCATCACTGCAAGCCACCATTATTCATACACTATTAATGAACATAATTTATGATAAGGCACAATGACACAACAAAATGAATTCTTGCCGAAGGCACCAACAGGCCTTGTGATACTCATGTAACAAGGTAATTGTGGTACAGCTCATACAGTGCTTGTGATGACTAATCCTAATCTGGTATGATTGTCCTGTGTTAAGAAAAAACAAAACTAAATTAAAATGATAGACCTGCAAGACATTTTGATTATTTGTGTTGATTTTTTTTTCCTGTTGTTCTCTCCATAGCTTCTTTCATGTCTGTTTAAAAGAGCAAAAAAATATTAGAAAATATAATTGCAATAATAATCAGTTACTTTTTATCTGTGCTTAAAATTGTTTGGTATGTGGAGTTAAGCCTCTAATATGGAGATAAATATGGGAAAAGAAATTTTTTTTCACTGTCCTATTTTTAAGTCTTCCCTTGTGGTCATTCTCCACCCTGTGAGATTTAACTAAACCAGATTTGTGAGTAGCATCAGTGTTTTTAAAGTAACCCAGAAATCCCGGTCTATAGGTAACCATGAACAAAAGGAGTTATAATTACAAAGTCCAGAATGAGCACTCATCACAGTCTAGCCTGACCTTCACCCTTCATAAACTACAGAAAATTTACTAGTAGCTGAAGAAAAGCATAGCATACTCTAATCTATTCTTAGGGACTCCAGACAGTTGTAACCACATTACCTCAATATGCCTGGGTGCATCCTACCTAATTTTAGGCACTATGTTAAACTACTTTGAAGACTGTACTGACTATCTTTTCAGATATGGGAGAAGAGTGATTCATGTTAGATCTCAGTTCATTTGTGGAACAAGTTCCTCTGAGGATCACAGGATATATCAGGATAGACAGGAGCTCAGAAGGTCTCCAGTCCAATCTCTTTTTGAAAGCATGATCAACCCTCAATTCAAATCATATTTCTCAGAAAGGGACTTGAAAGCCTCCAAGGAGGGGGACAGGACAAAAAGCCTTGCTGAAGACAAAGTAAATGACAGCAACTGCTCTTTTCTGATCCAGAGATTCAGCCATTTTTGTCATAGAAGGCAATCACTTATCACTTGGGTCAACTGTGAGTTATTCTTGGTGAATATATGTTGACTGCTCCTGATCACCTCCTTCTTCATGCACTTCATGCAATGTGATTCCAGGGGGACTCATCTCCATGGTTTTCCCAGGGACTGAGGTGAGTCTGCGCAGTTTGTGGTTACCTGCACTGTCCTTTCAACCATTGTCGAAGCTGAGTGCAGCATTTGCCTTGGGTTTTTTTGGAGACAATAAATGGGATAGTGAAGCTTCCATCTCAAGTTATCTTGGTTACATATGAAGTAGTTTAATTCTCTCAATCCCCAAAACATTATTGCTGTAAAATACCTCAGATTTTTATTCTGTAGCTTCCACTTTCAGGAATGATTTTGTCAGGCATTGATCAAGCAGAACTTCCCCAAAACAGATACCATTACTAATGTACATCAACAAAGTGATCAGGTCACCTTTCAACCTTCTCTTTAATAAGCTGAAAAACCTCTGCAGGACCTTGAAAGCAAAGGCAAGAAGTTTGAACTTGATGTTTAAATGCCTGGTTTGATTTTATTTAGCCATGTCTTAAGCCTATTTCCAATGACTTTCAATATGTGTTATTTGTAAAATTATTAAAATTTATTCTTTAGTTATGCTGACTTTGTTTTAAAGGTATGAAAGGCATCCAAGATTAACATTTCTATTAATTGGCTTTAATAAAAAATTTCTACAGTGTCACGGTTTAGGGTCAGGGCAGCCCCTTAGACCTATAACAGATACTCTCTGTTAACCCCCCTCCCTCCCCAAAGGGGAAGAGGAAAGGAATAAGGGAGAGAGACTTAGCAATTAGAAAAGG
>WUAM01000287.1:77364800-77386559 GCA_024336885.1 Actenoides hombroni
AGTTAGTTAGAAGAACTGAGCTGAAAAGTAAAATTACTGAACAGAATTAGTTCTGTTCTCACTCAAACCAGGACATACAGACACTAGACAGATAATGATAAAACCACATCAATTTCACTGTCATGTGTTGAATTTTAAGTGTTGATGCATTTTCTCTCTCGCTTTGTATTATTAATGCCATATATTTATACCAAAACAATCTCTAAGGGACACATTGGAGATAAGAGGCCTAAAGTAACTAGCTGTAAATAATGAATTCCTGTTCACAAAGACCTTTTAGTCTAAATAGTAAAATCAGACAAAACTTGGGGAAAAAAATCTATTTGCCTCCATTTTTAATTGGGAGAAAACCCACAACACCCCAGAGAGACAGTAAATAGTATGACTAAGATCATGCAGGCAGTATCTTGAAATCCTCTTACTAGTGTCTTCATCCAAAACCAATCTGTTCCTTCCACTGAAATTACAAAATTAGAAATTTAACAAATAATCTCATTGTGCATTCAGAAGTGCTTTAATGCAAAGGAAAAAAATCCATTTCATTCTCATCTTCTGTATTTGTAACACTTGAAACAGACTTACAATGAAAATTGAAAAACTGCCTACTTAGAGATAAAAGATTGACGTTTGGGATTAAAAGAGAAAAATCTCTTTATTGGTCATTTGTAGCACTCTTTAGTCAAATTAAAGACTTAAAGGATCTTACAAGAAGAAAATTTAATGCAGGATTTTTATCAGAGGTAAAAGGCAGCACTTTAGGGAGTAACAATTACAGACTGGTAACACAGGACTTTGATGAATCACATATTATTGTTATATGATGAAGGGATTAAAAATGACAATAATAATATCATAATGCAGTAAGATAAGCATAAGCTATAAATAACAAATGCATTATGTTCCAATAAGGTAGGAACGTAGATGGAGATATTCAATATGTAATAGCAAAATACAGTATCACAGTGCAGAACCTGCACAGATAGAAATGCTCTATTGTAAGGAAAGAGAAACTAGGAGGATCTTGATATTTTCTTTTTGATAGAAGTGTCTAAGCTGTTCATTTGGTAAAGAAACTAGAGGAACAACTACATTGTTAAAAAATTATTGTGTAATACTTTTAGAAATCTGTATGATATCTGGCTATATTCAGTATCTGATACAGTCATACATCTTAAATGACATTCTGTAGCTCTGGGAAGCAAAAATCAGCATGTGGTTTCTCTTAGAAGCTCATGGGAACTTTGACAGAAACTCATCTCACCAGAAGATTAAACTCATTTGCTGTAATGTTTAAATTATCATGGAGTATTAGAGCACATGAATATTACTGAGTTATTCATTGTGCTTAACGCTAGATTAGAAACAAAATCAATACTCTTTCCCCTCAACCACTTCCTCTACAGAAAAAAAGTTACATGACATTTCCAGAACTACCAGGTGGAAATCCAGTTCCCATTGAAGCTGATAGGACAGACTGATTGTCATGGTGCTCAGATCTCATTCTATACAGTTCCATTGACTATATGTAATAGAAAGCCTGATTGCAGACATATTATATATGTGTCACTAATAACTTAGAATTAAATGCATAAGTAGATTTATGTCTCATGTTATGTTTCCATTGCACCTCATGAATGGTGAGCCACTGCAAATACTGCTGGGAAAGAGTAGACATGATGCTCATGCAGTATTTGCTGATAGCTGAGTTGACAGAGTAAAAACTTTGGCCAAAATTGCTAAATTGTTTTAAGATAATATAAGAAAACAAACAGAAGCCTAAGAAACTTTGGTGGGGAGACCTTTAAGACCAAGACTGTTACAGCATCTCATTTCAAGAAAACAGTATTATGAAGTGTTACAGCTAGATGCAGAGCAGACTGTGACAATATGTCATGGCATATCTTGTATGTCAGATGTTTTCTCCTTTGGGAAGTAGAGCAAAAAAGGAAGTGTTTTGTGTGCCATCTGTTTAGTGTGATCCTACGCTTGTTGCATATATCAACCATATGACCAGTCCACATATGTGCCAGAAGAGATTACTTTTTCAATGCTCATTTGATTGTGTTTTAAAGAGAAGTCTCCACAGCCTTCCTTTAACAAAGAAGTTTCTTGAAATAAATTGCATACCTCTACAGTTTATGCCCATCTACTTTGGCTACTGAATTCATACCTCTAAATATGTATCAGCAAGGCAATCTTCTTCCACTGCAATGCGTTTCACCTTGCTAAAATAACAACTGCAAATATGATTAATCACTTTTCCCTTGGGGTCATTTATTATGAATGGCTATGTAGCTACTACATAGAGCATCCTTCTAGAGTGGTGTGATAAAGTGAAGGCTTTTACAAATTGAATTCTTGCTTGGCTGGTGCCTACTGCCATTACCTGTGTGAAATTGCATGGCTGACTCTTGCAGACTGTAATATTTTGAGAAACTGTCCTAATATTTCAAAAAACCACCAACAATCAAAACCCACCAAAAATCCAAAACAACAAAAAAATAACACTCCAAAACCCTCATCAATGAAAAATTTCTATACTGTCAGCTAATCTCAAAATAAACTTCCAATCCACTGTATTTTATAATTACAAAGGATAAGATGATGTAGCCAAAAAGATTTAAAAATTATGCAATTTAGTCACTATAAATGTTCCTTTGTTTTAGGAGTGCTGCTTAAAAGCATTTTCTAACACGGAACACTTTAATTTGGGAAACATGACCATCAAAGAAAAATATTCTTCTTTATGGGAAAGCAAGCAGATGAAATTACATTTCTGTCTCTAAGACATCACAATAGACAAGACATGCATACCTGCAAAACCAGTCTATTTTAACCAAGGTCCTTCAAATCCTCTCAAACTCTAAGTTGTCATCTTTAAATATGATGGAAATGATACGTCCATTGTAATAAGACAAATCCTGAGAATCAGTACAGTAAAGATCTATATTTTTCTGGGTTTTGTTTTTGGTTTGTTTTGTGGGGTTTTTTTCTGATTTCAGACATCAGTAGAAGTCTAAAGTAGATGAGATTTCTTCTCAAAACAGATTTTAAATTTTTCCTGAAAATCTACATCAAACACATTGATGAATGCAGGCTTTCAAGACCCAAGGAGAACTCAAGTAGGGTGTTTAGGGTTGCTTTGCAATGTAAAATCAACCTTCCTTCTCGACTTTTGGCAACTCTTTTATTGCAAAAGGGATCTCTTCAGTTAGAAAACTCCAAACTATAAATAAGTCACAGCCCCTTTAAATATATTCTGCATAAATAGCTTTGTAGGTAGCTTACCACCACTGTTTTTATAGTTTGATTACTTCTGTATTTCTGCAAGAAGAGATAGGGGAGGTCCAAAATGAATTAATTTTCTCTGATTTTTATAATTCCTTATGACAGTTATTGGAATGATCATGTCATTAATAGAAAAAAAATAAATAAAACCTACCCAAAAAAGAATCAAAGTAGACAGTTGCCTCTATCTCCTTATACTTTCTAATCTTATCAGTAATTTAAACCACCATAAGAAGGCATTACCGTCTGGAAAGGCCCAGCTACCTGAAAACTTATTATATGCTACAAAATCAGTGCTGAAATGTGTAGTTACTTTGGGAAATCAGTGATTCTTTTCAATATGTTGGCTTTTCTAGAACTATTCAACATATTTCTGTTTAAAAACACCAACAAGCAGTTATACACGTGGATAATGAATATTACTGCATAGTAGATTTTTTAAGCATTATTGAAAGATAACTAAAGAATATCTATCTATAGAATCACAGAGTCATTCAGCTTGGAATAGACCTTGGGAAATATGTTTCAATATCCCACTCAAAACAAGGTCAAAGCTGAATTTGGATCAGGTTACTTATAGAATTCTGCAGTTCAGTTTTGAAAACCTCCTGGGATGGAGGTCTCTACAGCTTCTCTGAGCAACCTGCTCAATCTTTTAACCCTCATCATGAAGTCAAGCTGATTTCTCATGTCCCCACACTGCTGTGCTGTGAAGGGCTTGTCTTGTCTTCTTGATGGCTTCCTTTTGTTCACTTGGGTGTTGCTGTTAGATGCTCAAAAAGCTGTTCCTTCTCCAGGCTGAACAAGGCCACCTCCTTTGTCATCTCCTTACAGGGCACATACTCCATCCCCAAGCATCTTGGTGGCCCTTGAATGAACTCACTGCAATTTGTCAGTGCCTTTCTTGCACTGTGATGCCCCAAACTATATGCAGTGTCTACATGTGATGTCACAAGTACTAACTATAGAGGGATAATTCCTTCTCAGGATCTTCTGGATCTGGGCCTGCTCTTAGAGCCCATGATATTGACACTCTTCTTTGCTGCCAGGACATACTGCTGGCTCAAGTCTTTTCTACAGAACAGTTGCACAGTCAATCCCCAGTTGACAAAGTTTGGGAGTGGGGAGTGTTAAACTCTCCCACATGCAGGATTTTGTATTTGTCCATGCAAACAGTCATATAGGAGTGATCTCTTCTATAAATAGTAAAACTTTTTTTCTTATTATCTTAAAGTTGTGTTATCACCTTAGTTAAATCTGGTAAAGTAGATTATATAGTGCAAATTTACCTCATGTTTCTTATCATTGGTGAGTTAAGTGGAAAAAAGAGGTGAAATTAAAATAATAGAGCAAAACTTAGTGGCTGAAAGGAATTAAAACATTAGAGGAGAAATCAAAAAGTAATATAATAGTCTATCGGGGTAACATTGTTAGGAGTGTCAGACTTCTGCAAATCAACACACTAATATATGAAGATTATCACCATCTCAATATTTCATTGTTGAAATAATACCCAGGATCTTTATAGAATTTTCTTGTTTTCATCTTGAGAAAACTCTGTAGCCTGGAGGATTTTTACTTAATAGAAGGTCTTTTTGTATAAGACATATTCCATTAGTGCCATATTCTCATGCAATAGTAGAGAATATCAACTGCTTGGGTAAGCTGTATCAGAGAATTGCTCATCCTCCATTAAATACCACAGGTCCCATTAAGCTGTCTCTCCAAGTCTCTCAGGCATGCCTTTGCTAGCTAGTGTGTCTGGAATATGGAAGCAAAAAAGCCAGTCAAGCCTGAAAATGGAGCATGCTAAAAATAAAGAAATTAACTGGACTACTCTAAAATTGCTTTTCTTAGTAGTACAGGTATATTGTATGTTCAAGGGAGAAAAAGACCTATGCAATATTTGACATCATGGATGCTAAAATTTCAGTCCCAAGGTTTGATGAAGCCCTTTAGTCATCATTTTGTACTTGGCACTGGTGAGACTGCAGCTTGAATATTTTGTTCAGTTTTGGGTACAATGAAGCTCATGTGGGATCTGGAGATCATGTCTTATGCGGAATGGCTGAGGGAACTGGAACTGTTTAGTCTGGAGGAGAGGAGGTGGAGATGAGATCTTATTGCTCTCTACAACTACCTGATAGGAGGTTGTAATGAGGTGGGTGTTGATCTCTTCTCCCAAGTAACTAGTGATAGGACAAGAGGTAATGCACCAGAAGAGGTTTACATTAAACATTATGAAAAATTTCTATACTGAAATTGTGGTGAGGCATTGGAACAGACTGTCCAGGGAGGTGTTGGAGTCACCAGCCCTGGAGGTGTTCAAAAAACATGTAGATGTGGCCACTCCAGGACATGGTTTAGTGGTCATGGTAATGTCAGGTAGACAGTTGGACTTGATGATCGTAGAGGTCTTTTCCAACCTTAATGATTCTGTGATTCTTTGATTTTCCGCAAACACATGTGGAAATAAAGCAAAGTTTCTGTAACATGGAAACCTCACACAGAAGTTCGGATATAGTTGATGTAAGCAGAACTCTAAGTAAAAGTCAGAAATGTGTTTAAAAAGAGATCTTCTCTTGAAGCCAAGTGCTTCCAGAAATCAGGCTATTGTATTTTACTTTACTCAGTCTATAGTCTTTGTTGGGTTTGTTGGGTTTTTTTTTTTCCTTAGTTTCTCAACAGTAATTCCTTTTGATTTAATTTTTCAGCATCTGTGCAAACGCCACAGAACATGACACTTGATCAGATATATTAGATGGTTTATATGAAGAGTCAATGGAAGGACAAAACAGAGAGGGACAACAGTGTGCCAGCTAATTCAGAGACTGGCTAGTTCACTTTCATTTAAATTCATCCCTTCACATACTTTTTCTCTCATCCTTTTTCCTTACATTCTTTTTCTTTTCTGTTAGACAACCAATGTAATCTTCCTCTTCTTCAATTCTCCATCTATAAAAATAAGTATAAAAATCTTTCTCTATCTCAAAAGAGTCTTGTTCAGCTAAAAAAATATAAATAAAAAAAATTAGAAGAGATTTTCAGGTGCTGCAGCAATGGATAACATAAACATGACTGTGATGGAAACTCTGATTCATCCTAAGTGTTTAAGTTTATGCATGTTTTCTTGTGGTTTCCTAGGGAGTTTGTTTCATTTGATACAAGTGTATAACCTCTGATAATACCCACAGGATTTAGGACCATTCAGTTAGGGAAGAATACAATGACAGACAAAAAGCCACAGCAACTACATACCCTTGAAACTTTCTTTTTACATAGCAGTCGTTTGCTGTTCACTTTACCTCCAATGGATCATCACAAACTATTTCCCTTCCTTTTGAAAAGATGAAAAATATATTTGTTAAAAGTTTACTATGTTCAGGAACCTAATTTGCTGCTGAATTCTCTATTGTCTATATGGACTTCCGCTAGGAAATCTTTATTCAGCTGATGGTTGCTGACAGTATCTTGTCTTCATTTTCAGTAATGGAAAGGCTTGAAGTTATTCTAAATGCTTTGCTGTTGCCAAGGTAATGAAACACCAGCTAGGAAATTAGTGGTATTTTCTCTTTATACATATTTGTGAGAGAGAATGAGTGTGCATGCTTACCCACATGTGCTTTTTAGTCAACAGGCTTCACATGCATTCAGGTTTACAGGATAAAATCTTACTCTGTCGTAAGGTCTCATAATTTTTGCCAGATTAACCCTAGACTTAAAGCAGCTTCACTACCCTGGTGAATGCTCCTGATTAGTGACACAAATATAGAGTACTTCTCACATTAGTACCTACATTTGCAATCGTAAATAACATTTTTAAAACATATGCCTTGGTGTTCAAGCATTGTACTGCCCTACATACAAAGAACAGATCTTTGAAAAGTAAATACTATCCAGCTCCAGAGTTAAAGAGGGAAGCAGTTGCATGAAGGCAAACAAGGTAACTCTCATTTTATGAAGGTTTAACAGTTTACTTTTAGGATCCCACTAATTCCATGCCACAAGATGTCAGTGTAGTTCAAGCAACAGCAGAGCACTCTCAGAATGTGAACTGCATTGAAAATGGACAAAGGAAAAGAAAGAGAACATCCACAGTTAATCACGAGTTCTCAGAGAAATATTTCTACAAAGCATACATTTTATTTTTTTCTCTTTGACTCACTTCTGGATTGTGCTCTGTATAATTACAATTATAATGAAAATAAGTGTAAAAACTCCAAATAGGAGCTAGCTTATATCCATATCTGCCTTTCACTTTTCTTCTAATTCAACAGCTAATGAAAGGGCTGCATCTAAATACATTTTATTGCTCAGTAGACCAGTGTTTTCTTTTCAGCAAATTCTTGAATTTTAATTATATTTTCCCAAGCTTTGCTTTGACTTCAAGAAAGAAAAACGAGTAGGAGAAGGAAAAAAAAAGAGAAAAGCAGCTAACTTATAGTAATGATAAACCCACCTCGCTTCTAACAGGAGCTAATACGTTTCCATTACAATGGCCACATATAACAGGTAGTTAATCATCAAGAAAATTCATTAGCTGAATGTCACCAGGAACCTATGTAGTGTAGCAAATGAACAACGGACAACAGTTTGAGCTTTAATTCAGCAGTGAGTTTCCTTCATAAGGCTACTTTCCTCTTTATGAAATTGGACACATAGTTAATGGTATGATAAATGGGTGTTTGAACTTAGTAGACTTCTTTGATTACAAGGACAGCAGTTATTCCTGCATAAGCACCAGCAGATATCTCACACTGGTGTTGTTTTGCATGCTTTTGAATACTGTGTGCTTTCACAAAAGAGAAACCATCACACAGAAGCAGAGACGGGAGCAATCTCCCACCCCACAAACAACATTTGCCTCATTTAATCTTTAGGGCTATATGCTTTCCTGATGTAAATCGTCCATTTTGCAGAATTCACAAAGCAATGATTCACATGGTTCAGTTCAAGTCCATGTGAGCTTTAGTAGTACTTAAGATGCTTGTATGTATCTCTTTGAGAGTTTGGAAATTTTGTAAATAGTCTTTTTCTTTATTCAGATTGAGAACACACCTGTATGTTTCAAGTACTACACTATGGGTATTTTTGTGTGTTCAGGCAGCTGCAGTGCTAACCCTCCTTCTGAGCCCAACTCACTCAAGTCTGCACCCCCAAAACTACTGCTAAACTATCACTGCCAACTGTTCCCTTGGGAATGGGAGCACCATGATACACCTTCCAAACAGAGCAGTGAGTACCAAACACTACTTCTCATCATTCCCTTAACTGGGACTCATCCCAAGGAAAAGATATCACTATTTCCTTAGAAAGCTGGAACTCAGTTTGTACTCACCACCTTGCTTCCCAGTCTGCTCAGCACTGTTTTCATAGAAAACTGAAGACAGCATGAGGGAAGTAACTGTAGGGCAGGAACTGAGCTCTTGCTCTGTATCTCACTCAGCATCTGCCCAGCCTTGCACGGCAGCAACAGCTGGCCCCAAAATACTACCAAATATTTATTTCCTTCTCTCTTCTATTACATTTTTTTCCCAGATAATAAATGAAAAAATAATTTGTTTACAAGCCATTCTCTCTTTTTCTCTGCTGGGTGCTTCAAATGTCAGCATGATGGAAGAGCAGGGGATTTGCGGTACCTATTTGTGCCTTGGTCAAGGATCTGCTGCACAATCCATTATCGCTGGGGACATTTGTGTGAAAACAGGTCATCCAGCAGTTGTTTTCATAGGTTCATATCTGTCCACATAGAGAAATAGCCACAGTTCCAGCAGTAATAACCTCTTGTGTTGTAACCTGTGCCTTTCTCCACCTACGAACTAAGTGAGGGGTTTTTGGGGGAAGGTATTTTTGGCTTGAAATTTATATCAAGCTTCATATTGATTTTAGAGACAGAGGCAGTTTTTGCACACCAAAAGTAAATCTATGTGCAAAGTACAAAACTCATCTGGACCAGCAACACTAAGGCAGAAACTGCCTTGGTTTTGTATCTTACCAAATTTTAAACTGAGATAGATAGAGGTAGCTAGTAAACTGATTTGATACAAACAAAAAAATTGTGCAGTGTTTTGCTGAACTTTGTTTTAGAGACTTCCAATTCTGATAACTCCTGTTATTTATTCTATAGACAAGATTAAATTCTTCTCTCTGGTTTGTAATTACATGAAGCAATTTGGAATATTCATTTTTATATGTCTGGAGCAGTAATTAATTGTGCCTAGATGCATAGGAATGGACTCCTTTTAAAGGCCTGCTCCTTTATAATTATACTCCTACCATAAAATCAGCCTTCTTTTAGTAGAGAAGCCAACAAAAAACAAACAAACAAACAAAAAAGCATTTATAAGAGAATTATTTTTCCCTTCACACTCCCTATCAAAACAATAGGTTGGGAAGGGTCTAACCTGTTTATATTTGGATATAGGGTTCAAATTATCTTGATTTCAGCAGCCAGCAATAAAAATGCAGGTATTTTAATTCCATTTCTGCACTCTAGGAATTCTGAAGCTATCCCTTTTAGTTTAATTCTGTTGTCAAGAGTTTAACTTCTAAAATACATCAGGAAAACACAGTGAGAACTACCTAAATCTGTAGAATAGTGAATACCTGGGAAGACTATCCCACCCCATCACTCTATATGTGTGTAAAATTATGGCAGTTATGGGAATAAGCTTCTGTGGATAGCCTCAAAAGCTATAAATCAGGCTATTTTCTTTTAAACCCAGGAGAATCTTCTGAGTTTTCTGATGTTGTCACATTGCTTAAATGAAGGTGAAGGAGCACTGTTGATTTCCAAATGAAAATAAATTCATTATTATAAAATGAAGAGGTTGACAGAGATCATGGATGTGAGAACTCTGATTGAGAATGCGTCATTTGTCTTCATGATGTAAAATTTCTACATTATTTATAGGAAAACATGCAAAAGACATTTTTCCAAATGGCTCTTTTTACAAATACTTTTCTAGTTATAATATATCACACCATTCCTCTTTATATCCAAGTGATTTCTTCTGATTTATGTGGCATGGAGCTTTACTGTAGAAGGTCACTGGAGAAATTTAACTGCAAAATACCCTTCTTTGGAAATGCCTTGGACAGCTCTCAATATTTTACTGGTGTAGTGATTTATTTTCTTTAAACCAAGTGCTCTTGTAATTTATCTGTTTCAAAAATGACTATAAATTATTTGCATTGCTCTTGAAATAAGAAGTGACAATTTCTTACAGTTATCTGAAGGAGACTGTGACAAATGTTAGCTTTTGGGAACTAATTCATAAAAAATTAGGATAAATTAGTTCCTACTTCTGTGCTACTCAACAAGCCAGAATCTGTCCCAGGTTAAATCAGTTCTTATAATAACATCAGGTTAAATAGTATCATACTGTAGAGGACTTGAAACTTCCAAAAGAAGCCAACTGAATGTTTTTCCTGTACTATCACCACCATCTGTATTTATTTACATGGATACTTATAGGAAAGTAGAAGGACTATTGTGATCCTGAGTGACAGAAATTACTTTAACTTCAGTAAGAGCAATACGGTGTTCAGGCAACCCCGAGGATCAGAAAAACATAAAATTATTATGGAGACACCTGTTTGTTCCTGAAGAAATGTATTACACACAGTTTGGCCAGACCCTCTCTGTGTGTTTATGCATGCACTTATATGAGTGAAATAGTATGCAGAGATTTATGTTACATTTGTCAGCTTCTTTATTTTATGTTTTTTTGAAATGATGGGTGCTTCTTCTGAAATTATGGATAATAGTTCCTAGGGGAAAATCTACTACTGGAGGAGAAACAGGCATGTAGGCTTGTGCCTCAGAACTGATAAAATATTACAGCATATGTATAAGATGAAGTTTGGGATGATGATGGGTTTTTCTATTTGTGTAGAAATATTTCATCTGTGTTTATTTTCCGCCTCTCCTGGTGAATGCCAATGGGATTTTGTGGTGAAGCACTTCATTTATTTGAGTCTTTAAAGACAGAGCATTCTCTCCTAAATACTGAGAAAACACCGCAATGATAAACCTGCAGATCTGTAAAGTTCAGTCTCTAGTTGACCAAACACCACACCCATAAAGTTGAGACTCCATTCTGTGACAGCTGCTGTGAAAATTGTGGTAAAGGTAAAAAAAATCCTCTCCCAGCCTTTCCTACAGGACCAACACTTACAGAAACATGAATTCATTACAAGTTTGGAATTGAAAAGCACCATTTTAATTTGAACTTTTAATTACTTCTTTTGTTTTTCACATTTAGTTTTCAAATTTTAGGAATTAAACTTAATTTTTTTAATATCTTTCCCCCCTCCCCCAAAGTCCAATAAGATATTTCAGTATGTAATTAACTTTAAGTATTTGATAAAAAACACTAATTATTTAAAGTAAACAGGCATGTAAGTCTTTCAGATGGAGATGTCTCAGGGTTTTGAGAAATACTCTGGAGGATAAGTAAATAATACAAATGAAGTGTCTTTACATTGGATTGTATATTCCTTTTTGGGTTATGGCACTATTTTTTTTTAATCTCAAATAAAGGCTTAATTCTATCTCATTTACTCTGTTTAATTAGAAATAAGATAACACTCAGAACACTTTCCATAACAGTAATGTAGACCACATGAAAAGAGATTTTTTTTTTTTACCCTAACAAAAATAAATTTAGTCTTAGAAATTTCTTGAAGAGAAAATATATGGTCACTCCTGAGTGATTTGACTAAAATATAAAACATAGTTACAGATTGTGTTTTCTAACAGCCTTCATATTTAACATATGCAAAGAACAAGCTGATTTGTAGTGACAGAATTTTTGAGTAAGGAGTACAACTTCTCTACCTGTGAACACCAAATTTACAGTGTATGGTTATTGCTGGAGAAGTAGGCAGTAAACTACTTGAAATTCACAAGGGCTAGGAAGCCTAATTTCTTTCTGTAATCCATTTTGTGTTTGGAAATATCTTTTACCCCACTTTTCATCAAATAGACCAAAAAGTTCAAAATCCTCATACAGGTTTGCTACACTTTATTTCAGTATTAGCCACAAGAAATTATGGCTTTTCTGAAAGGGCGGATAATTTGCATAATCTTTGCTCATGGTCTAATACGCTGCATCATGGCTGTGCACCTTAAAAGCCTAGCAGCTACTGACTGCATTGCTGTGAATCTCACCAATTTCATTTCAGCCCACAAGAGAATATGAGAAATAAAATTGATCAAATCTTGTGTAGTGGACAAAAGACTGCTATCCAAAGAAAGAATGTTCTAAAATGAAGAAAAAATTCGTTTGTTTCAGTCTGTGCCTCCCAGGACTTTCACGGTCCTCTTGCACTGTTGATCTTGCAGAAAGCCTTGGTAGGTGCTGTGCTGAGCTGGAAAGGACCTGCACACAAACACTGGGTTCCAGATAATATCTTGTCTCACAATAGCATGCTTATCAAATTTGAGCAAGTTTTGTTACATATTCCAATGTTATTATATTGAGAAATTCCAGGGTAAATGTGTCTTGTCAGATTTTTTCCAATCATCAGCTCTTCTTAAAAACATGATGTGAGGAGTTTTGTGATTATACAGCCAAAACCAAAGCAAACAAAAAAAACAAAAGACAAGAAAAGGACTCTGGGTTTGGGAACTAATTCACCTGCATAAGGCACAGTCAGTGTTGCCTAGGTCCATATGACATTCATTAGTGGTGCACAGTGTCATAAGCTGTTTCTCTCTGTGACATTTTTAAATTCTGGAATTTGCATCTTTGTCTTCTTTGATTTGTAAGGTCTCTGGAGTATTAATGACCTGGCACTACACTATTTTATCACTCCCCAAAAAATGCAGCTGCAATTAGAGTACAGATTATTAAGCACGCCTAATGCATTATATATGTGTCAGTAATATAAAGTCAGATATATAAATAAGTTATGCAATAAAAATTTTCAAATAAGATGTACACATAAAGTTATAGATGTATATATGCATGCTTATGCAAAACTATATAAATATTAGCAAAGGCAGATACGAAAACATGCTTCAGTAAGATCTTCACAATTGTGTATTAGACTGCTTTGGTGTCTGCAAGTTATTTTTACCTTTTCACAATATTTTATACTGTGATCATATTTATTATTCTTCTCCTGACTCCAGAGTAATCTTATTAATTTATAAATCAAAAAGCAAGTTTTAAAACTGGAATGTTGTAGGGGTTTTTGGCATTTCTTATTGATTTTTTTTTTCTTCTATTTTGTTTTTCCCAGTTGGCAACACTGTAAGCTCAGATCATGATCTGATCAGGAGATGTTAATGAAGCAGCAGTTCTTGTGATTCTGTTATGTTTATATCCCAACAATATTAAACAAAATTTAGCTCCTTGCTAGCATATGAAAAAAAAAAAGAAAAAAGAAAATTTCATTTTAGTAGTTTTTATGCTAGCAAAATATAACCATCAAAGTTGGCTAGTGTTGTATTCATTTCAATAATCTTATAATTATTAGGGTACATGTAACTCAGTCAAGACAAGAACAAATTATTTTCTTAATTCTGATGCATTTACTAAGACTAAATTTTTTAAAGTTTAAGATGATATGATTAACTCTTCTATGTACTGTAACTTGGTTCAAGTAATGTTGAATAACGTTTAAGTTCGACCTTGTACATGGCAAAATAACCTAATGGATTTTAATAAAATATATGGTGATAAAGAGATTGAATTTATAGTTTCATCTACTCTTCTGTTAATACATTGTTAGGGGGTAGTAACTTGTAAGTGTAAATACTAGGAACTGGTTATTAGAGACACGCTATGTCGGTCAATGTTCCATTAATAATTTAGGATGTAATTTAGAAGTATATTCAATACATTACTATTCTTTGCTGCTTTGGTTCAAGAATATCTTAAGATTCACAGCAATGTTTATTTATTTATTTGGAAGATCATAAATTTATCTTGAGCAAACTGCAATTCTTCATGAGTCAGTTAGTCACTAGAACTTTCTATAATTTGATGTTTAAACTGAACAAAGGTCCTATTTCACTAGGTGATAGGAATGTGAGACCTTGTAATCTACAGTGCCAAAGATCCAGTAGAATCAGCAAAGTACTGAAAGTCTCTTATATTTTCAATGGAGAAAAGAAAAATTAACTTCTCATTTGCTATATATCACATTTTCTATTCCTAGCTGTGAACTGTGGTGTTCAGATAACCTGTGCACTTCTGATCTAGTTTCTTTAAGACCTCCATCACCACGTTACGAAATCACAACAAAATTAAGAACTGCACAGACTCTGCCAGAAAGGAACTTTGTTGTCATATTATTTGATTGAGTCATTCTTTTTCAGTTGCTTTTCCCCTCCCTCCCCATTATGTCCCTTCCCTTGTCACATAGCTAGCCTTCATTACTGCGGCATAGTTTAAGGGAATGAAGAGAAGTGTTCTGCTCCAAAGGTTGCCAGGCTGAGGCTGACTCTGTTTTCTTGTGATAAGAAGTTAGACTCTCTGTATTCCTCCACTAAGTCATTTCTGATTCAAAGTTGCACCCTGTCTTCAATCTGTCTAGATGGTTCACGAGGAAAGGAGTGAACTCTTGGTACCTCAGCCTTGCAGATTAAAACAGGCACACTGAATTGGATTTGAACCTTTTTAATTGAGAACCAGTGAACCATGTGTGAAGTACTCAATGATTTGCTTCCGTGTTGTGTGTTGCACACTCTGCAGTTTGTATGCAGTGTTCAAAGTCAATATCGAGTACTGAAGTTCAGTTTTCCAACCTGAAGTGTAGTTACAAAATCACAGGGAGACTAGTACTTGCAGCCATTTTTGAACGAGATGGGCACAACTTCTAGGGTAACTACAAGCAAGAGACAACATCACTGTACCAGTTTGACTTACAACTGGATCACATCCAGTGACAACATCTGAGACAATTCAAGAAAACTCAGAGTTCAAATCACAGATCCTAAATTCTATGGTTTTTTGACTGAACAACTTGATTTCTCATCTTCTTTTACCCCTTGTCTGCTCAAAACATGTCTTCGAAAACTGTCAGCATTAAGGATAGGCAAATAAAAAAAGTGACTTCCCATTTATTTTATCTCCTCAATTTCAGCCATTCTAAAAGATGAGGATTTTCCCCCAAAAATGTTAAATTTCAAAAGATTCTCTTGGAGATCTTTTATCTCCTAAGAACAAATATCCTTAACAAATATCCTTTGCATTCCTTCAAAATGCAACAATTTAATACATTTCTTCAAACTACTAAAGTCAAAATTGTTGGGACATGAATTAGAAGAGAGAAAGAAAGAGAGGAGAAAGAATGTAAAACTCAGAGGTTTCTCTCAGTCTTTTTTATCACAGTGCAAGTTCATAGATGAAAAAGATTACATGAATGTTATGAAAAGTTTCAATACAAAGAGAATTCTCTGATAGAATGAAAGGGATCAGTTTCTGTAGGAAGTTAGCTCCTATCCTGAAATAATGTTGATTAAATCCTCTCTCTTCATCCAGTTCTGGTCTTTTTGTATAAGTTCTCGAGGGAATGAACATCTATACTGCTGAACTATTTAATCAATCTCAAAAGCAATTTTATTGCTTTGTGTACTTTTTAATGCTATAAACTTGATACTTTAAATAATAAGTCAGTGATATATGCACTTCATACTGAACATCTTGAAATTTGTATGGCTGACAGCTGTAACTGTGGGAAATTCAGTATTTCCTGTTTCATGGTAAGGTATCTCTCTGAGTTTCAGTTCCAGGTATAGTAACAACCAGCTCATGGAGTATAGATGAAGTAACAGAGAATTATATAGTTTCTCTTTACCTCGCCATCTTGCTTGAAACTAAGCAATTCCTTGGGATAGACTCCAATACTGAGGCAGATGTGAGACGTTTGTTACACCTGGGTCAGGGGAAAAGTGCTGGCATTCTGTAAGAGCTAAATCTGCTGCAAAGGGACACTAAAATCTCTGTTAAATATGCATGTGACTTTTCACTTAGTTGTTTTTGGCACCCCATTCCTCCAAGACTTGGAATCTGTTTTGATTTCTGAAAATTGACCAGCAAACATCTGGAGGTATTAAGAGTTCCTATTCTTTTCCTCTTTACCAGTTGGCTTTTTTGCTGTTGTTGGTGGTGGTTTCTTATTTGTTTTTTTTTTGTTTGTGTTTTTTTGTTTGTTTGTGTTTATTTTGGTTGTTGTGGTTTGTTTGTTGGGTTTTGTTGTTTTTTTTTTTAATTATCTCACACTCCATGTCTAGTTTTTAAAAATAGAAGGGAAGGATTTTTTTTTCCTTGCAAACATTAAGAATGGTATAAGTTTCCCTTCCCCAACACTATTTTAATTTAAAATTTTACTATCCTGTAAGGGAAGTTCATTTGTTTAAAGATCTTCCTGATATCTGTAAAATATTCATTATATTAAATACTAGGACACATCATAAATTTTAAAGTAGTATATTTCATGTCACCCCTGAAAGATATTTAATTACTTCTCTAGTACTAGGGTGAACTGGGACTTAACGTCATCCCTTTATTTTGTATATATAGCTTGAGCTTAGACTTTCCTGAATTCATAAAATATGCAGTTTGGCTGGAGTCTGGAATGAGCTCAACTACCTCATCTGGCCAAGAAACTCAGAGACAGGACAGGATTGACTTGAACATGAATGCAGCATTCTCTGGCAACATGAAAGCAACTGTCCCCAGAAATTGGCAGTTGATATGGTTGACAGAAACTGTAGACTTGGCAAGATCAAAGAAAACACTGAAGACTTCTAAAGGGGATATTTGGAGTTCTCTTCCATTACCAGTGGGCTATCCTGAAAACTGCAACCTATCCATTTAGACATCTGAAGTCAGCAGTTGCAGACATGCTTTTGTAACAGTTTAACCAGCATACAACTTGTGGTAGTACAGTTATAGTGATACTACCACTAATGTTCCAAATAATCTAGTTATTAAAGAGTAACCATAATAGTATTAAAATTGTTACATGAAAGCTTCCTAGTTTACACTCCTTTTAACTGATGCTATGCTTGCCCTTCATTTGTCCCTGGGATCCTCAGTAGGCAGAACCTGTCTTGGGCAATCAGAGGGAAGTGCAGCAAGTCAGCAGCATCCTGTACTCTCTTCTAGGGGGAGTTTGGTGTCAACATTACAAATTTTTTCCTTCTCCTAGTGTGAGTGTATTTTCTAATACACTCTGCTTACATGTCATTGCTTTGAAGTTTTTCTATGTTCACACTTTAGCTATTATCTAAATATCCACAGTATCCTCCCCCAGATATAACTTCCATGAAGGATTCATGTTAATGCCTCAGTGACTACATGGGTTAGACCTTTATTAGATACAATATTCATAGAACTATGCTCAAAACAAGCTTGACAATACTCACCTGACCACTAGGCAATTATTATCACAGCTAAATCATCGCAAATCATCTCAACCCAAGACAAGTACAGACAGGTCCCCAGTTCAATGCAAAGCCTTTGGACTTTAACTAGCAATTTGAGGCTGGTGGGAGGCATTGTTTACCGAGCTACACAACAATCACACATCTATTTTTTTCATTATTGAAGCTATCCAATACCATTCACTATTTCAATTTCTACTGCAGATTTTATCCAGAGCTGCCACTATCTTCACTACACTTAGCAGCCTGACACCTGCCTGATCACAGAATCACAGAATGGTTTGGCATGGAAGGGTCATTAAAGATCATCTAGTTCTAACCACCCTGCCTTGCTCAGGGGCATCTTCCACTATATTAGGTTTCTCAAAGCCCCACCCAACCTGGCCTTGAATACTTCCAGGGATGAAGCATCCACACCTTCTCTGGGCAACCTGTTCCAGTGTCTTACCACCCTCACAGTTAAGAACTTCTTCTTTATATCTAATCTAAATCTACTCTCTTTCTGTTTAAAGCTATTAACCCTTGTCCTATTAGTACACATCCCTGTAAAAAGTTACTCTCCAGCTTTCTTGCAGGCCTCATTTAGGTACTGGAAATCTTCTTTAAGATGTCTCCAGAGCCTTCTCTTCTCCAGGCTGAACAACCCCAACACTGTCAGCCTGTCATCATAGGAAGGGTGCTCCAGTCCTCTGATCATCTGTAGATTTTCTTAAAATAGATTCCTCTGTAGATATCCTTATAACATCTGTTTCCATCAAAATCATCTGATGGCATCTGAGGAAATCTCAACATGTAGAGGTACAGTCCAGGCAAGCACAGCACAATTATGTTTGCATTTGAAAGCACAGAAAAAGTGCCTCCAGAAAAACGTCTATTTTTCTTGTATATGTTTACATTGTTGGTTTGTTGAATGGTTGCCTGAAAGAAGGATCTGACGAAGTCTGTAGTTGGTCCTAACGGATTGGTTTACAATTAAACCACTTCTGATGTAGTACTGATTTACAGGTCCCAGTCTAAGGAACTGCATTAGTTTTCATCCATATATGTAGTGGTTGGGAGCTGGGGCACCAGCTAAGGGTGCTGAGCTGTGCTGTACTAGATGCAAGGAAAAGTGCAATGTGATCTCTGAAAACTTTGTTGGTTCCAGCCCTGAGGAGTTGACTGAGATCTCCCAGTTAATGTGTGGTGGAGCAGAGAACAGATCAGAGCTCTCTTGAACATCTGATAGTAAAGACATCCACACCTTTTCCCTAGCTCAGCCATATATTCAAAACCGACACCATGAACTTTTTGGTTTATAAGCCACTCAGTTTTACAAAGTGATAGAATTAGAAGAAAAATCAATCAGTTTTCAGACCTGTAATCTAGATACTGACAACAGTTGCAAGGCTCTGCTGTGTGCAAAAAGATAGAGAAGAAAATATGACACGTTTGAGAAGAGTTACAGGTTATTTAGGTTTCTTGGTTTTAGGGTTTTTTTTTGTGTGTAAAATTAACATTCAGTTTCATACCAAATTATTTATTTTTACAAAATACTGACAAGATATTTGTTACTTCATTAATCTGCACTTGCTTATTTCTCTGCAAGTAAATCATGTTAAGAGTTTTAACTAGGAAGGAAGAGTGAACATGTTTAACAGCAGCATACACTTTGTTCTGGTGCAACTCTGGTTGCATTATGATTCTTCCTATTTCTGACTGTTGTCTACTGCCACACTAACAATATGAAAAAGGAAATTTTTCAAATTTTCAAATATGAAAAAGGAAGCAGTATCCCCAGGAAATGTTTCCTTTCCAGGGGGGTGTGGATTAAAAATAAACAAATAAACAAATAAAAGGACCTCATCTGAAATGGGAAGCTCTTGGGGAACCATAACTTCTTTTCCTCCAGCAAACAGTAAATGAACTGTGTATGATAAATTCTAATGGTCCATGCTGGGAGAGGTCATGCTTTGTGTTTGTTGGGCTGTTTATACCATATTTCTGTAAATGACCCATTACCTGACTCTGAAGGACTTGAATTTCAGTTACAATAGTGTTCCTTAAAACTACTCTGAAGAACATTTTTCTGTCTCTTTTTCTCTGCCTCTTCAACATAAGATTTTCTCTTAGTCTACCACGTATTGATATGTAGAGTCTAGAACTTGGAAGATGAAAGAGGCTAATAAAGAACAATATGGAATTTTGGGGGGATTGAGCTCTCTGTTCTCATATAAAACTAGTTTGGAAAACTCTATTGAATTTGAGCAGAGCTATGTGGTAGAAGAAGAGCTCAAGAAGCCTTTCTGAAAGAGAAATTGCATTCATTTAGTGCTGTACATCTATTGTGCAGTCTAAGAAAAGGGCGAGTGATGTGTTTTTTCAAATCACTACACAATGTGTTTTGCTGTAGTTCACTGCTTTGACTGTACTTATCATTTACTGAGTTTCAAAATATTAATATCCAAATATGTTTTTGCCATGTTATTGAGACTGTCTTCTCTTTTTTGAAAATTTGTGTATAATTAATTTATTGTTCTTTCTGACACTAACCAGTAAGTAGTTCTTAGATGCAGAATCTCTTGTTGAGATCTGTTAGTGGTAATAGGGTTTAGCTTCAGGTCCCTCATGTTCAGTAACTTCAGATTTATTCCACATGGAGAATAGCAAATAAATTTTCTTTGCAGCACTGGTATGAATCTGGAATTGTTAGGGCTAATGAAAAGAATGAAAAGTTAATTAAGATTTGTCTGTACTAGCATGTTCACTGTTAGACACCTACCTCAAAAATGTTTACAAGTGTACTTAAATGAACCTTCATGTCAAAACTATTCCCCCAGCATTCTCCTGGAGAAACTGGCTGTTCGTGGCTTGGATAGTCATACTCTTCACTGGGTAAGAAACTGGCTGGATGGCTGGACCCAAAGAGTTGTGAATGGAGTTAATTAAATTCAGTTGGCAGCCAGTCACAAGTAGTTTACCCCACCCCTTAGTACTGGGTCCATAGTGATTAATATCTTTATCAGTGATCTGGAATGAGAGCATTGAGGGCTGTGTCAGTAAGTTTGCAGACAATACCAAGTTGGACAGGATTGTTCATCTGCTTGAAGGCAGAAAGATTCTACAAAGGGATATGGACAGAATGGCTTGAGGTTCACCAAAGCCAGGTGCTGGGTCTTGCATTTGGGTCACAACATACTCATGCAATACTAAAGGTCTTGGGATGAGGATCTTGAAATCTGCCTGGTGGAGAAGGATCTGGAAGTGCTGCTCAACAGCTGGCTGAACATGAGCCAGAAGTGTGCCCTGGTGGCCAAGAAGGCCAACAGTATCCTGGCTTGTATTGGAAATAGTGTGGCCAGCAGGACTAGGGAAGTGATTGTTCCCCTGTACTGGTGAGGTTGGTGTATTGGTGAGGTACTGGCACTGGTGAGGTTGCACCTTAAACAGTGGATTCAGTTTTCTGGTCCTCACTATAAGAAAGACACTGAGGTGTTGGAAATGGCCTAAGAAAGACAACAAATCCAGTGAAGGGTCTAGAGCAGAAGTTTTAATATGGGTGGATGAGGGAACTGGGTTTGTTTTGTCTGGAGAAAAGGAGGCTGAGGGAAGACCTCATCACTCCCTCCTGAAAGGATGTTGGAGTGAGGTTGGGGTCAGCTTTTTCTCCCAAGTAACAAAGTGATAGGACAAGAAGAAATGGCCTCAAGTTATACCAGTTGAGATTTAGATTGGACATTAGGAAAAATTTCTTCCTCAAAAAAGGTTGTCAAGCACTGGTACAGAATGTCCAAGGAAGTGATTGATCCCTGGAGGTAATTAAAAGACACATAGATGTGACACTTAGGGACATGGTTTAGTGGTGAAATTGGCAGTCCTGGGTTTATGGTTGGACTAAATGATCTTAAACATCCTTTCCAACCAAACTGAGTCTATGATTCTGACTCAAATACATAGTTTACGGAATCTTGTGCTAATTATCAAAATCCTTTAAAAAGGACTGGATTTAAGGCCTATATGGAGAATGTCATATATGAGTTTCCAAAACATCAGTAAAGCTTGTGAGAAGCTTCATTAAATAAAAAATA
>WUAM01000287.1:77389769-77404121 GCA_024336885.1 Actenoides hombroni
AGTGTTTTCTAGTTTTGTTTTTATGCCCCCCCCCCCCCCCCCCTTTTTTTTTTTTTTTTATTCCTCAGGGAAAGACTACAGGAATAACTGCTAAAATCTGAAATATGGCACATGTGGTCCTCACTGACTACTAATATTAGCTTTTACTTCATATTTTAAAAAAATGGATTTTCACATGAACAAAGAGGTTTGTAGGTTTTGCAAGTATAGCAGAAAATTTGTTTTAGCATTTAAGTGAATATGGTTTGAATTTGATTTTCCAAGCAGTTTAATATTGCACTAACTTTAAATACATTATTCTGTAACTTAATGGCATTTGCCTGTCAAATTAGCAATGAATACTCATGCATTTCAAGTGTGATTCAGAGCCAACAAGTAAAACTCCTTTGCAACACAGTATCTTCTGACAACATCCATTTACAGATCCAAATGTGCTGCTGTCCAAAGGTGATGGACAACACTTATTACATTAAGTGGTTAAGCTAATCATTCTCCTAGTGTTAAGAAAGCAAATTTTGGACTTCTCAAGTAGCTCATCATCACCAAGGGAAGAGATGCTCCATAGGTTATGACAGTAAAACTGCTCTGCAGTTTGCTGAGGTTTCTTTTTCCAGCAGACCTGTGATCTGTTGCTTACATAAAGTTTGGGAAGCAAAGAATTTCATGATTAACTGTTTTAGAAAGTGATCATAGGATGCTTTCTAGTAACACAAGCATCCAGAGTTCTTGCTTTGCCTTGGTGTTTTACTTAATTTCCAACAGCTCAGGGCTGGTCAAACTATTCAGCTGTCTAAGCGTTTGTATGATGTTATATATAGTAGTTCTGTAGTTACAACTTCAATTTTAAGCAACTATGACAGAAGGCAGTTGGAAAGAAGAGGAGAAAAGAGCAAGTAAAGGTAGACGTTTGCAAATCTGGGAGAGATACCATCTCCTCAGATCACAATGGTTGGGTAAAAGTTCTGTCAAGAGCCATTGACCTGGGTAGTTGTAGGAATCCTTACAATTCCTCCACCTTGTCAAAATCCATGCTGAATGTGATGCTGGACTTTGAAGATGTAAAGCATAGATGTATGCACCAGTTGCATATACTTGTAAACTTTATGGTTCATATTCTGGAATTACAATTAAGGACTTGATCCTTACATTTTAAAATCAGGCTCTTTTCTTCACAAGTATGCAAAATCTATGACAACTGATAATACAGGATATAGCAAACTAATAACACATACTTATTACATATGGAACCCATCATTTTCAGTTTATTCATCCTGAAACACAACTTCTAAAAGACAAATTACAAATACACAGTACTGACCTGAATCTATTTTGTTGTTGTCCAAGTTGTCCAAGGACAACTGTTTCACAGAATATTATACTCCTCGCTGGAGGCAGCCTTATTACTGCAAACAGTTTATTTTGGTGACACGTCCACAACAACCAATGCATCAAATATCATTTCTTCTACTCAAAAGCCTCTTACTTGGCTGGAGCAGCTGCCTTCATGACTCTGATACTTTTTTGCTCACCAGCTGTAAGCAAGGGCAGGGACAGGGACAGAGGAGGTAGAGCAGACTTCTCTCTCAACTGCCACCAGCTGGCATTTACCTTGAGCAAGCTCCTGTCCACTCTCACAGTGTGTGCAGCACAGTGACAATTCAAGATTAACAGCTTTGCCAAATTTTCCTTCCCTTTTTATGCATTCTTCCTCCCTGTCCAGAGCATCATACAGCTATAATACAGTGAGGAACCTGTAGACTGGAGGCACCTTAATTTCCTACAGCACACACCTACATCATTTTTGTTCACTTTTTATTCAGTCAACACCACAAATGTGTGTGCTAATGCTAGATGTGCCAAGGGTATTTGAAAAGCCAATTCAGCCCTATGCCCCCAGTCCAGAAGGTGAAATACATAAGCATGTACTTCAAGGTACAGTGCAGTCCTCTGCCAGTAGAACGCTGCTACGCTTTAACATTTCTGTACTTTGCAATGTTTGTAGCAAAACATTCCCTGCAAGCATTAGCCATCTGGCAAGGTTTGCTTGTCAAATCTTCCCGCACGCCTCAAGGGAGAACTGTGGGCAGATCTAAGGCAGTAACAAATACACCAGGTTAGACCCTTGGTCTTTTTAGATTTAATCTGGTTTAGTGGAGAGTAGGGAGAAGAGGAATATTCAACATGATAACTTATATTCTCCATGAAATTGCCCTGTATTTTGGTAGCATGTACTTTTCCTATGCAAAGAACTGTCTGTGCTTTCAGAGCACTTAAATAAATGTAGATTTGAAACACTAACCAGAAAGGAATCACACAACCAGTCTAGGTATAATTATGACTCTAATATTCACATCAGCTGGAAATATCTTAAGTTGCTCATCACATTATAGCCAGTTATAAAAACCTGACACCTGAGAATAGGATGCTGGTTTACCTGAAGAATATTTGTATGACTAAACAACCATGTGCTTGAATTCAAGTTTCAGAGCCAAGCCAATAGTTGGTAATGTATTCTGTTTCACAGATTCTCATATCTGCAAAACACCATTGCAATTTTTTTTCTTTACTCTTTAGAAGATACAAATTCAATCAGAAGAAAATAATGTCAGGCTTAAGGGAAGAAAAAGCAACCCACTGGTGGATTTATGATTTTGTTATTTGTCAGGCTGCTAATTCAAGCTCGCTCCCTCCCTCCCCTTTTAT
This sequence comes from Actenoides hombroni, assembly GCA_024336885.1. NCBI lineage: Eukaryota > Metazoa > Chordata > Aves > Coraciiformes > Alcedinidae > Actenoides > Actenoides hombroni. Next base: position 77,392,473 of record WUAM01000287.1, read on the forward strand.
TTTTATATGACTACATAAGAAATTTCTGTCAGAACAATCAGTCAAAGAAACATTAACCACTATACTTGAAGGAATATCCAGTAAATAATCATGCTGGAACCAGTTTATCTCCAAGAAATTGAAGGGTATGGGCTCCAACTCTTATGTAAAATACTTTCATTTGCCTGAAACCAAGTGAAGATACCTCCAACTCAGAAGATAGATCTCCCTCTCTTCATCTGTTCTGCCTCTGCATACTCAGTACCTACTAAAACTGATGCTAAAACTCTGGAAAGAACACACATTACAGATTAAGATACCTCAATCCCTCACCTCGCAATTTAAAAATCTTGTCTGAACACACAAAAATTGATATATTACCTGACATTCTCTGGAGACTAAATATAGTTTTGTTTCTATTTAATCACAGAATCACTCAGGTTGGAAGGGACCTCAGAAGGTGTATATAGTCCAGCCTCCTGCTCAAAGGAGGACCACCTCTGAGATAAGACCAGGTTGCTCAGGGCTTTACCCTGTTGTATCTTGAAACCCTCCAAGGATAAAGCCTAAGGAACCTCCACGAACAACCTGTCCCATTGCCCAAGTGACTTCCTGAGATAAGAAAGTTCTGCTTTATAAAAGGTTGTAGCCTCCAATTTTCCAGTCTGTGGCCACTGTGACTTGCTCATTTATTATACACCTTAGAGCCTGGCTGAGACTTCTCGGTCTCTTCCCTGCAGGCACCATGGACCTGATGCTAGGTCCCCTGAAGCCATCTCTGTCCCAGGCTGAACAAGTCCCTCTTCCTCAGCCTGCTGCAGCAGGCTAGGCTTGAATTATCAACATCTTCCTTGTACTGGAGTGGGTAAGAGCCATAGGCAGGACTCCAGGTGCCAACCATTGTCTCAGTCTCCTGGGGTGCGCTCCTGCTGATGCAGCTGTGGATGCAATTGGCCATCTCTGCTGCCACGTCTCACTGCTAGCTCTGTCCAGCCTGCTGTCTGCCAAGACCTTCAGCTCTTCTCTACACTGCTGCTCCCCAGACCATGTAGTTGCAGAGCGATGGTCCTTCCCAGCTACAGGCCTTCATGACTCCTCTTAGTTGTCTAAGCCCTTCTGGATGGCAGCCCTACCCTCAAGCATATTGAGTGTCTCAGTTTGTTTACAGTGCCATTGATAAAGATATTAAATAGGACAGGACCCAGGACAGACCCCTGCAGTACTGCACTTGTAACTGACCTCCACTTAGAGTACAATCACTGAACTTTAGCCTAACCATCCAACTGGTTTTTTTACCCATCTGGTAGTCCATCAGTTTAGTTTGGAACGTCTGAACTTGGACAGAAGATTAGAGTGGCAGATGGTGTTCAAAGTTTTGCTAAAGTCGAGGTAAATGACATTCACTGCTCTCCCCTTGTCCACCAATCCAGTAATTTTATCCAAAAAAAGGCAGTCAACTACTCTGCTCCCATGGACTTGTATGGGTTGTGCTCTCAAAACTGGTCCCTGGCTCAGTCCACATCCACTGCTCGTTGTTCTCCTCCTCTTCCAAGCCTTTCACTAAGCACAGAGACCTGGGAAGCCTTTCTGAAGAAGACTGAGGCAAAGACGACATTGAATCTATTAGCCTTACCTGTGCTTCTATTATAAATCACCAACCCTATTAACCAATGAGCTCACATTTTGCTTGTCTAGCTTTTTACTATTCATGTAGCACTAAAAAACTTTTCTTTCACTGGATATCCCTTACCACTTTCAATTCCAGTTGAACTTTGGCTTTCCCAACACCATCCATTTAAGGCTAGGTAGTGCTTCCATATTCCTCCTTTGTGACCCATCCTTGCTTCCATGTGCTGTGTACATCCTTTGTGTACTAGAGCTCATTCATGAGTTCCGTTTTTAGCCAAGCTGGTCTCCTGATATAGTTATTACCTTTCCTGAGTATCAGGATGGGCCAGTTTTTTCTCAGAGGATGCTATCTTTAAGGACCTTTAGATGCTGTCCTTAAAGACCTTCCAGCATTACTGAGCTCCTTTGCCCTTCAGGTTTGCCTTCCTTGGGACCCCACCTTCCATTTCCCTTCAGAAGCCAAAGTCTGCTCTCCTCAAGGCCAGGGTCTGTGATCTGCTACCTGCCTTCCTCTGATTTTGAACTGTGGTGTTTCATGGTCCCTACAGTTAAGGCTGTCACAGATTAATTACCACATCCAGTTGAACAAAATGCTTTCTTATTTTTCATAGCAGATTGTAGTGGGTCTGGCTGAGCTGCTTTTCCCCATACAGCCCTCACGCTGCAGTACTGGGAGCTGGAGGGTGTTGAAAACACACCCGTGTTATGACTGCCAGTGCTCACACGGTACCAGAGGCTGGGGGGGCAAGATGGGGGAGGGGATACAGCTGACCTGAGCTGACCAATGGGATATTCCATACCATATGACGTCAGCTCAACTATAAAGGGAGAGGGCAGGAGGAGGATGGGGGGGGATTCTGCTTTGTCCTCCAAGCAGCTGCTGCATGTTCCTGGAGCCCTGTTTCCTGGACTCGGCCCGACATCGCCTGTAGACGGAAAGTACCAAATAATATCTTATCTATCATAACCCACGGCTCCTTGCGTCTTATTCTCCCCCTGTGTGCTGTGCTGATGGGGGTTGGGGGGAGTAATAGAAGGGCTTGGTGGGCACCTGGTGCCGTGCCAGGGTCGGTCCACCACAACATGGTAAGGGGACACACCCAGATGACTCACCTGGCTCTGTGCTTGACCTTTCCTGGTGCGCAGGATGGACACTTAAATATTCAACATGTTTTCCTAGCATGAGAAGGTAGTGAAAAACACCTTCAGCAACATGCTGCTAAACATGAATGAAGCAAACACAGGAGTGCCATCTCATTGCTCTGAGGACTGTGAACACAATTATTAAAAAAAGAAAAAAAAAAAAAAGGTCAGGCTACAAACCTCTGGTATAAATAAATTTAAAAGCAGGTCAGATCCATCTGCTAAAGTATGTGGAGCATTCATGGGTGGCACTGATTCAGGGTAGGCCATTTCAACAGGACAGTGGCCTCTCATTCATAGGGGCCATGAGATAATAATGACAGAACCTGTCTGTTCATTATTATATGACTTCACAGAGACTTGAAAAATTATATTGCAGTCTTATTTGGCTTTTCTCAATGTGGGTCTCATAATAATGAGAATTAAGATTTTTCTGAAAAAAAATTAAATATATGTATGTAGATAACAGTCATATAAATAGAAAGTGTTTATTCTGAACTGAAATGTCAAGTTTTTATAAGAACAGTTAATAGCAAAAGGGGCAAAGAATTCTGTTAATGGGATGCTGTAAACAGACTTGGAAACTGACCTTCTTGGCACATTCCTTCCCTTAAAGCTTTCTAGTGTTTGACATTTGACTTCTATTGATATGAATCCAATGGCTCACTCTAATGGTTCTTTTATCTAGCTGAAATGCATCTTAAATCAGAGCTTAAGATTTGCTTTGACTGGGCTTGGAGAATACGGTGATATAGGGGTGCAGCTGCCAAGTATGCTTTGTAAGGGTCAGTATTTTCTTGGGAAGAAATAAGCAAAAGGAAAAAATTGGAGATTCTTAGCTCTGTGAATTAGAAGCAATGACCACTGTGTAACTGTATGGAAGATGATTTTCAGAAGTTAAACAGATCTTTGAAGACATGCTGTTATTCAGTTTCTTCATCTTTTAAAAGCTGATCTGGTTTCAAAGGTATTTTAAAAAGTCTACTGGAGTTGAGTGTGTTTGAAACAGTAGGTAAGAGATTTGAATTAATTCCCTCCATTCTCCTGAATATTTCATGTTTGGCCTTGGTTGTGTTTCTATTTTGGGTCTTCCATTTATAAAAGTGGGATAACAATGGTGTCATCATAGGAAACTTGGATATTCTTGATGGAGGTTTAAAATCTGAAGTTACGTGATCAGCAATAAGTATGCAGAAAATGTACTTCAAAGAAACATAATGTAATTTAAATAAGAAGGAATCTTGGGGCATCCGGTAGTTTAAAGGAAGGCCAATTTCAGAGTTATCTTAAGGTGCTGAAGTTCCTTGTGTTAATTGAGAACTGTCTAACTTGTGCATGGACAAAAGCAGGGCTTCTGGGGAAAAGTAGGCGAGATCACATAACTAAGCCTGTTGTGACTTATATGTGCAAAGAGGCAAAATTTATAATAGCTCTGCAAATAGTAATTTCTGAGAGCTTAATTTGGTGGATTTAATGCTATTCCTTTAACATACTTTTAGCACAATTATAACTGTTTTGCTGTTGTGTTGCTGTTATAACAATACAATAATTATGAAGTGATTAATAGTAATTTATATAATCAGGATGATTGAGTTTACACCCCTTAATTTACACTGTGCTTTGTCAGACATTTTCTTTCTGTCTTCACAATCTGACTCTGTAGGGTCGTTATCAAAAAAAGTATATCTCTTACACTTCTCAATAGTGTAATTACAGTGGTTGCCAGTATTATAAAGTGTAGGAGATCTGCTGAGAATCTGTTGAGTTTCAGAAACTTTTATAGCATACTGCATATCAAACAGCTCCTGGTTATGGTAGTTCATAGCAATATACTTTTCTTCTGCTGACCTATTAATTATCAGTTCTTAAAGTTCTGTGAATAGCTGAAGTGCACTCCTTCCTTTTAGTAGCATGAGGTGTTATATTGGGGTGCTGCAGAGTGACTAATTCATCATGACTGTCCTTAGAAGTATAAAATATGTTCTTATTTGCCAGCTGTTCTGAAATATACACAGGTAAAGGTAAGAGGCTTAATACATTATTTGCATCCTAAATATCTGCAAGATGTTCTAGACAACGTCAAAAGAACTTGAGGTGTATGTAGAATATATATTTGACCTCATTCATCTGCAAAATAGTCTAATATGTTGGAATATAGGAACCTTTTTTTTCCATGTATAAATACATATAACATGTAATGATCTTATTAAGGATTATATCTTAGAATTATTAAAACCATTCTTAAAAGACTATCCTTTAAGGGTCTTTATCTTTGCTCCTGAGAAAATCCACTCCAAATTGTTCCAGTAAAATTGCAGAAAGAATTGAAAACGTGAGATGATCTGCATATCAAACACTAGCTTTACTGTCTAATAATAATAAAGCTATTAAAAATATAACAACTCGGGAGACAAATGTCATCTTCCCTTCTTCCAGCTTCTGGTTGTGTGTGAATGTGAAGAGATCAAAGCCTTATGAAAGAGCAGGTTATCTTACTGAAGCAAGCAAACAAAACAAAACAAACAAAACCAAACACAAAGACATGGACAGATAAGCAAATGAGAGCTTTGAGTTAGCCACACCTTCCCCTGGGCAAGGACTAATCTAGGTTGTAAGGAGAAGCTGATTTCCATCATTATTAGATTTAACAACACTAAATATTCTATGGGATTTGCGTCTCTGAATACATATGTGCACTTAACACCTAAATTTAATTGAAACCCACAGAATGAAGACACCTCACTCAGTCCGGAGAAACTAAATGGGAGTACTTAAGCTTTGTCCTAAGGGATCAGATCTGTTCATTAAGTCAAAATAATTTCACCCAAGTACACAACGATTAGCAAACTATATGTTCTGCAGAATGTGAAATATTGGTGGAGTTTACTGAAGTGACTTGTGATAACATGTTTTCTGCTATCATGATATCAGCAGCTGTTTTGGTCTTTGTTACAAAAGTTGGCTTAGTAGCAGCATTTGGACAAAACCAAAGCAAAAAAAACAATGGAAGACTAAGAAGATTTTACTTATGTGTCTATAAGCCACAGGATTATGCACTACATTCACAGACAAAACACAAAAAACTCCAGAATAAAGATGATGTAATATGTATATATACACTGTTAATGTACATCTAAATCTGCTGGGAATTAATACAATGGGAATTAAACACTTAATCTTTCTGCCTTTGTGCACCTGGTCTAAGAACTCCTAGTAACATGTATTTCCAGGAATTACATAATGAAATTAAAATTATGATCATGGAGTGTGTATAAAACCTCTAAGCATATTACCAGAGCAGTGGGGTGATGTTATTGCAGTGATAAATGCTTTGGACTCAAGTGAAGACATGTGAACTATGCTTTTAAATGTGTTATAGGCAATAAGCAGACTGGGAATGTTTCTAGTCAGTAGCTATACAGTGAAGCAGGGACAAATAAATATAGGGAATAGCTTTAATCACTTGACCCCTCATCACTCAGCATCTCTGTGCTGTTCAGCAGGTCTGACCTCACCTTGGATCTAAAAGATTAGTATCTGGTCTAGCCTGGTCATTGAACTCCCTATAAACCAGTGAAAGAAACAGTCACATCCAGAAGACAGTCAATCCCGTTCACCTCAAGTACCAACCTTAGAATGAAATTAATAATTTTCTGGAGTGGTTTTTCAGTTTCTCTTCACTTTAATGGGAGCCTCAATGACTATGTTGGACAGACACTGAACTTGAGACAGCTGACATTAGGTAATATGGCTAATCATCTGTATTCTCCCTCATTAATGATGAATCAGTCATATATCAAATTGTACCCTCCTCCTAGTTGTGTGTTTTGTTTCAAAGACTGGTCAATAGTTGACCAGTTCATTTTCTCTATGGAGAGGGCCCCTTCTAATATAGAAAAAGCTGTCTAAAGTGTGAAACTTAAAACTACATCTTTGATTAAAGAAAAAAATAAATAAAATCTTCAGTATTTTTTCTTCTTTCTGTTTTTTTACAGTAAGTGTAACAATGTTCTTAGAGCCTTACTGGAACGAAGCCTCCTTCTGATCTTTGTAAATAGAACTTCTAGGAGAACAAACCAAACTTGAATTTTGATCTTCTTATGACAATTTTAGTCAATGCTTCAATTAAAATATATATCCCTTCTATTTGTCCTTAGAAGTTTTGTTCTACTATAAATCTAGAATGTTAAAGAATAATTTTGCCTTTAAAGACAGGTTTATAATTTACATTTGAAGTATATGACTTTATTCAGTTGCCTATCTGCAAATTCACATCTTGATCAACCTGTATATGACTTAGAAATTATAGTCAGTCATGTCTGTCAGGAGATCTGTCTCTTTTTATCCTAGGCTGGGCACTGTAACTTCTAAGTGATTCTTCTGAGATCTTGCATTCCACAACTCCCTTGGAGTCTCAGAGGTACATTTACGTTAAAATATAAAGGGAAGAAATAAACTGTGGAATGAATGTAGATGTAAATATTAGCCTGCTCCAGTATAATGTCACTGGAGCCAAAGCCAAGAAGGTCTTCTGTAAAAAGGAATTTTTTTTTCAAAAAATGTGCTTTGAGAAACATTCTGAGCTTGTGTATAATGCTGCCTTCTCTACTCCCAGAACAATTAACTCCGATCTGTAGAAGGTAGATGTGTCTAATCTTCCTTCAGGCCTGTTTCACTGGTCTCTTTCAGTATTTCCTAAATCTTCGCCTCTGTGATGCATCTCTGGAGTCCTTCAGAAACTACTAATTCCTTTGATAATCTGGGACTGATGCAGTAGGCTGCAAGGGAGAAAAATTAATTGAAAGAGGAAGAAGGTGAGGGATGAGAACAAAATCTCAATTTCATAAATCTCAAAAGATTGCTTTGTATTAGCTCATTCGAATTTTCCATTTTCTAAATTTTTGTTTCCACATGGATCCCATTCCTTTACTTCCCTTATTAAGGTTAGAAGATGAATGACCTCCAGACAAAAATCATGGAAACCGTTATGCTTTCCCTTGTTTCATGCATGAATCGTTGAGCCTGTAGCAAAATCCTTCATCGTGCAACTTCCCTGTGGTTCATGGAAAAATTTCTAGGACCATAAAGCAAAACCCTTTGAGGTCAGTGGTCATCTGTCATTTAATTTCCATGTACCATAAATCATTGCCTTGGGGAGTCCCCACCAACCCAGATGATATCCCACAGCCCTGACTTTGATGTCATGTTGTCCATTGTTCTTTTTTAAAAGTGTGCATGAGACTCAGGTTATTAGAAAAAGTCCAGTCTCACTGCTTTGAGCTAGGATAACATGTCAGTTAATTTATAAATTGATAAAGGTAATAAATAAAATGGTGACAATTAGTCTCTGTTTCTATCTTATTTGAACCATAAAATCCAATTTACCATTTGCTATTTCAAATTCAACTGGGTAAATGAGGCTGCATGCAGTCACAACTACTCACGTTCTGTGGTCAGCATGAAGCCTGAAACTCTATTTTCTTATCTAAAATATGACTGGTATCTAAGAAAGAGCCCTTGACAGCTGTCACTGAAAATTATAAGTCCTTGACAACCATGTCCCTGTTTATTCCAGCAGCAGTGACATGGTTCAAAGAAGATTAGGTCCAGTAAATATGACTTGAAAGTATGACAACTTTGTTAGGGTTGCTTCAGACATCATAATAGAGGTGCACCAGTGACCTTTAGCCATGAGAAGATCATATATTATTTTGTGTGTGCTTGATATGGTTTATTTCAAGTAAGAATGAGTGCAGAATAAATCTGTCTGAGTGCCGCTATGTTAAACTCCTCCATGAACTGTAATGAATGGTGTTCGCTGCCATAATCTAAGCCAACAGGCTTGAAAACCATGAGTTATTGCATGTTTTGTGACCATATGAAACTTTGCACATTGAAAAAAAGTTTTATAACAGGATCTTACAGTAAAAATCAAGGGTCTCTCAAGACTCCCCTACAATAATAGCTGGGGTCTTTTTTTCCTTTCTTTTTTTTTCCAAAAAACATAGTAAACTGCATCCAATTAAGTACTGCAAAATCTATGAATTGAATAGTTTGAGCACCAGGCTGTACATGCAGCTTTGCAGTCTTTTATGAACAGGGAGAAAAGACATTTTGCCATTACTCAGAACAGATGGATAATTTAGAACAATAGCAGTGGGATGCATCTTTTATCTTAAGCATAGTTTTGTGTTGACTACACACCTTCTGGTCACCTCAGTGAAATGGCTGAAGTAATCTCTGTCTGCTCACAAAAGCTAATGTGGACATATTCAGGGAGATGTGGCAGAAGGCCATGTGACAAAGTGGGGCGAGTTCTTGTAGCTCATTGAACAGCAAGGGAAAGTGAGTGATGATGGTTCTGTTTTAAAAACATAAAATAATCTGCATTAGTGAAATATTTCATTAGATTTTTTTTTTTAAATTATTATTATTACGATGACATCAAAACTTGCATACTAGATTTAATACTTTCATTTCAAAACCCTTCATTTTCCAGAAAGGAAAATAAAATATTACTTTTCTTTTTTTTTTTTAACCTTTTTTAAAAATCTTTATTGTCCTTCTGGGTCTCCAGTGTTAGGAAGTGTTTGAAGATGCCTCATGACTTTGATCCATCCAAAATATGATGATAATATCTACTGGTTTTAATAGTACACAATAAAGATACATTTCTGAAAATTTCCAAGTGTAGAATGCATGAGAATCTTAAACTATGTACAATAAATCAAAGTAAATCAAAACATTGCTTTTCTCTTTGTTATCATATATATTTTGGTTTCAGTTATTGTGTTTTAACTGTCAGCCAGTAAATCTGGACAGTGCAAAACTAAACACATATAGAAGTATCCAGACCATTTCCTGTAAATTCACACTGGTAAGTAAAGTCACTTTATAAGGCAAGAGATATTGTTATCTCTACTTCTAACTCTGTGAAGAATGTGGTTAAATTTAAGGGAGATTTTACTGAAAAGCTTCTTCACGCCCTCCTTAAATATTTTAGGAAAAACAGTTTAGCAAATGCCCTCACTTTCTCATAATGAGGTTATAAGAAAGTGAGAGGATATTTGAAACAGAGATAGGAGTGTACTCAGTTATTACATTTGAGCTCAAATTAAAAAATGAAATCACTGAAGTACAATGGTGAATCATAGGTCTTTCTGAAAACCAGATTTCTGCTTACAGGCATTCATCACATGCTTATGGATCCTTCTAATCAAAACAAAGAAAGCATTTTCTCACTGAAGTACATGGATATGTAATACCCCCAAAATACTGTATTAATTTTTTCCACCCTATGACATTTTCAGTATATACATTGACTGAAGGCAATAATTTCTCATGGACTTAAGAGCTATTGTAAGAACCCGTGACTCTGCCAGACCATGATTTTGTTGTTTGTTTGGTTGGTTTTGTTTATTTGTTTGTTTTCAATAGGCACAGTGATCAGTTATCAGATTAGTCATTTTAGCAATCAGAGAGTCACAACACATGGCATAAAATTTCAGTGATACTGTATGGCTTGACAGAAAAGCTGACCAGAAGTTATGTGCAACAGCCACAGGAATTTCTCACCTCAGGAAGAGTTATGAAAATGAATAAAATGTTGCTGCCACTGGCAGATACATTTATCCAGAAATTTGCTACTGTTTCAGTGTATGGGGACAAACTGAAAAGTCTTCCAGTTATAAAGCTTTATATGTGTCTGACTGCCAGGCATGCTGACTATGGAATAAAACCTATCTACAGATGGTTTTTTCCCAAGTTCTTGCAAGTCCTGAAGACAGCACTTTTCCAGACGATGGTGGTTATGCCCTACAGGAGACATCCATCATAGCATAATAAGCTCTTCCTGCCTGATTTATTTCTTATTCATCTTGCAATTCATTCAGTGTAAACTTCTAGACTTCAGTAAACAAGTTACTATCTTTTAGACTGTCATGGCAAATTTGTTTCACTGTCCTGGACATTTAGCTGATTTGGACACTCTTCAGGCTAGTGGCCTTAAACATCCCAGGCACTATGTCTCATGAATACATTTTCTGTTTCCCTAAGGGCATCCTCAGAAGTATACCAGATTGAGCATTGTCTTCTGGCATCTTCCTTCATGTTTGCTACGTATTTCTCTCATATACTTCCTGAATCTCATATGCAAATCATTGATGTAGTAACACCATTGTGATGCATATGTTTTTCTGTGCTGCAGCAAGCACTGCAGGTTCCCACACATCTCAGAGTGTATCCAGCAAAGAATAATTCATACAGCCACAGGATAAATCATATTTCCTGCAGAACAGTCTCTGCAACACAAAACTTCTTTAAAAACATCAATAGATTAATAACTTCAAGTTTTGTTCTGAAAAAGCCCACAGTAACTGCAGCAAGATGCAACCAATGTTGTATTCCAACACTTCCCTATATTCCCAGAGCTATCCTAAATGATTCAGGGGAAAATATTGTGGGATACTAATTCAGTGGTATTTCCTTATAAAAGCTGTTAAATCTGTTCAAAAGGTGGTACATCATTTTCCCCAAACAGAGACAGAACCTGAACAAGAATTCAGGTCTTTTGATTTCCCTTGTTTCATCTTAATTACAAGAATATTTTCCCCATTTCTTTCTGTAAGAACTGTTGTGACAGTCTAATGACAACACTAGTGAGAATTTTTTCATAATATATACTAATAGCAGAACTAACAAAATGTGATTTCAGGTCGAATTATGTCATGAGTTACTTAATTTTTCCATCCTGTCTACAACATCCTCAGCTTTTCCAGCACCTTTTTTCTCAGTTATATTATCAGTCCCTGAATAAGTCTGCTTCACAGAATCACAGAATCATTTAGGTTGGAAAAGACCCTTGGGATCATCGTGTCCAACCATTAGCCCTACTCTACA
>WUAM01000287.1:77404221-77420162 GCA_024336885.1 Actenoides hombroni
ATTAGCCCTACTCTACAAGTTCACCCCTAGTCCATATCCCCCAACACCACATCTAAGCAATGCTTAAACACATCCAGGGATGTCGACTCAACCACCTCCCTGGGCAGCTTATTCCAATATCTCACCACTCCTTCCGTGAAGAATTTTTTCCTAGTTTCTAGTCTAAACCTTCCTTGTTTTAGCTTTAGGCCATTCCCTCTGGTTCTGTCACTAATTACCTGAGAGAAGAGACCAGCACCAGTTTCTCTACAATCTTCTTTCAGGTAGTTGTAGAGAGTGATAAGGTCTCCCTTCAGCCTCCTCTTCCTCAAACTAAACAGACCCAACTCCTTCAAACTGTCCTCATATGATCTCTTCTCCAGTCCCTTGACCATCTTCGTTGCCCTCCTCTGCACCCGCTCCAGCACCTTGATATCTCTCTTGTACTGAGGTGCCCAAAACTTCCCTGCAACACTGCTTGTGCAGCAGCACAGCAAATGTCATAACAGGCTCTGAGATAAGTGTATGTTGATAGATTGGCTTATATAAATGTATTGACTGTCTCAAGAGCAGATAAACATATCTAAGCATCAAGCTCCTTTTGCAACTTTTCCCTCATTGCAGTCATATTGAGAGGTACAAAAATTGAGGTAAATGATCATGAACTTGTGTCTTTCTTTGCAGCTGCACTTTTTGCCCAGACTTAAATATGTACAAGCTCTCCCCTTGAGACTGAATAAATCCAGGGAGAAGACTGACACTAAACACAGTGCAATTAAACAAGTCACATTTCCTTGCAAAATGCAGTGCACAATAGCAAATGCTTGATTAGTTTGTCCATCTCCTGTAGCTATTCTTATCCTCTTTTTTTTTTTTTTTTTTTGTCAAGTTCAAAGAAGTAGTCATTATGAGCTACATTACACTAAAAGTCAGACAAGGAACATGTATTTTCCTTTATTCTACTTTCCCCCATTTATTTCAATGGCATTTGCCTTACTGATTTTTAAGAAATTACTTCTAGGCAACTTCCTAGTAAGCAAGAAGGAAATCTGAAAGAGTGTAATTATCTCCACTTCTACTCTGTAAGAATACACCTCAGTGTTAGTTTAGGAGGATTTGGGGGTTTTGTTGTGGGATGGCTGTTGGGGTTTTTTTTGTTTTGTTTTTAGATTTTTTTTGGCAAATATCTGTGAATTGCACAGCTCAGTGATGATCCTGGAATAGTTCAGACCCGTTGTTTTACACTAGGCCTGGTTCCTATTGCAGACACTGTTAAATCTCCTTAAAGTTCTCACTTATCACATCAGTTTAGCTTTTGGCAGGTTTTTGCTGCTGCTAAACAGTCACTGAGAACTACTTTCAAGTGCAGGGATGATGTTTAACTGAGTGCATTCAGGAAAGCAATTGATGCAAGACACTGGATCTTTGTTATGTCAGTGTCAGGACTTACAAATCTCATACATTTTGCAGTGAAAGACTGCAAAAGGGGAAAAAAGTAGGCAGAAGTCAAGATTTGGAAAATCTGAGGTTCTTGCATACAAGCAATTTTGTATGTAAGGGACAAGAAGTACCCATTAAATTATGTTTCTGCCCAACAGTACAAAAGAAAATCACCTGGAACTCAAAAGAAATATCCAACCAGACTGCTTGAGATCACCATTGGGATGCAAATAATAAGAAAGAAGGGATAAAGAAAGAGCTAAGATACTAAATTGGATCTCACACTTGCTGTAGGAACTTGTTACCTAAAGAAACAATTAGTGCATTCAATAACTTTAACAAGATAAAATTAAGAATTGACAAGGAAAAAGAAGAAAGTCAAAATGTAATTAGTGACCAGATACAGAAGCTATATAAAATGAAGACAAACAAATTCCTGTACACAAGAGCTGATTTGTTTTACAAAGACATGTCCTGAAGACATGATATAGCCCATGAGCTAGATATAAATTATATTTAACTGTTGCAAGGATCATTTATCCAAGCATGTGTCCCAAGGGACTTCCACCCCTCAGTGACAAGAGGGAGAGAACTTTAGACAGAAGAATGTTCCCATTGAGGAGGAAGATGCTGCAGCATCATACCATAGTGTCTACAAGAAGCAGCATCTCTATACATACGGATGCATCTGTATCCACAAAGCCAAAGTCTATTTATCTGCCATGGTTCAACAGGGTAGCTCCTCTCTGTACCACATTGGCCTGTCCTGAATTCCAGTTCAAGAGTAAGCCAGAGTACATGCAGTTTTTCTGGATTTCAGTAAGGCTTTTGATACTGTTCCTCACAGCATCCTTCTAGACAAGTCATCCAACTGTGGGATGAGTGAGTATATAGTGTGCTGTGTGAAGAGCTGGCTGAAGGGCAGAGTTCAAGGGATTGTACTGAATGGGGCTACATCTAGTTGGAGACCAGTCACCTGAATGGTGCTCCTCAGGGTTCAATTCCAGGGCCAGTTCCAATCAATACTTTTTATCAATTATATGGATGCAGGAGTTGAATTCACCATTACCAGTTTTGCTGATGATACCAAGTTGTGAGGTACTCTTAAATTTCTCAAGGGATGAGAGGCCTTGCAGAGGGACCTAGATGGATCAGAGAATTGTGCAATTATCAATAGTATGAAATTTAACAAGAACAGATGCCAGATTCTGCACCTGGGAAGGAGTAACACTGGGAACAAACATAGACTGGAAGAGGAGTGGCTGGAGAGGCTGAGGGGCAACCTCGAGGGAAAAGTGGAGAGGGAAGTGCTGATCTCCTCTCCGTGGTACCCAGTGATAGGACATATGGGAATGGGTCAAAGCTGCATCAGGGGAGATTCAAGCACAGATTAAAAAGTGCTTTGTACAAAAATATTTGAAAAACAATAGAAGAGCACATCACAAACCTTGCCCTCATCTGAAACAGACCCAACGGATGTGAGATAATCCACTTCTAAAAGCATTTGTTCATCAGCAGTGATTTTGTGTTAATGCCTTGGAAATGAAAAAAGACAAGGTTGAAAATAAAGAAAAGAAAAACATCCTAAAAAAATAAATGGAGGGAACATAAGGATCAATTCCAAAAGAAATCAGAGGCTATATCTTGATATCCAGTGAATACATCAGATCAAGGACATGATTTGAACAACTGATCTAACAACTGAGTATGTTTAACAACACAGACACAGAAACAGAAACACTGTGTAATGTGACATTTCAAAAGATGTTTATAACCCACTTACCCACATGGCAAACATTCAGTTGATGAGCTTGAGGAATATTTAGAACAAAAGTAAAAATTTATTTCACTCTGATTGAACTTGCATTTCAGTAGGTAGAGCTTTTCAGTATCCCAATAACATGGCTTCTGAAATGGCTTCCCTTTGTTTACTCAGTAAATAATCTTTCTTATTTGCTTCCAAATTTCTTCCTGTGGTTTCTACGACACATTCCTTCAACATGATTGTCACCTCCATAGCACTGAAGTTCTTAGAAGCCTGTATGGTGCAATTTATACCTCAGGGCTGCAAGTGACATTGAGAGAAATATCTAGTATTAATAATACAATCACATGTTCAGCAGGTTAATGGCTCAGAGAGAAATACAGCTGAGTGCTTTGGTACAGAAACCCACTGTATTTCATGTTCTCCCAATTGTTAATAAGATGCAGCCTCAGATTGTGAATCTTAGGACTTAGTATTCAAACCTAGAAGAAGAAACATACCTACAAGGAGAAATTTGTGAACCAATCTTTCCTCTTGGGTGTAGTATAGGACATTTTTAATTTTTTCATAAAGCTATTGTCTTCTTATTTCATGTTTAGAATTGCTTTATTCTCAGAGAAAACAATGTATATTCCATATCATCTGCAGTTCTGATTATGAGAATCATGAAGCAGTAATGAAAAGAGTGCAATATGCATTTTCTTGCACAAAGATTCCAGCAGTCATACCCTGTCATCATGCTCTGTGGATGCAGTTTTTATCCCCCATTATAATGTGGATATTGTCCCTCTGTGTATTATGGGTATAATCTAAAGCCCACTGAAATGGAAAAGCTCTCACTTGTCTTCAGACAGGTCCTATATCTATAAAGAGAAAAGCAATCTCAAAGGAAAATGGCTTTCTTTATATGTTCATTTCTGTGCAGATTTTAAGAAGTCCACAATTCCAAATTGTATCTCCATTTTCAAATGTAGGTGTAGGTTTCAGATTAAAATTATATATGCTACCCAGTTTTATTTATGTGGTGAATCTATTTGATGTTCCTGGTTTGAGCAAATGTGAGTGGAATGGAGAAGACTGAAAAAAAGATGTTTACAGAAACTGCTCCTTTCTAGTACAGCCCAAAAAATTTTCCCATCACTTTGGGTTTATTGGTACAAACTGCTTGGCTGTGCCCCTGTTGAGGCACAGACTCTGAAATATCTGTGTGTTCCTGTGAGTTAGCTCCACTTGCAGAAATAACATGGTTGGCTTTAATTCAAGATGTACACCACTTCAGGTTGGTCTCTGCAGGTTTCAGCTGGCAGAGTGGAAAATGCACTCAAAAGCAAAGAATTTTTCCCTGGAAGGTCTACCACAGATTAATTCCTCCAGGATGGAGGTTGACCAAACTGCTGTGTTCGGGTCTCAGTCCACTGTGTTTTGCAGCTATTACATTCTCTGGATATCAGCAGGTTTCTAGTGACCATGTCTGGCTGCTCTGCGGCATATTTTGGATAGAAATTCCATATGCTACTTCTGCATGGAACTGAGATGCTGCCCCACAGCCCGCAGGTGTCTCATGCCCAGAAGTGACCACAGAATCTGGACATCAGTTTTACTGAATCTCCAAGTGTCTGGATGCTTTGGTTTTTCCAATTCAGCATTCCATGGCTTAAATGGAAAGGACAGAAAGATTTTGCAAAGTGTTCTGAACAAAGCACTCCTTTATTTTAAAGGTATCAGAAAAGATGAGCAAATATGGACAAAAATAATAAACTCCTTGCCTGCAGTTCCCTGCCTTAATTTTCTCACTGCTGTGAAGTCTTCAGTGGCTGTGACTACAATCCAACAAGCAATCTCTAATTTTGTCTTATGCAAGTGGCTACTCCTCCAAATCATGGATGCTATCTCCTTCTCATAGTACTCAGTGTTTCCCTGCAAATCTTATAAGGAAATAGAAGCCTAATCTGTGAAAACAATCTTATATTTCTCTGTCCTAGTTTTTTGTTTGCGTTTTGTTTTGTTTTGTTTTGTTTTGTTTTTAATTTCTTTTATTTGTGAGTAATTCTAAGCTTTATTTTCAGTGATCAACATCAGATTTTTTAAAAATCTGATAAATATTAATAGCACATTTCCTTCTGCTTTAATAAGGGGATTTTTCCACACTCCATTCCTTTGGAATGGACTCAGCTTTTATATTTCTGTCCCTGCCTATGGTGGGGAGGTTGGATGAGGTGATCCGTAAGGTCCCTTACAGCCTAAGCCATTCTATTATTCTATGATTTTTATATGGACTTCCCTGAATTTGTTGTTCCAGAGTGCTCCTGTGGAGTCATTATGGCTTAATACTCCCACATTACCCTTGTCTTAGAGACATCACATAATTGTAATGGGAAATGATGGGTTGCTACAAGTTCTGTTCAGGTATGTGAGCCATGAATTCTCCCAAACTATTGGCATTAAAATTTTATAAAGCTTTCCACAGGTATGATAGACCTAGAATAGCACATTTGGAAGCTTTTTGGTTTGAATGGAATGAAAATTTCCAAAATTCCATTTTTGATTGGAAAGAAAATTTAAGTGCAGTGTCCTACAAATGATTGTCTTTTCTAATTTCTGGTGAGGTGTATAGCTGATGCTTGGTTTTGGCTTTATTGCAGCATTTAGAGTAGGTAATAAACAGATACGTAATTTAATGAAAGCAAACTTTTACCATGCTGATCTACTATATTGCACTTTTTTTTTAGTAAAGCTCACATATGCTCACAGATGCTTTCCAGACTATGTGCACAAATATATAATATTAGTAGTTTGTGCAAATTAGCTTTAGAGGGTAAAATATAGCACATATTTTTCTAGAATCAAACTGTGTTGACCTTGGATGGCTTTCAGACTCAGCACATTTATGGCACAGTGCCACAGACAATCATCCTCCTCTAAAGCAAGGGAACACTGGGAAATTTGGAAAAATGCCTTCACTTAGGGTTGTATAAGCTGGAATGATATCTATGAAGGTTTTACCTCTTTTTAACTTCTGCTTTCTCAAAAATATTAAACCCGCTCTGCCTTTGAAATCCACAAGAGAGAGAGTTAAAAAAAAACCCCACACCACCACCTCCAACACCAGAAACAGACTAGAGAAAGATACAGTGGCAATTAAGAAACATGTACAATTTTAGATAAAAATATAATAAAATCTTGATTTTGATGGGTTCCTGCTAAGTGTTTTTCCTCCCTGTTTCTCTTGGCCCATTTTCTTAGAGTGATTGAGGACTGCACCTTCAATTTGGATTACAGTAACAGCAGATATTCCTAGTCATGGAGGTACAATCCCATTTTTGGGGTTATTTGGTAGTCACATACCTGCATGACCACTGATGCTCGTACTTCTGTGGTGGAGAAATCAGTTCACATTACAAGATATTTGTGTATATCCCATCCATCACTACTGCAGCTGCCACAGTTCCTGACATGTAGCCCATCTCTCGATGCATGGGCAAACTGCAGGACAAGACACAACACTTCCTACAGCCTTTACGAAGTCCCCTCCCTAAACAAATAGCTTCTCTTCCCCTACAAAACCTCAGTTATTCAGGTTTCAAATGAGTGAATCTAGGCTACTCTTCCTTTAGGACACAGGCAAAGATACTTGCTGCCACTTTAATGAAAAAATACTTAAATCAAGTTATGTTTAACAGTTTAACAATAAACGGTCAGGCAAGCCTGCCTTTCATATAAAAGGGTAGCAACAACTCTCCTGGGAGCTGATGGCTCTTCAGTTAGTTGGGACAGAGTTGCTACACACAAGAAGTCTTCCTAGCTGAAGTATCTTTAACTGAACCTGGTAGCTGTTCTTACTACTTCCTAGATCTAGGGAGACATCCTACCTATTTCCAGACTTCGTATCAGGGCAATACAAGAGCATCCACCCTTCTCCCTTTCCCTGTGGTTTGGTTTCCAAACCAAAGAAGCCCATAATCAAAAGACATACAAGACAGTTATTGTCCTTCAGCAGGGCCTCAAACATCCCAGGGACATGCCCCAGTGTGTCTCCCAGGTATCCCTTCTTCAAGAGAAATGAGATGAAATAGGTCATGCTGTGACTAATCTAACTCCCTCACCCTGGACTGAGATGCAGATAGTTGAATTCCTGAGTTGGAAATCATGCCCTTTGGCCATTTTGTTAAAGAGCTGAGCCAGCTGCTTTCCTGATACTTAGAAGAGTCTATATACTCAGTTACAGTGAACTGAGTATCTCCAACTGAGAAATGTTGTATTTGCACTTTGAGTGTAAAAGTTCATATCTGATAACTTTGACAGCCTCTTCTATTCTGCCATTATATCTCATTAAAGATTGATCTACATTTAAGATTAGATTAGATTAGAAAGTTTCTAATCATACTTGATTTTTAGGGGGATTGTTTTATTTTTTGTTTTTCTTTTTTCTTCTTGGTTTGGTTTTATTTTTTTATTTTGTTTTCATTTTTTTCTACTGACAAGAATAATTTACTTATCATGAGATCTTTAGAGTGGTGTCTCATTTCTAATCCCTTCCAATCTGCATAAATCACACAGAAACTCACTCAGAGCATAAATCAAGGGGCAATAGCTACTGTAGCGGTGCTATGAGGAAAATGAAAATTTATCGGGCATGCTCAGTGGATGTCTTTCACGCAACTATGAACAAACAAACCAGGCGGGACACTTGATTAAACAGCACACGTCTGCACTGCAAAGCAAATTGTGATAGATTTCTAATATTGATTATTTTTAACCAGAAGGATGAGACTGTCTGGTGTTTAAATTCAGGAATGCAGCCAAAAGATACGTTGACCTCACCTCTGCACCGGGAACAATTACAATATTAATTGGAACTGTCGTTCAGGAAGAAGTCACAATTATGTGCCAACTGATTTATTAATTTAAGAGCTAGAAACAAATGAGATACATTCTCCACTGGTACGTGATTTTTGTGGCTTAGGTTGTTGATGCAGAAAAACCTCCAGGTTGTTTATAGTTTTTGCTTAGTGTCTATAATATAATATATTTTCATTTGAATTAATGCACTTCTGATCATCAATAAACAGTTTTAACTTGGTTTTGTGATTAAATTTTCCCATATTTATATTTCATATATTACATTTTCCCATATGTATGTTTTGCTTTTATTTTTCTAAGTAGCTTGTACTACTGAATGCATAAGCACATAACCAGTTGGGACTTGGAGTGCTTCTGCAGTATGGAATTTGCAACTGTCTTTTGAAGCTGCAAATACCATGTTTGTGGGTCCTCTTATTTGCATATGTTGCACTCTAAACAAAAACATACATCGTCTGACCAGAATTCTCAGAAATGTTGAGCTACCCCCTTTCTTTTCTGGCCTTGTCCCAGTAAACTGATCTGATGTGACTACTGATTATCTGCTTGTTCAGTGTGAACACCAAGGCTTCAGTGAAGATGGCAGAGCTTCTTCTGATGGATCTTTTCCATTTGCATGTATATATATATATATACACACACACACACCTACTGTTGTGTCTAAGGGGAAATTACATACCTTTTTATTTCATTAACTGGTGATCTTTTTGGCTTTTTTTCGATGACATTACAGTCTTTGTTGTCTCTCTTTTCCTCCATATTCATGCAGATAGATACATTTTATCTGGAATTAATTCAAAGTTTAGATCATCTTTATCTAGATTCATAAAATTACTCATGCATGAAGAAATATCTTAAAGAGGCAGCCTAGCAAAATCAAAGACAGGAACCTCTTTTCTGACAGATAGGATCTTACATATTTAAATAAAATTGTTAGGAATGTTGGGGTTTTTATGACATCTGCAATATTGACATGATAATGCATATACCTTATCTCACAGAGCTTCCATAGGGCATTTTATTGTGTGCTCAGCACCAACATAATAGGACTGTACCACTGCCATACTTGGAGTATAGCTCTTGAGTATAGGCAGTAGCCCATACCAAATATAAATAACTTTGCCCACAGATATCAGAGTTACATTAATAGCAAGATGTAATTCAATACTCTGGAATCAGGGTGTCTTGATTTCAGTCTTGTGTTTCAGGTTACATGCCTTAAACATTGACTCATGTGTTTTGAAGAACCTGATATGACCTCACTTTCAGTAATTAGATTGTGGATCATCTGGTTCACTGCATCTGCTGCTAATGTCTAACTTCATTCCTTTGCAGCATCTTAGGTATTTATGCACCATCTTAGGTGTTTCTCATTGAAGTAATAGTAGGCTACAAACAGCACTGTGTAATGAAATCTCTGGGACCTCCTGAAGTAAAATAAGGTCAAACACTATTGAGTAGAATATACTGTCATTTACAGTGTACTAATGCCAAGGCTCCACAGCAGAATGTAGTGGTTCTGCCTTCATGCCAGCAGAAGTTCTAGACCTCTCCAAACCACATTCTTCCTTGGGGGAGGAGATCCTACCCTAAAACTCAGTTGAATAGAAATGTATAACTAAATGTAAAAGACGAGCTGGCAAAAAACATATCAAAGGAATGTAAAAGACTAGTTGGCAAAAAAACATATCAAAGGAACATTAAATAAATAATTATTATTTTCTACCTCTTTTCCTTCTGTTCAACTCGTTCTTGTGTGATAATGTACAACCATTCCTCTACAACATAGCACTTTGCATATTGTAGTACCTGAACATTTAAAAAAAAATAAAAAATCAAAGATGTTACATCTGAAAGTCTACACAATTTTTGCCCCAGTGTCTGCCAATGTAGCTCCCCTATTAAAAACTATAATATATGTATATGCACAGATATAATTCACATTTTCAAAACATAGCTCCTTGTCTTTTAAAATTGGGGTGGTAGTGTTTTTTTCTTAATCTTTTTTACCCATCTCTTCCCCTTGTTCTCCTTTTCTTTCCTCAGTGGTACGTCTACTAAATGTAGAGATTGGCAACTATATTGCTAAAAGTTCTATTAATGCAGCATTCAGCCCTGTTCTGGTGATAATTTTAAGGTTCAATATCCTGATAATTGTCAGGGTTAGAAATAGACTTTCTGTTTCATTGGAGAGCTGAGAATTTCAGCTTTTCAGATATATCAAGTGTTATGCAGCATTTATTTAGAAACCTGGCAGATGATGAAATATTGAACCTTAAAAGAGGAGTGACATTTTGATTTATATTAAAAAGGACTGATCCTTCTCTGATTCCTCTCTTCACTATTATCTTTTTGTCAATATGAGAAGCATTTCATCTCTATTTACACCAGAAAGATAGCACAGAATCTGGCCTAAATGATTTTAAGTGTTTTCCACAGGTTTTAAAAAAATCAATGCCCTTTTTTTTTCCTCTCTTATTGACAGTGTAGTTAGATGTATGATATCAAAGTTGCCTGGATTTTACAGGCATAGAAATACAAATTATGCTGCCAATACATTTTTTTAAAACTCAATAAAAAAAAATACTGAAATAGCTTTTCTATAGAAAGTGAAGCTTAAGTAAAATGTAGGATGCAGTTATAAAGGTTTTTATTGGAAGAAGTTTGGTCTGGCCAGCATAATTCACTTAGCCATTTCAAATTTATTGTAATAAAACTTTTATGTCATCACATAACATTGTCTTCTGTATAGAGAGACAGATCTGTGAAAACAGTTTAAGATACAAGCTATTCTTGATGAAGGATTATGGGCACTATATTATCTGTAAACTTGTGTGATGTTGTTTTATTATTGTACCTGTTAATTGTTTGAGGAATTCAATCCTAGATCAGGGCAACAGTTTGTTGTTCAGAAGATTTTTTCCTAAATTCATATATCCCAAGGTACTTTTGAGCTACTTTGAAGACTGAATACTCATATTTACCCACCAGCAAATTGTATGGGGAAAACCAAATCGGGTCTGATACTAAAAGGAAGGAAAAAGTGCTTGGAGATGGCCCTCCAGTTCAGTTCCAGGTCTCTTGTGCAGTTAATCTGATGTCATGTGTTGGACAAGTGACTTCACCTTCAGAGATTTATATTTGTCCTCCCATATAAGTCTCTTTAATCTGTCCAAGGTTTCATAGATCTCAAGGGTCCATTGTTTGCTGTGGTCTTTACTACCACAGTTAATAAAAAAAATGTTCACATTGTCACTATGAATGTGAAATAGCAAGACATATAGCCTGTACTGCAGGATAAAATTTACTGTAGAAGGACAAATCTCATTTATGGTAGATATCTCATATTTTGGCTTGATTAAATACTTTCTAAAAGGAACAATGATTTCATATTGATTCACTGTTTGCAAACATATTTAGAGAAGTATCTCGGAAGAATCAGATATAAAAGAAAAAGTTCTGACAACACTGAAGGAAAGATATAGAGGATTAACTATCTACATTGTCGGTAGCAATGATGTGAATCCAAGTTCCCATTTCAGTAATGTTAACATTAATAGACTTCAGAAAACTCAATCTTCTTCTGCCCAAAGGATAAGTGAATACAATTGTGGCCTTTCATACTGTGTTTCAACCTGTCGTAGATAACTTTTATGAATCCAGGTCATTTGTGATAGCAGCTTATCTGATATCCAAATATTTACTGTTGTTGTTATCTTCAAGGCTAAATAATGCCTTCCACCAGCTCTATCTCTTTTTATACTTGTTCATCTTCAATTTGTTTATTTTTAAAACCTTTTAAATCTTCCTGTTGTGCAGAAAATTGTGTAGCTGATGAAATTTGGTATGTGGTGTTGTCTGTGAGCATTCAACAGAGGCATGGCAATGTCAGTCTCCAGAGCAAGTGACATAATACAGATTTAGCACATAACTTTGAATTACTTTGTCAAAAATTTATTTGAGAAAGTAAACCACAGTATGAGTTCCAAATAGTTTTGAAACATTATATCATTTTCACACTGTCACAGTTTAGGGTCAGGGCAACCCCTTAGATCTCTAACAGATGTTCTCTGTTAAGCCCCCTTCCTCCCCAAAGGGGAAGAGAAAGGCAGTAAGGGAGAGATACTTAGCGATTAGAAAAGGAAACTAGAACAGCTTTAATGAAAATGAAAATAATAATAAATGGAATATATGCAAATATATACAAGACCAGTATCGAACCCAACCATCACCACTGATGCTGTGGAGCAGGCATCGAGAGAGTCCCAGACTGGGCCCTGCAGCAGACAGGAGCTATGTTCAGGAGCTGGATTCTGGTACTGGCTTCAGGAACACAAAAACTTGGATTGAAAGCAGAACTGACAGAGTCCTCCTCAGATACTCCAACGAAGAAACCAGAAGAGGACCCAAACCAAGCTGAGCAAAGCTGGCAAAGCAGGCCAAGAGGGCAAAAAGAAGGGTGAGACCCTCCTGATCCTTCAGTTTTATACTGAATATGACATATATGGGATGGAATCTCTCACCAGTCATCTTAGGGTCATCTGCCTTTTCCACTTCTTCCTGCAGGTGAGGCCTTTCACTTTTCTGCACTTCCCAGTGTGTTACACAAGATCCAGCAGTGGTCCTGGCCTGCACACCAATCCTTGGTAGTAACTCTAAACATGGGGTGTTATCACTGGTAGAAGCAGACACTGCCTGTGAAAACAGGCTGTTAACTTCAGACAGTGCAGTTAGTTAGAAGAACTGAGCTGAAAAGTAAAATCACTGAACAAAATCAGTTCTGTCCTCATTCAAACCAGGACACACACTATGTTATAACAGATGAGGTCTTTTATCAGTGGCATTTAATAAACACTAAGAGACAGTTCATTCCCTGGAAAAATTGCAATAGAGGGTCATTTGGGTCAAAATATTGAAAAAAAAATTTATTCATCCAGAATTATAATTCAATGTTTATACTCCTTTCTTATAATCTCTTGAGCACAGAGACATCTTGGAAAAAAATAGTTGCAATCTGTAGAAGCAAAATACTGAATTGAGTAATACTGGTAGAAAATGAAAGGGAGGGTCAGGTCTCTTCAAGGAGGTTATAAACAATTTTAGCAGTGAAAACTTAGTACTCTCTGTGAAAAGAGGTAATGATCAGAAATGGCAGAGCTCTTGAAGAATGTTTATTTGTTGTAAGCATATCATGTGGCTTTGTGTAATTATATGTTATAGTATAAGGTGGGGTCTCTGCCCTGAGAAGGTCTAAGCCAGCTGCTTTTCCTGTGTTTGACTGCTCCTGGAAACTTCTGAACTGTGTCCTCCAGCAACTGTTGGCAGGAACAAGTGTATACAGGCTGACTTTCAGCTGTGTTTCATTCATTATTTCCTCTTTCAATTTCAGCCTTGCCACTTGGTGAAGTACCAGAGATTATCTGGATGCTCCAAGCAGGTTACAACAAAAAAAGAACAGTTTGTGTACTTAGTGAATAGCCAGAGGCTAGGCAAAAATATTAGCAATGGTGTTGCTCAAAATTGCTGTTTTCCATGTTTTGGATGAATAATTTTGATGAAGAGAAAGTACTGCATGGTGTCACATTACTTGACAGCATTCTGCTGTTGTTTACTAATCAAGGGTCTTGGTGTAGATGCTGTGGTACATGAAATTTCTTGTGGGTCCTACAGTATTAGATCCCTTTCCCTTCTAAGAATTGCTCTGGTTAGGTAAGTGGTCAAATATGGAGACAATCACAGTTATTTTAATACTCAGACAAGAATTATTGTGAAATAATCTGAGCACTCACTATATGTGGATTTTATTTAAGCAATTTGAATTATTGCAATATACTTGAAGTGGAGGACTGGCACTTAGGGCTTGTCAGAATCCAATACATTCTGATGAGGTTCTTTTAGATATTGTCCACATGGAGGGTGTAATCTTTAATATCAGATTTGCTTATTTAAATATAGTTGATGTTACACAGGATTTCAGATTTAGCAGAGTGATAAAAAATGTGTTGTATAATAAAAACAAATTTAAGTTACACTTAGCAAAATATATACAGCAATTGCAAACGCAGTTTGATCATAATACCACTGTGATTCCCATTACCAGTTTCTGTTATGTACTCACAGCTGCAATGCTGGGTGTCCCCAAAAACTGCAAAGGAATACGTGGGTTGAAGCCAGACCAATCCCACCATTCTCCCTAAAGGACCCTGGCAGTTCTTCAGTCTCCATACTCTATCGTGGGCTGAGCCACGTATTCCCCTTCATGTTCGTCCAGCTAACTCATGGAGACGTCACACTCTTGATCAACTCAAGGAGAAATGGCACCAGTTGATCCACTCAACTCCCAACAGATGTCCATCTAAACCAAAGGCCTAGTCCCTTCTATGCTGATCATTTCATACAGTCTTGACAACAGTCCTGCAGGCTTGGAACTAAACTAACACAAATAATAATAGCAATAAATACTCTGTAGTTGTTATTTGTCCTGGGATCCCAAAGTGTTTTACAAAGATGGCAATCGTCTGTACTTCCATGGTCTGTCCTGCATTGTGCTGTTCAGAGGTGACAGTACTTTGGTTTGAAATGTGGATAATGATCCCATACTCTAATAATGGACATTCCCATTACTAAAAAATTGACATTGATCACTAGAAGTGACAATTGGTGGATCTGTTTTCTATTAAATGTTATGTTTTTAATGTGAAACATGATCAACGTCAATTGTTAATGCATTAACCAAATTTTATTTGAAACTTAATTTATTTATGAGTGAATTTGTATTCAGTTGTAACTTCTTGATACAACCAAATTAAACACTTGATGCTTCACAATAATTTGATGGTAGGACTTGAATAATTTGTAAGAGCTTGAAGACTCACTGTTGTAATATCTGTAAAATAGAAAACATTTTTCGATATAACTTTAAATGGTTTATTTTTACTAATAGAAAAGTAGACATTAGTAGCTTATCTATTCACTCTCACAGATGAAGGAGATTGTGTGTAAAATTATGAGATCCACCAGAGACATCTTGACCTGTGATCCTATAAATTGTCTTTGAAAGCAAGATCTGTAATACTGTAGGAAAACAAATTTTAAAAGACCGTAATGAAAAGAGAAGAAAATCTATGCTGTAAGTCTCTAGCATTAATAAATGTACTACTTCAGAGAGTATCTACTGGGGACCTGCTGACAGTTTTCATGTGAGATAATTGCAGATCAAAATGCATTATGATGTTAACTTCAGCAAAGGGATTTTCTGTTTATTGATGCAGTTGGTGACATAGTCATAATAGAAGGTTATATGAAATTTCTCACTTTAACTTTCTATTTTCAGTTATTATATATTTTCTTAAATGCTTGATCTTGAATTTCTCTTCCCTGGACATCTGTTATGAACTTTTTATCTGTAGAAATCTCAGTTTATCAGTCTCAGTAGAAGTCTGATGCAGTTCATGGTGTATATTTTCCAAATTTACTTCAATGGGATATGGTCCTTTACAAAATGTGGAAAACATGCAGGGAACCCCTTATTTTAGGCTGCAACAGGTGATTTGCCAATCCTGTGTTCATTATCATATGAGTTGCCCTTAGGGTGACAGCAAAAATCAAATGAGTGCAGCATAAGATCTAGATTTGAAGCCAAACTTTTGATCCATGCACATGTGGATGCGGCCAGGGTGGGGATAGGATGCCCGACCGAAGGTTGTAGTTGTGATTTATGGAAGTGCTGATCATTTACAACTGCTGCTGAAGTTAATGGGATTGCTACCAAAAATGTATAAAGCTCTGAAGAGAGTGGAATGTTCTAAACCCAAACAGAATCTAGATAAAGACCATAAATTGGCAATTTTGAGTTTTGGTTCCCGCCCCCCCCCCCCTTTTTTTTTTTTCTTTTCTT
>WUAM01000287.1:77420262-77434736 GCA_024336885.1 Actenoides hombroni
CCCCCTTTTTTTCTGTTTTTTTTTTTTTGTTTTTTGTTTTTTGTTTTTTGTTTTTGTTTTTGTTTTGTTTTGTTTTGTTTTTCTTTTTCTTTTTTATGTCACCTCTAAAGATCAGATGTGGAAATATTTTCATTCCTGCTTGCACTGCATTCTGCAACTGCAGTAGTGAGCACCATCAGGAAAGAAATTGCTGCTTTTGTCCTCTAAGCCCCTTTTCCCTATCAACTGTTTCTGAAGCATAGCTATTTTTCCAACTGTTCTGAATGAGTAGGAAAGGGACTGTGGGAAAAAGGATGCTATTCTTCAGTTTCTGAGGAAATTATGTTACCGATTCCTTACACTACACCTTACTACACTGTCAAGTGGAGCTACAGGAAGTTAAAGTGAAAGCCTGAAAACATTATAAATATTCCTTTGATAAGTCTGATGCCTGTTGGCAAAGTTAATGCTACATAAGAAGTCAAATTCTTATTAAAATGTTACACTCCCAACTGAGATGCTGCACCCAACTGAATACACTCCAGATGTGTGAAGATTTGCAGTAAACTCGAGAAGACGTTCACAACCAGATGTTCACCTGGTTTTGTTTTGCTTTTCATTTGTTCCCAGGAGATGCCCAGCAGATAAGCAAAAGTTTGCTGATGAGGAGGAAAAACTTAACACGATCTTAATATGTTATAAATGTGTGGGGAGATATGCAAAACATTGCAACATTTGCAATCTTTTGTTCATACTCAGCTGTACATTTGTAACTGTTATGATAATAAGTGACCAAAAATATTTTTGCAAGTGTTGCACTTGTAACCCATGGGCTTCATACTTTGTTGTTTCTCTTTCTGAGGCTCTTTTCTGAGGAAATGAAAACTCTGTATTCTGCATCTGTGAGATGATCTAATCAATGTTAGAAGAAGAAAGCTGTAACTATAGAAGTTAAAGACAATCATTTAGATTCAGCTGATGGCTGCTACATGGACAAGGCTTGTGTGTGCACTGAGTCCTGTGTCTTAGTGTATGCATTATTCATAATACAACATATAGAATTTTTTTCAGTTACTTTTGTTGAATTGACAGATTTTTGTTCATAGAGTGAGGCCATGTTAATGTCCTAAGCTATTCTTTTGGGACTGTGGTGTTTTTGAAAGGGAATGGAGGAGTTTTCCTTCTTCTCAACATCTGAAGATTTAAGTTAACCAAATGCTTACATTTCCATATGCCCTTTTATCAGTTAAGAAACAGCAGCCCTATGATATGCTTCATGTTGTCCTAGAGTATACCTGAAAAAGCCGGCCAGATTACACACCAGAAGAACTGCTTTTCCCCATTAGTGACAAAAAGAGCTTATGGTGACCATCTTAGGCAGAGACACCTACCTTTCAGATGTCTATGGTTAAGCAGGATGAATCTCTCTGTGTTGATATCGATTCAATAATCGTTAAGTATTTGTAATACTATTAGAGTGTTTACTGTGCATTAAGACTTTTTTTTTCTGTGATGCTCTCTAGAAACTGTTGCTTATAACTACTTCAAGGACTCACAGTGCATGGATTTGTTATTTAAATCTGTGTTTTGTGGATAATACTGCAGTTAAAGCAGATTCTTTCCCTCTGCGACTGAAACAGTTAAACTTGTATTAAGGCAGAGAGGCTGAAACATGGTATTGCCACAGTGCCTATCTCCTTGTGGTACAAGAAGACGGAGTTGACCCTGAAAATTTGAAACATGCTCACTAAAACCACCCTGACTAATGCCACAGAAAAACTGACACTGATGTATTCTTTATAAAACATTAATCAAGGTTTATTTTGATTTAAACTAAGGGAGGTAAAGAGTATGGAAAATGAAAGATAGTGATGACTCATGATTCTAAATCAGACCTATATAAAGTAAAGTGAAGAATGGAGGAAAGGAAAAGGATGAACTTCTTTTTTGAGCTACAGGGAGAAGTAAATAGACAGGATTTTCTGAAACATCTTCATTAAGACTGGATGAGTTTTTTGGAAATCCCATTCAGATTTGCCATTGATATTTTACCTTGAAATTGAAATTTTCAGGGCACTTGGATGAAATTTTTCATTGAGACATCTCAAGTTGTCAACTTCACTTAGGCTGACTTAGACTGCTGGGGAGAAACATGATATAGCATTTATATAATGCTATATAATATGAAGTGTATGAAGTGAGAGAACTTCCTTTCTATATTGCACAGGCTGCTAAAACCACAGAAATAAATTTTAGTCTTACATAATGGTTTTACTGACATTCGTAATAATCTGACTGAATACTCCTTGAAATAATTAAAAGATTCTTTTTATCTTTGTCTGGCATTTTACTAGATGACTAATGCTGATGTTGATGAAAACATGATTACAGGTAAGTTATCAGATAGTAGACTTCTGTGAAAAGGAAAAAAAAAAAAGAAAAAAAAACCAAACAGAAAAATAAAGAAAAGCTTTTCATCCTATGTCTAGTAAGTGCTCATATTTCTAATATTTTATCTGAACACTAACTTTGAGTAGTTAAGTTTATTCAGCACTTCTTGTAGTAATCTAGAAAAATTATTTTCCACATTTAGGGCATTTCACAGAACTCTGATAGTTGCATTTGGATATTGTCAATATAACTTTGATGCTACCTGCTAATCAGCAATTTTTCAAGTTCTGAGAAAAAGGGGAAAGCTGAGCACAAGAGAATGCAGGTTCTACTCTTCTGTAGATCTGTATGAACTAAAGGGAGAGTGTTTCTCTCAAACGTGATCTGCTTAGAGTTTTGTTTTGTACCAGAAGGCAGTTAAACACACTAAAGAACTGTAGATACGGCATTTTCTGATCCTGCCTTTCTCCCTTTTCTTTAACTGACTTTTTCTAAGGGACATGCCTTCTATCGTTGGTCACATGGAGTGTCAAGGCACAGGTAGTCTTTCCAGAAGGAAACATTGACATTTCTGAACAGTAACAGAAAACAAGGATGTTTGTTTACTTTTGCTTCCAAAGAGAATCAAGAATGTAAATGAGAAAAATATAAAGAGCTGATTAGCTATGTGAAATATAATTCTTCCATCCACACTCATATATACTTAAGTTTTTATGCCTTTCATTGATCTCATGTCATGTTTCACCAAGATTCTCTACAAATGTAAATAGCCTGTCTCAGTTGCTTTCTTCAAATATGGGCTGGATCAAGTGTCTTGTGACCAAGTGGCTCACACTACCAGCTTTGGGCTTCCTGGGTGAAGGTTTGATGCCAGGAAGGATCTTAATGACATATAGATGAAGTTGCACAAAGCCCACTGAAGCAGAGCATTCTTTGCAATGCAGGTTCAAGTCCAGTAATCAGCATAATTATATTTGAATTTATTATACAGGTGAAAAAATTCTATTGGGAAATCCGCTATTCATTGATAGTGCTAACAGAGATTCCAAAAATGTTTGGAAATCTAATTCCTTTTTCATATGTGTTCACATAATTTTATTTATTTCGCAAGACATGTTGGTTTACACTTCTTGTTGGAAGACACTCTCTTTTCTCAGAGTATTTAAGATCACTGAAATGCCAACACATGAGACATTAACTACTCCCACTTTGTACTTCTAAGAAATTTTTAGATCTTCTTCATATATGTTATTGTATGTTATGTATCATAAAAAGAATTTCCAAATGCTTACAAGAATGACATTAAGATGATATTTGGGGAAAATATAGGTCAGGATGTCTTCACACTGCTAAAGTCTTAAGAACCTGAAATATGAGCTATCAATGCTTATGTTAGTGATTAAAATGCACACTACCTTTTGAGCAACATTGTAATTGCACAAAAATTGTCAAAGGCCTCATTATAGCAAACTTAGAGCAAATGGCTCTAAAAGACTTCCTGCTATAAAGCAGGAAAAGGGTTCTGACAACTCCAGTGAAGAATGGCCTTTTCCATAGTTTCTAACTTTTCTGAAACCTGCTTTCAAGGACTAAAGGATGAAAAGGAAGATCTTCAAGGGTTGGAGCTAGTTGTAATGGTTTCTCTTATAGTTCCTGAGAGATATAGGCTCTTCTAGAATATAATTTATCTCAGCCAAAAATATGCATCAAAACTACATATGTTTAAAGACACCCATTTATTTTCATTGGTATAAAGGCTGTATAAGACAACTAGGTGTAAAGTAGATATCTACAGTTTAATGGTCTGTGTGAGAAGAATCTTGTCTCCAGTGAGTATAAAAGTTTTGCTTACCTTGTCCCTGTGAGGATCTAGGAAGTCTTTGTAGTATCCTTTCAATATATAAAGGGCACTTACCTATGGAGAGACTTTTTACCAAGGCCTATAGTGACAGGATGAAGGGCAACACTTTTTAAATGAAAGAAGGTAGATATAACAAGTAAATTATTTTTTTATGATAAGAATTGTGAGACACTGGAACTGGTTGCTCAGAGAAGTTGTGGATGCCCCATCTCTGGAAGTGTTCAGTCAAATTAGACGGGGCTCTGAGCAACCTGATCTAGTTGAAGGTGTCCCTGCCCACAGCAAGGGGTTTTGACTAGACAATCTTTAAAGCAACCTTCAAGCCAAACCATTCTGTGATTTAGCTTTTAACTATTTTGTCTTCAGTCATACTTTGTTATACTTTGGTTTAATTAAAAAAAAAATAAAAATTCAACAGTGTTCTTATATCCATGAGTATTCTGCTTAGAAAGATGCTTACATGTAAGATGTTACTTATTAAGATCCCAAGAGGATAATAGAGGGTCTCACCTAAGGAAAAATTTATGAGGAAGATTCAGTTGGTGGGATTATTTGAGGAAGATTCAAA
The DNA here is from genome assembly GCA_024336885.1 of Actenoides hombroni. Classification (NCBI taxonomy): domain Eukaryota; kingdom Metazoa; phylum Chordata; class Aves; order Coraciiformes; family Alcedinidae; genus Actenoides; species Actenoides hombroni. Next base: position 77,425,062 of record WUAM01000287.1, read on the forward strand.
CTTTGTTTCTTGGCTCCAGTCACTGAAAATGTTAACCGGGATCATTATTCAGAGGCACATCAGAAGTATCCAGTTATTCTTAGCTGGGAAATATAGCTTTACTGACAGTGTTGCTATATTACTTTGCATCAGTTGTGGCCAGAAGTTCTAGCTAGAATACCATAATTTTTTTGGAAAATCAATACCATTTTGTCTGACATTCAGCTAAATGCGGAATATCCTCTCTTTGCTTTTGGTTATTTTTTTAAAATGGAAAACCTGTGACGGACAGATCTGAAGGCCCAAACATCTGAAGACCTTCAGATGAACTTCAGGTTGCTTTGTCACACACCACGTGGGGCTCATGAATAAACCAAGGCGACACATTTAGCAACCCGAAAGATTGGACATGAACTTTAAAGGAAAGATTAACACGTAGTGCAAAGTGACTTTCCCCCATGATGACACAGATATGCATTGAACTAGAACACAGTAATAGTTTTTATTGAATGTGAAAAGCGAGTAACATTTAGCTTCCTTATAAAAGGTGTGAAAAGGTCAGCTGGAAGTTTTATCGATGGTGCTTAAAGGAGAAGTTTGCTTGCTGCAATACAAAATTGGAGCTTATCTGAACAGAATCACAGTAAAAAACCAAAACCTGTTCCATAGGACAATTACATTCTAACCCCTCTGTGTATTTGTTTTGCTGTTCAATGCTCAATACCCATGCCTCAGGAGAAAATTATTTTATGATATCTCTTATAATTTAACTACTTTGTGATCTTCCTTACACATTACTGATTTGGTTTTAATGAGTGACATTTTTCTATAGGTTTACAGAAAGCAAGAAATACATTTACATGTATATTGCTTATTAAGCACTTATTTTTACTGTCTTAAACTTATTTTGGAAATACAATGTTTATGTAAGTGTAGCATTTTAGACAGAAGATTTAACTTCTTAGGGAACTTCGTTTTATGGTCCATTGTAGACTCAGTATAAATCTGTGTCATTAAGACCATCTGATAATTAACTTACAACACTTGTTCTCTAAAAGACTTTTTTTTTTTTCTGAAAAGTCATAGCACTACAAACATCTGATCTAATGGCCATTACTAATTCTTATTAACACATCTAATACAGCTAAAAATAATAGGAATGTTTGGAGTGATTTTCAAAGAAAATAATGATTCATGGAGTGTTTGTCTCTTGCAGCCGTTATGAAGCAAAAAGTTTAAATGATGGATAGTTAAATGATGACACATAAGTCAAGGCACTTCATTACAGTTGTAAAATGCAACATATAGAGAAATAGCAATGAATGAAGTGATTAAGGCATTGGTCTTGTCATTAAGAGACTAGTAGTCTGAATATGGTTATTGGTGTGAATTTGGATGTTTAAATTCACTGTTTCTGCTCTCTTGGTCCAAAATGGAAATGATCATTCCCTATATTATTAGCACGATAATATATGAGGCAGGGTCTTCTTACTGTATTGAAGGAACTGGGTACCAATGTACTTTAACTGTAGAATGTTGACCTGTTTTTAATATAAACCTGTGCTATCCCTTCCTTGTTCAGAATATATAAAGATCCTAACCCTTTCTCCAGGGCTCAATTCACAAGAGCATAAATTTTGTTCTGTTGCTTGGGGTTGCCACTAATTATATTTTTTAAACACTGTTTCATTCTGTAACTTCCCTCTGCTATCATTTCAGTCCACTCTGAGTTTCTTGTCCAGTCTCAGAAAAGTCTAACTCTCAAGCATATCAAGTTGTTATCCATAAATGAAGCTTTTTTTTTTTTTTGACTTTTTGAGATTTCTCTTAGAACTAACTTCGTAGTAGCATCTCTGGTTGTTCTTCTTCCTGGTCTCACCAGCCACTGACAACCAGTGCCTTTCTGAGTTTTGTGTTTTCTCTGCTCGTATAGAACAGCATCAACACTCCTTAGTGTTTGCTGAGGTCATCAGCTCCGGTTCAGTAGTGGTCAACCTGGACAATAGTGCTTCCCCCAGAGAAGCTCCACAAGGCCAGGCTCATACCCAGCTGTTCCAGGAGAAAAAGAAAAATAAATACTTTAAAAATTGGATTTTCCATTACATCCTTTTTGTTTCCATTTATAAAGAAAATTAAGAGCTCTAACAGTACTGGTTTCTGATGATGAATTGGGGAAAGACAAATTAATTCAATTCCTACTTTTGTTTTAGAGCATGTTTATTCTCATTAGCTTTTTATGAACTATGCTTATTGATGATAACAGATAAGACTTTGATATTACAGATTTTCCATTTATATTGTAGAGATGGGTTTTCATATTGCCTTATGTGTCATGTTAGACTGTAAAAACCATTGATATATTAACACTTTCTTTTTTTAGTTGAGGCTATGGTAAGAAAAAATATTTGAGTTGTTGAATATGTTAATGATTTTCTTCCTGTAAATTGTATAATTTTACTTAAGTGTTATTTTATTTGAAATATATTCAGAAAAAAAATTTTTTTTTTCTTTCACTCCGCAGCTGTCTGCATATAATATGCTGTGGGTACTAGACACAGGCAATACACTTGAACTAGAAAAAGGGTTGAGACAGCTTAATGTACAGTTTGGTTGTGAATGTGCATTTGGACTCTGAACATAATATAATTGAAGCACTGAGAACTATTGTTAGTTCAAAACCAAATTGTCCTGTTTTACTACCTGGACTGCCAGAGGCAGTTTATCTGAACTAAATAATCCCGTGTCCCAAAACACTTTTGAAGTCTCTTAATTTATCTGGGTGAGGTAACACACTGATATCCTATTGCTCTTTCTAGCTGAGCCAGTTCGGAAGTCACACAGATACCTTTGCCTGGCACTGTGTTGTGATATCTAGACAGATGCCAGGGGACAAATGTTGCTTTCCCCCTCCTTGATTTGCTCATGCTTAAGAGTTAAATGTGATTAAAACTGTTCAGGATGTCTTCTGAAGACTTTAGGATCTTTAAAGACCAGGCCAACATCTGTATTTAATTTAAGAATTTTGCACAATTTACACTGATATGGTCCTTGCAGGATGCAATTCAGAACAAGTCCATATCCTTCTACACAGATGAGATATAATTTATGCATTTTCAGTAAATCCTGCACCTCCTTGTTATTATCAAATGTGACATTTAAAAAAGCCTGGCAATACAAAAACTTCCCCTCTCTTCTGAGTAGCTGAGTGGAAGGACATGTTGGCCTGGGTTATTACTGGAGCTTTCAGCATTAATTTACATCATTTTCAAGTGCTTTTGGGACACTTTTCTCACCATATAATTTCCTTCTTTTCCTTTTTGACTCTATACTCTCTCTCGATTACAGCGACTGACTTGAAACCACTTAGCATGTGCTTTGTTCAAAGGACAAGATGTCCCTAAACCAGTTTCCCCTCCAGTAAAAACATTTGTCACCTTTTTCTATCTAAATTTGTGCACTTCTTTTCAAGATAAGAGTATCTTTTTTTCCCCTCAAAGAATTTGCTTAAAATCCATTAAAAAAAAAAAATTGTCCAAGCTTTTTGTGTAGATTGAGGTGGTTACTTTAGAAAGCACACATAAACTTTTTAAAATATATTGTCTCACAACAGTACATCACTTTTGCTTTTTTAAAACATCTTTTATGTGGTAGACTCATATCCAATATGGAGTTCCACCTGTTGTTGATTAAAGAAGCTGTGCGATAAGGCTAAAATACACTCCTACTTCTAATACAATTTTCAGATTTATGTTTTTAATACAAAAAACTTATTTAACATGCATAAAGTTTCTGCTTCAGTTGATGTTGCTGTTCTCAAATCCCTACTGTTAGAAAGAGTGGTTTTCTAATTCCTAGTTGGCATATATGAATACAGCTTCATTGATTTCAAGAGCATTAAGGTTGATGGTGCCAATCTGGCCCATCCAGGTGTGCTATGACATTTGGAAAGAAGCGAACTCACAAGATTCTTTAGGATGACTTGTCAGAGCAGTGACAAGTTTTGTTTTAATCACGAGGACAGATAGTCAAAATAACAACCACTTTTCTGTTTTAGAATGAAATAGAGATTATCCTAAGATTTCCTGAACAACTATTTCCTAAATATATGGCAAGACATGTATCACTAAAATGAAAAACAGAACAAGTAAATAAATGATGATTCAGTTCCAGACAATCACAATTCACAGCTTCACAGTAATGACCAACTATTAATAAATAGTACCAAAATATTTCATAAAAGATCTAGGGAGGGATAATTTGTATGTGACACCTCATGAATGAAAAAGGATAGGGATGGCAAAATAAGGCTTGGAAAGCAATGCAATGCTCAGGCAAAATTGTCACTGTGTTGACTTTGACAGATCAACTACAGCTTTCAGTTGGGACTAGGACAAATACTGTATTTTTGTTGACTTAACTGATATATGAATTTGTCTTTTGTTTATTTTATTTTTGCTCAACATTCAGTTTTTCCAGACTCTTTGTACTGCTAAAAATTGTTATCACTTTTGCTATCAAGTAGTTTCCAATGAAATTGATATATGAACATTTCCATGAATTCATCTGTGTGGACTTGGGTGGAAGTGTTGTTCATGTCAATCTGCCTCTTTTGAAAAACACAAAATTTCTTTTCACTGTACTGCATCACAGTTCATGGCCTGAGGCAAAAATGGAGAAAAAAGGTGGGAGCTCCTTTGTGTTTATACCTCAGGGAAGAAATACTTCGTTATTAGACCAGCTGGGAAGAACTCTCATGTCCAGGTTCCTGCTGAGACATTCGGCAAAATAAAATAAATAAAATAAAATAAAGCAAAATATTTGCACTTTTGACTGTTGTAATGGATATGAGGTTTGTCTTATCTTAATCAATGTAACACTGGTATAACTGCGTTCATTTCCGAACCATGCCATATATTTCTTCACGTATATTCTTTCACATATATTGCCCATATTTTTTTCACTTTTTTTTTCACATCCTTAAACTCTGAGATTCTTTGTTGCTGATTGCAGAATATAAAGGGTATTCATAATGCTTTCTTTTTCATATATTTTTCTCTCTTATCTTACTCAAGGATAAGGTTTGGGCACTTGCATCTTATTTTGCATATGTAGATTGCTACAAAACTGAGTCTTGATTTTTCCTGGTACTTTGAAGGGTTATTAGAGTAGTTATGATAGTAGCAATAATAATAATAATAATAGAAAAAAACCACAATTCTTGCATCTTATATTTTTTAACCCCCCTCTCAGCACTACAGCAAGAATAAGCACGCATGCAGAAATTTCAGTCTTACAGTCTACAGCTAGGATGATTCCTTTGAGCATGTACTGGAGGGCTATATTGTTGATACTGACGTCATCTAGCAGTAAAAGCTGCCTGGTAAAGAGCATTCAGTGAGCTGATGACACACACACTTTTCCCACTCGTAGGTGACTATACATGATATGAGTTTTCTTTTTTTTCTTTTATTGTGTAATATCCTGCAGAGGCTACTTTTGAAAGAAAGCAAGTTCAATAGAAAAAAGATTAACAGCAGAGACACAGACAACAGCCTTGGAAAATATATGTAGATGTACTTCTGGAGAGAAAGAGAGAAGGAAAAAGAACTGTTGTTTGAAAACTTTTGCAAGTAAAAAGGATATCAAGGACTCAGAGCAATGTGCTGACATTCAGGAACACGAAAAACTGAAGTAACCCGTGAAGAAAAATGTCCAGAGTATATTTTTTTTATATAATTCCAAGGTATGGTCTTGGTCTTATTGACATAGTTTTGGTGATTTCCCTGGCATCTTTCCTAATGCATGGAGGTTTAGATGAGAACCCAGCTGGTGATGAGCTCCAGAAACTTTCCAAAGGTTTTCAGTATCAGTGGTCATTCATTCCCACTCTAAATGAATTGAGTCCATGTGGGAGGAATTCAGGTGCCTAAACAGAATGTATGTAAGGACATTTTTAGGTATGCTAAGAGATATCCTGGTGTGTGTGAGACATTCACATGGGCCAACAGATGAAACATGGGAATGGGATTTATGCTCCCCTGTCACAGAGGAGTAGTTTCACTCACTTAAGTCACTTAAATCACTTTTCATGGAATCCTGATTTAGGATCCTGATGACTACTCCAATTTGTCATAGAGGGAGTGAAGAACTAAGATTTATTTTAAAATAACCGTCAAAGTCATTTATTTTAATATAAATTTGTAAAAGTGTGACTTAACAGAGTGCAATGGCAAAGGTTCACTCCCTGGAGGTATTTAAAAGATGGATAGAAGTGGTATTTAGGGACATGGTTTAGTGGTGACCTAGCAGTGCTGGGTTAATGGTTGGGCTTGATGACCTTAAAAGTCTCTTCCAAACAGAAAAAAATTCTATAATTCTTTTATGTGGAAGAAACTTAAAAAGGTTGGAATTAGGTTGGAGTGATGTAAAAGTGGAGAAATAATTTATGCAGAGATAAGGGAGATAGATTGAGTCAGGTTTGAGTTGCAAAGATTCTTCTGTAACTTTAGAATAGCAGCAGTTTGAGGTTCGTTAACACTATCATAACAAATCAAATTATTAGATTATATGATTTTCTAGACACACTCAATTACTCAGTAATCAACAATTTGTTATAATAAAGCACAGTGATTTAGGTAAAGATTCAACAAAGTTTCTAAATTAAATTGCACACACACACAGAGATATAGAGGTTCACCTATGATTAAGACATTTCTTTCTCTGCAGATTATAGTAAAATTTGGTACCAAATGATCTTTGAACATTGCGAGATTGAATTATGGTGAATTACTCACTCTTTCAAGCTTTTTGTCATGAGGTGGAATTAGAATTAATTACTTGCTACAATTCTTTCAACAGTGTCAATCTTCCATTGTGAAATATGGGGTAGCAGCCTGCTGTGATTTTGGAGGGCTCTCAGGGGCCTCACTTCAGGATCAATATTTATGGGGTCACAAGATGATTGACTTTGGTCAGTAGCTTTCCATTTTGGCTGCAATTTTTGCCAAGTGATCTTCGCAACTGTCAGAGTGGATTTTTGATTTGGAATGACAGGTCTTGGGTACATTTCCCAGACAACTGGAGTTCCAGGTGAGGTTAGGGACTGCCTAATCATCCCAACTCATTGTATTTTCACCAGGACAAAAAAGAACTGGATTGTCTCAACTCACTACCCCAGTAGGCAAGGTCAGAAAGTTTCAGATTGTTCTAGAACACTGTACTTGAAATTGAAACAAGAACAAGATTGGGCCTACTATGTCTGTAACTAAAGAAATAACCATGTTGACTGCTATCAGTGTTGCAATGTGGACCAGCGCAGGGGGGCTGCAACACCACAGTCCTCTGACAGCTAGAAGCAAAAGCATGTCAAACAGCAAAAGATGCCTGTGTTTACATGGTCAAATCATCAAAGTCCATAAATCACTTCTTCCTTCTTCAGACCATGTCCTTACACAAACACATATACACAAAAGAAAAAAATATCCTTGACTGGCATTAAATAGATGAGCTAGTTTGAGATGAGCAAATCAATTGCTGCTACTTTACATGGAGACCTATGAAGTGGTAACAAATATTTAAGACATAATCAGACAAGTGATCAAATAGCGACATTTAATGAAGAATTTCCTCTTCTCACAAAATGTTACCAACATTCAACTGAGCCTGAATAACTCCTTTTGGCATGACCTTAATGAACTGAAATGTGAACTGAAATATATTACTCTAAAGAAATTATCATTGCCTTCTATGTTTCACTTACCCATTTTTATTTTGTGTTACAATAGTTGGAGAGCATGCACATGATTAGTGTCTGTATTTTGTATAAAGAATGGTAACTTAAATAACCTGCCACTGACAGTTATTTTCAAAAGTGGGAGCAAAGTACTGGCAGCTTTTGTCTTCAGGTTAAAGAACATAATGTTAAAAGGTCTGAATGAGCTAAACTTGTGGTTATCCATGGCCCAGTGGTTAATGTGTTTGCCATTTATATTTTTATTCTTTTTGCTATGCTTTACACAAATTGCTTAGTTGATTTTAGTTCCTTGCATCACAGTGAGCATAAAATGCATCTGTAGATATTTGTGTCTACAAAATTATGTGTATAAAATTGATGCCTAGTTAAAGATGAGTTGAATATCTTGCCTTTAGATCAAATTTAAAATCAGTGATGCACCACGTAAGAAATATTGCTCTTAGGGTGCTTCTGTAGTTACTGTTATATGTCTCATGGGGCTTTTAAAAGATAATTTTCTTTCATTCTTTCATTCAATTCTTTTTTTTTTTTTTTTAAATCATGCACTATTGTTCCGGGCACAATACTGATTTAATTCCAGTCAATATAACTCAGTAATTTCAGTAACTTTCCTGTGACAATGCTACACTCAGAATCTTGATTATGGGAAAAAAGTAAGCACGCTGCTTTTATATATATATAAACAAAATAATTTATTGTTTGTATAACTGAAATATCAGCAGCCAAATCCAGGAAGTGTTATTTATTGAATTCTAAAAGTTACAGAAAAGAGAAAGAATTATTCACTTAAAACTTTTATACACATAGTTCTAATTTTCTACCCTTGTGTTCACCCTTCTGTTCCTCTGGGTCCCAGGTCTGGCAGTTGTATTCTGGTGGTGTTTGTCTGGGAGAGTGTTACAATGTTTGTGTTGATGGTTTCTTCTTCCTTTCCTTAGGAACTACCCGAGGTCCATTTTCAGATTTATCTAACATGCTTTTCCATCTACCTCTTCAACTGTCTGCAGTTCCACATTACATCCAAAACTTAGGGTGTAAGGTACCTCTGTCAGATATGAATTCATTCTCTTTGTTGCCTCTGAACCTAGTTTTGTCCAGTTCCTGGTCTGTTTATCTCTATGTAAGTAACCATGGGCAAGCTGCCTCTGACACCTGTCTGTGCCCATCTCTTATCATCCCTTGCCTGTGTTCCTCTGTACCATGTTCATAGAATCACTGAATCACAGAATCCTAGAATGGTTTGGGTTAGAAGGGACTTCAAAGATCATCTAGTTCCAACCACATTGCTATAGACAGAAGACATCCCTCTAGACCAGGTTGAGCAAGGCCCCATGTAACCTGGCCTTGAACACATCCAGTGATGGAGTGTCCACAACCTCCTTGGACAACATGTTCCAGTGTCTCACCACCCTCAGAGTGAAGAACTTCTTCCTAATTTCTAACCCAAATCTATCCTCTTCCAGTTTGAAGCAATTACACCTCATCCTATCACTACAAGCCCTTGTAAAAAGTCCCTGCTCAGCTTTCTTGAGAGGCCACAGTGAGGTCACCCCGAAGCCTTCTATTCTGCAGGCTGATCAACCCCAATTTTCTCAGTCTGTCCTTGTAGGAGAGGGTTTCCAGACCTCTGATTATCTTTGTGGCCCTCCTCTGGACCTGCTCCAACAGATCCCTGTCCTTTTTGCTCCAGAGCTGTACACAGTACTTCAGGCGGGGTCTCACAATAGCTGAGGGGGAGAATAACCTCCCTTGATCTGCTGGCCACAGGCCATGTTCTTTGTCTTCTCAAGGCCTCTGCTATTCTACCATGACTACATCATTGCGTTGGAGTTGTATATATTTTATTCTATGTGGAATAACCGGTTATTATTTCTGTTTATATAAAGTACAGTTGTATCAGACAAGGATTTTTTAAAAGTATTATAAATTAAATAAATTCTAAA
>WUAM01000287.1:77434836-77448330 GCA_024336885.1 Actenoides hombroni
TTCAGAAAGTGCAGTTAGTTAGAAGAACTGAGCTGAAAAGTAAAATTACTGAACAGAATTAGTTCTATTCTCACTCAAACCAGGACAGGGGTGAAGTATGCATTTTATTCAAATTTATTTCTACCACACAAAGTCTGGGAATTCCTCAATATTTATTATAAAATGTTAAGTAATGCTCGACTGTGGCACTGAAATTAAACAAAACACGACCAACCCTTGTGACTCCCACTATTTTTCATTGTTATTCACTTTAGATCTTTGTCATCCATCAAAATTCCAGTGGACTGCAAGTTCTGACCTTTGACTTACTGTGTTTGAAGTAGCATAAAAGTTTTGACCCATCCAATCAAAATTTTTGTGATTTTTTTTTTATTATGCTTATTTTCATTGTCAAATTAATCACTTGTCAAAAAGCATTTCTTAGCTTTGAAAGGAACTGTGTCCATTTCTTCAGTTCAATAACCTGAAACTGCCAGAAGTGAACTGCTCATCTCACTGTGAATAAACTGAATTGTATTTGTCATTTCTGAGCTTGCTGATAGTTTCGCCCCCTAGCAAAGTGCAGTCTTTTGTGATAGAAGAGATATTGTGTATTTAACTGTATATTGAGTTTTGCTGTTTCTTTTCATGAGTGGGTTGATTATTGATGTACATCTCATGAATGAGGAGGAAAGTTTGTGGTCATTAATGACTCCAAGAGCAACAATATCTTAAGCAGCACCTTTCACATGAATGCTGTTTATTAGTTCTGCCAAAACTATTCCTAGATCCTTAATTATTGATCAGAGCTTTATTTTGCTAGGTGCTTAGAAGTACAGGAAAAAATGTGCTTTTTCATGAAGATTTTCAGACTTCTTTCTTTGTCTCAAATGTTCTCATCTTAGCCTAGCACAACATCCAATTAAATAAGACAGTCACCCAGTAGAAGAGATTTTTCTTGAAACTTAGAACTGCTAGCAATTTAGGAAAGATAGATGAATTTATCTGTTGGCATACACAATTGTTCTTCCCCAGTCAGTGCTGGATGCCTTCAATTCCCAACCAATGAAAAATGTCAAATGTACATCAAGATTTGAAGTACATGTTCTGATTCTAAAATAGAGCCTTTGCCAAGCAGGTCAAAGGTAAACTTTAAACTAGTTTTACCTGTGAAATCAAGTGTTATATTTAGAGAGATGGATTGATTAGAGAGAAGGGAAAACCAGGCCCTTCAGGAATATTTCTTTTTTTCTTGTCATAATTAAGAGTTCTCATATCTGTTAATTCTGAACTTATTAACTCTAGGGAAGAAATTCCTTCCAAAATACCTTTCATTTAGGCATATTCATGTAATAAATTCTGATTTTGGGTGTTTCTAATGTCAGTATAATATGAGAATTTTTACATCATATCTTTTCCTCCATGTTTATTTTCAATCAAAGATGAACTCTTGCCTGAATCTCTATCTTCCTTAAAACACTGGAGTTTTCATATCACATGAAGGAAGGATAAATATGAACCAGTAATTATTAACTTCTTGAGATATGAACTGAGATAGGTGACACACAGAGTTCAATGATCTTTCTTTTCTTTAAACTGTTTCATAATAAATAAGTGAGATGAATCACTGTGTAGGGACCCTGTGTTGCACTCTGTTCTGTGGAACATCCTGCCATGGTTTATCACATCAAGTTAACGCAAGAGGTTCAAAACAAGAGAACTGACTGACTGAAGATTTTGGTCCTTTTAAATCAGTTATCAGTTGTTTGGCTGTTTTAAGAGCTGTTTATGTCTTTGCTGGTCTTTAAAGAACACATTTTAATAATTTAAAGCTGTGCTTTTTCACGTGGCTGATGCTAAACATCAGCAGAATGCAAAACTCAAGGTTCATGATCAAACTTTGCTTCTATAAATGAGTAATTTCCACAGTAATTTCCCTGGTGTATATATAATTTTAAACTTTCCTGTAAAGTTAAAAGTTACTTCCATACACAACATATTTTTGACATAGCTTTTCACAAGACTATAACTTTCTTGAGATGATAAAAGCTGGGTAAACTTGGTAAAACCTAGTCTACAGGATGAAGTGTTAAGATTTGTTCTTTTCCTCCATTTCACACTGAACCAGGTGCCAGTTTTGAATGCCTCTGTTCAGTTGTACCATATGAAACACTCAAGAAACAGTAATGGAAACTGGTATGAAATCATGTGGCTAATGACACCCTTCTCATGCTTGCATGGGTAAAATAGGAGAAGGTCCCAGAAGGTTAATGTTTTAATCAGATTGAAAATCGTAAAGAGATTGAAACTGCAGATCTATTGTACATGCTCCAGATGTTCTGTTTTGATGCTCTGTGTAGTTTAGCTTGGGACATCACGCTCCTGTAAGCTGTCAGAGGATGTATATTAGCAATCTACAGAATCTACAGCAGCACTGTGGTCTCTCTACCCTTGGATGTCAAAAGAAACTTTCATTTTCTGAGAACCATAGACTCAGCAGCAGTGGATTGCAGCTCTTCCTGAGGTTCCTTTAGTGAAGGGAACTGAAAAGTGACTAAACAAATAAATTGACAGAATTCTGTATAAATAATTGCAGACTGTTTCCTCTTCCAAGAAAGCCTGCCAAATGTGGACTTCTTAAACCCCTCTTTCATTCAGTACTATATAAACTACACTTCAAGTAATTGTAAATAAAAGATTTTCCCTAGCTATTTTTTTCAACAGCCTTACCAAAACTGGGATAAAATCTCATTCACAAAGTTGACAGTGGGATGCTCTCCAGGTTGAACTGATATTCAATGGAGTTTTTGATTTATTTTAGAGCTTTTCTCCTTACTGGTATAAAAAAGATAAAGTCAAAATTGTAATTGCAGTTAACAGATATGTAGCATTACCAATAGCTATCCAGATCTATGTAATTTAACAAGAAAACTCCAAATTAATTGTATCATAAGCCAATGTTTGTTTATCTCTTTTTGGTCATTTTATGACCAAAATTACCTTGTTTATTGGGAAAAGAAGAAGCAGATTTAACAAATTAAAATTGTTATTTATAGGTTACATTGACATCCAGTTTTATCTTCTTACTGTAGTTATTTTCTTTGAACAATTAGAGAACAAAATGGACTGGCCTATTTATTGACAGCACTGGAACAGGTGCCCATACAATCATTCTTTTTCAAGCCCACAGTTTAATGAAGTGCACTTCCATGTGTTCACATAGGTATTCAGTCTTGATCTCAAGTGTTGAAAGGTGCATGAAGTGCTTTTATTAATTATACTGGTAAACTGTCTTCATTATTTCTAGCTTGAAATTAGTGCTTGCAGTTTCAGTTTTCACCTTCTGGATCTTGTTATGTCATCTTTTTAGACTAAAAAAACCTTGCTATAAAAAGTATTTCTCCCATCTAGGTTTTTTCAAGCCATCATCAAGCCACCATTTATCTTTATCACTAGAAGGTATTTACATGACATCATAAATGTAAAAAAAACCCTTTGTTATGCTAGTTGAACAATAGTGTCCAAATAAAAGCCTTATTGATACAGTAGATAGGCTTTACTTTGTATTTCCTCTACTGGCTGATTTATGTAGAATAAGAAAGCAGAAGTCCTTCAAGAGACTTTAGGATTACTCAGTTCCATGTTTTGGAGTTGAAAACTATATAAATATAAACTATAGGTACAATCCATATTTTTAAAGGTGGTGATAAGGAGCCACTGGCAGACTCTGAGAGATGGTGGAAATATTTCTGTCACTTGGAATGTTTGCATGAAATGGAGAGATTCTGAGAGGACCCAAGTCAACGTGTAGGTGAATGTTAGCAACATCCCGTTTAATCCCTATGTTTTAGTAATGAAATTAAACAAATTAAAAATAATCATGATGCAAGGAAATGGTAAGAGGAAAACTGTGGAGAGATTGCCACATTAATGTCTGCATATTTGCAAAATCAAAGAGCTAGTCACTCTCATTGGAGCATCTCAAAAACAGTGAGTTGGTTAAGATACAAGTTTGTGTGTCTTATATTTTCTGTTTGAGACGATTTGAAAAAATCAGAACCAAAATCTTATTGCACTGCAATAACACTTTATCAGGAACCATTAACCTTCCTACCCTCCCAACTGTGAAACCTTATCTGAAAGTTCAGAACATGTGACAGAATACCTTGATACTCTGATGCTGCTGCCTTCATAAAGAAGGAATTGCAGCTCTTCCTTCCCATAAAAACTTCACATAAAAATCTTGGCTTGTTTTGAAGCTTCTGTTCAGAAGGATTTTCAGTGCCAATTTTCTAGAAAATGATGCATAGATACTTTGTCTATTAAAAGTGTTTAGAAATTGTCTGGTTTGTTTTCATTTATGATCTATGGGAAATATTTGCTTTTAAAATATTTCATAGAGAAAACAAAATTCCCACATGACCCCCAGGTATTTTCTTTTTGATGAGTGTATGCAGATGAAAGAGAGAAAGTTAGAAATACAACTGTGTACAGGTATGTTTTGAATAATGAAACAGTGAAGTTTGAACATTGTGTGTGAACTAGTGCTGTGATGGTTTTGCACAAGATACAAAGATCTAGATAAATATTCAAAAATGTATTTCATGTTCTTCCGATAATGAAGTTTTACCTTAATATTTTTATCAGTGTACATTACAGCAAATATTATCCACAAATATTATATGAAGAGTCAACTCTGCCCTAACTTCTGCATATATACCAAGATATTGCTGATTTTGAAGAGGTGTGCTGACACATTGCATGAGGGATATATGGACTCTAAAGGAGCACTTGAATTCAAGTTCGCAGTTCAGAAAAGCATCACTTGTTAAGCTAACAATTCAGTATGTTGTAAACTGAAGTCTCAGGGACTTCAGACATGGCTTTCAGTTCTTTAAAGCTTAAATACTGTTCTGGGTAAGGCCCTTAAAACAAGCCATCCAATATGACTTGGCATTTAAAGTTCAGCCAAATAATTTGATCCTCTCAGTAAATAAAATGCAGACACTCATCAAATGTAGTTTATCATCTGGAATGATAATACCTCCAGATTTTAAGTAGATTTACTACGAGTCTCTTTTCTAATAGCAATTGAAGTTTTCATTTATATATAAAGATGTCTTTTGAGTGTAACAAAATACGGCTTTCATACACCTAAGTTGGGGCCAGGTCAAAAAATAAGGATATTAATGCCTCATATTATTTTGCTTCAAGTTTAGGAAGAATATAAAAAAAAATATTTTCTTTCCTAGTATTTTTTAAACATCTATTTTAGATTGTGACAAAGTGTTACACCTCTTGTCTGTATGTGAGACTAAGGTTATTATTTTCTACATAGATGTTCACATATGACCAAATATATCTTACAACTGCAGTTAGCAGGCACCTCTTTCTGTGCATTAGTGCTTATCTATCTTTCTTTGAATATCCATTGGTTTAATGAAATGAAGGATTACAACCAGTCTTATCCCATATAGAAACAGAAGCTGAGACAGTTCCTTGCATAAAGGACCCCTGTCAAAGCAAACCTAACCTCATCACTAGAAGGACTAGAATCTCTTCAGATCATCATACCAAGGCTACTGTCACTTAAATATATACATATAATAAGATAGTGCCCTTCTTTGTAAAACAGAAGTATTAGTAAAGACAATTTATCACCATATCGGAAATTCCTCTATGGATCTACCTCTAGGATATAGTTTCATAAGATGCATGTTTGGCATACAAAGGCAGCTTAGGATATTTTTACAGTCCTGTCTTCCTATGATGCTGTTTGCCTCAGTCTCTCTTGTATTAGTACAGCTGTTTGTGGGTTTGTGTTTAACTGCCTCACTGAGATGAGCAAATTAGAAGTAGCAAATGGTGTGGGTTGGAACAGGGTTGTGAACTTGTGATAGCTTTGCTGCCAATGCTATTATCTTCTAAAACTGCAGACTATGGTTTTTCTTCACACAGACTCAATAAAATTGATTATGAGTTTTAAGTGAACTTCTATTACTATAATTAGTATTTCAATCTCATTTATAATTGTCCATATGGTTTTCCTTTCCTTTTTCCCCAAATGATGTATTTAATTAACTTACATATCCTCTAAGTGATTATCTAGCTATTTTAAAAGCTACAAACATCCACTTTTATCCCAAATTCCTCAACACCATGTCACTGTTCTTCTGTTGCCATTGCGTGCTCCCTTCTTGATGGCAGATGTATGCTCCACAAATGTTAGCTAGTAGCAGCTAGAGTATATGAGAAAGTAGCTTTCAATAAAATATCTTAGTGAAGATGTTTCAAATATTTCTCCCCCACGCAGCCTATTTTTGAAGTACTGTATTACTTATGTGGGAACATCATTCCAGAGGATAAGCTCCAGAATAAAACTTAATTGAAAAGACACCTCAAAATTACTCTTATTTTAGATTACCTATAGGAACTTCTGGTAGGGGTGTGCAAGAGTGCACTAATTGCAGAGGTTAGTCTTGAAATATCAACTGCTGACATCAGAGAGAAAACTGCTGAACTTGTTTGTACCTGGGTCATGGTAGATAAATACAATGAAATAAAACAGCTTCTTGTTGTTAATTATTGAATAATGTAACTTTTATAGATTGTTACCTTTGTAGTATTTTTTTCTGAAAGCTAAGTTGCTCTCAGGCATCCATGTTTCCCCCAGTAATAAGGCTTTCTAATAAAAGTCTTTGCACATAAGAGCAGTTTATTGATAACCAGAGGTCATTACTGAATCCATTGTAAGCTGCTTGATTCATAGAGTTAGACATTATTTGCAAAGTGGCTTTCTCAAAATCATACTCTGTTGTACACCTCAGTGTGTTTAAGGGGCTTATGAATGTTGCTAACAGAGGATCGAGTAAAGCTTAGTTTTAGTCTGATGATGAAAGTAGCTGGATGTTCAGCTGATGTGATGTGAGCTTAAGCTGTTCTGCTTCTTGTCATCAGCTAGTGTGAGTATTTTGATAATTTTTCATGGCTTCTTCCAAAAATGCCTGGATTATAAGAATGTGGTGAGATCAGGAGCTCAAGTGATCTCTATGGCACTAGCATGAATATGGAATATTCATGCTCACATAGTGAACAATTCTGGGATCATATCAAGATTTGAATTTGCAACAGTATCTTATGTTATTTACAAATATTATTAATATCAGCAGATACAAATATCAGAGAACACAAGCCATGATTACCAGTTTACAGAGCAAATTGATTCCCTCAGAATTTTAAAGCATTTATTTATTTATTTAATAATTTTTTCCCCATGAAACAAAAGTTAGAGTATTGCTACTGTTTTGATAATATTACTTGCAGTAGTAACATGACATCTGACAGTCCACGTGGTATGAGGTTAATAAAAAAAAGCTATCAGAGAGATGAATGAGAGGAGAAGAAAATGGTGGGAAAAAAAAGATATGAAAAATAGATGAAAAGGAAGAGGAAGGAAACCAGAAAAAGAAGGAAATAAAGCTAGAGATCAAAGACCCTCAGGAAGGGGCACCATGAGAAGCAAAGAGATTTTTTCTAGATAAATCTAGTAAGATAGAAAATTGTGGTTAATTAAACTCTCTTGAACAGTGCCTCTCTAACAAGGAGACCTACGCAGACATCATCAAGATCTACCTGCAGGTTGATGTTTAATTAACTGTACAATGAAAAAAGCTCTTATCACAATTCTTCCTGTATGGTTTCTGAGAGTTTTTAGATGGAAGACTGCAGCATTTCATGGTCTTGCAGAAGGAAAGCTACCTTTGTAACTAGACTATGAACAATTCACAGTCCACCAAAGGCAGTTAAAAGAGGCAACCAAAATTCATAGAACCAAGAGGTTTTTGGAGTCTGCAGTTTCTAATATCACCTGTACCTGAGAATTTGTGTTATTGGGTGCTATTAATCTCAGAAGAAACAATCCTTTTGTCTGAAGAACAGCATCAAGGAAAGGTATTACTGCTGAACTTTCAGGAAAAAAGCCAGTAGTTTTCTTCTGTTCTTTTGTATGTAGCTTTTGATCATTTCATGTAACAACAGGCAATTGTGCAGATTAAATCAGAGATATGCAGCAACTGATTTTAAATCATAATAAAGAATGTTTTCCACATTACAAGTGAAATCAAAAGAGAATCTATATATAATACAAAGTAAGTAATATACTCTTCTTACAACATAGGAACTTTTTCTTCCAAGATCAGGTCTTTTTATGCCATTGCTGAATATTATCTGCACAGTTTTATCAAAAGCTGGTCCAAGTATAATACTGTAAACTGGCCTTCATGTCCTCCTCTTTCAGTTGGCACGTCAGACCTAGGAAAAATGGAGCAGTCCAACCAAAGGTGGCCAGTTTGAACAGATTTTGACATGTTTGCTGTGATGTGCTGATTGTTACATTTCCATTGCCTTAAATATTATTTTTATTTTTATTTTTTGTGCTATGTCATAGTTGGCTGAGTTACTAATAAACAAACAAGTATTCAGAGAGATACAGGTTCTTTCCCTCACTTTTCAGCTTGGATCTCTGTTGAGTTATATAATCTCTTTCTGACTAAGCTTACCAATCTGAAAGTGGTAATAATGATAATTAACTTCATTTGTAATGCATTTTCACATGTAGAGATGAAAATTGCTCTGTCTGAGATAATATTTTGTATAATTTTTCTCTGCATGGCTTTCTTGTTTCTTTTCTGGGATACTCATATCAAGATGGGTTTTTAAGTTAATTTCCAACAGATTTATTAGTCATTTATAATTCATATTCAAATCAGTAATTAGTGACATTCTAAAGAAGGCCTTGAAGATTTCCATTCAATTAATCTTTAATGTTCTATTATTTGTATAGAATATAGAGAAATGCACAGGTAATACATAGATTGCTAGCCAAACCATTAAATATATCAAATTCATTGTTATAAGAAAGTGCTGAGTTGTAAACTGGAGGGACATGTCTCTGACAGAAAAAGAGCATCGTTTGATGTGTTTTCCTAGACTCCGTCTTACATGATGTAGTTGCACTCTGCCTCCTACACAGTGCTGGATGTCCAGAGTCTTCTAATTGAGGAGTAATTTGCTGCAGCTTCCACGAGCTCAGAAGCAATGTATTAGTTTGAATTTATAATATTCTTTCCCTAATACTTTGTAATTGTCTGCTGGGACTCAATTCATGTGCTGGAGACAGGTGTGTGTGTACTGGTATTGTAAAGCTTCCCAAAAGCACTTCTCCACTGCTGGTTATAATAAAAGACAATTTCACTGAAAAACCAGAAAGAGAGATTTTGAAGCAATTGACCTTTTGGTATGTTGTGGCACTATGGGTTAGACAATATTTTATGCACAATTTCCATGCAATTTAAGATTTCCTTTCCAGCTGTGTCTTTTTTTTTTTTAATTATTTATTTTCACAGAATGTCACTTTATTCTTTGGAGTCAAGGAGACTCAGTAGATTATTGTCTAACCTTCACTTTCTGGCCTGTATCCTGTCACCTCCTAGCTGGCTTTAAGAAGTTCCTTATAAAAACTTGCTACTCTTCAGTGATATATACACTTTCAATTGCCATCCTGATACATATGAAAAACGGCTTTTTGCTTTGGTCTGACAAGTTCTGCAGTGTGGCTTCTTTTTTCCAGTGAGTTGCAAATGAAAATCTCTGATATATATCATAAGCTGGTAAGATAGGACTGTGACTTTCATAAATTCCAGAGCTCATACAACTGTGTGTGGATTTCAGAACTGCTTTAAATGTATTAGTCAATGGTGTCTAGAAAATTAAATGTAAAATTGTCATAGAAGTGTGATCCTTCTTAATTGTCTTAATTAGAATTAATTATCTACTAAACATAATACATGTCAACTTCGGCAGATTATAGTCTAGGTTCTAGAAGTTTATTAATTTGTTATGAGAGACAATACTAACTGCAATTCAGAAGCTAATATTTATAGTTCTAATTCAACCAAGAAATACATTCAGCTTCTGTGGTACTCAAGAGGAAGTAGCTCTTACAGTGTCTGATACACTATAATGTGTTCCCAGTTGAATCCAGAGTGCTTGGGTAAATATATGAGAAGACTCATTTGTACCTTAAAAGTCTTACATTCAGTGAAAGGTCCTGAATTGTGAGTGAAAAACCTGAAATAAGAAATGGGAGATTCTCTTCTCTGAATTTCAAGTATCACTAAGATACAGGGAAAACTATACTTACTCATCCCTTTAATAAGGCTTTTCAACCACTGATTAAATTTCTATTTATGCATGCCTGTTCCTAGGGTAATCACTTCAGTTCAGAGGTGTGCAAATCAACTCCTGGTCTTGCAAAATGATTTTGATGACCATCTAGAGGTCTTACACAGAACTGCCCTGGATGTTTAAGTGAAACTGTACAGAAAGAGATATGTGGAAGCCATGCTACCTCAAGTACAATACATTTCCATCAACTTCAATGGAATTTGAATCAGGACCATTAAATAATTTCCAGCATGGCTTATAGCTTTACCTTTCAGAGCTATTCTTCATTGATCAGGACTGCTCAAACAGTGAAATTGGACAATGTAGTGCACTGCAGTACAAATTTACAATTATTTTTTTTTTTTATTTAAAAGCAAAATGGGTACAGAACATTACCTATCATTAGCATCTGAAAGCCAAGAATTATAATGCAAAAATATAAAAAAAATGCTTGCAAAAGCTGTATTGACATTTAACGTCACAGTTTCATTAAGTCTTAACTCTGTACATAGAAATTGTTAATTACATGGGGCTAAAAGGTCAATTAGTACTATACTGTGTAGCAGCAGAGATTGGAAAGGTAGTGTTCTGAGTAGGGACATGCTTTTAATAGTTGATTGGGGCAAATCATAAAAGCTCCATAGTGCATGCTTTGTAATGAGATTCAGTTATTTCCAATGAGAATTTTAAGCCCACTGAGACAGTCATCTTTTGCTTACTGTAAGCAAAATCAATCTTTGCAAGTATAAAAATGACACCTTTTTATTGTATTGGCTTAGAAAAAGGTCAGATTTAATAAAGATCACTCTTCTTGACAAATAATACTTAATGTTTCTTTTCCTCCAGATTATATTATATTGTAAAATCAGATTACTGTTGCAATAGCCTGATGACACTTGACTAATAAAAAATTTGTCCAATACAACTACACCATGTATATGGAAGATTGTCAACTAAAATATTATTTGAAATAACACTTCTGGGTGCTGAATCGTGGTCTCCTGATACAGGAAGTCCATCAAAATTGTTAATAAAATAATCAAAAATGGAGGATGGTAAGATCTCCTCATCACTGAGAAAGAGTACAATAAAGGTAGTAGGAAAAATCTATGTCCATTGAGGCATTTTTCCTGCAATAGCAAATCATCATATGGCATACGCCTACCTAATTTTATCTAATAGCATTGAGGGAGAAGAAAACCAAACCGAACCAAAACCCTCACAAAGTCCCCTTTGCTAATGTGGCAGAGGGAAGAATGAGCTAGTGGCTTATGATCTGGGGTATTTGTGTTCAGATTCCAAGTGGTTCATCCTAAAATAAATAAATATGTCTACTCTGAGACCACTCTGAGATGATTAAAATAACATGATAAATGGAACTGCCTGGAAATCCACTTCAGAACTCATCCTCTGAACTAATTTACTATAGATTAATTTAATGTGATATTATTGCAAAAAAAAAAAGGTGAATTCTACATATGGATATATTAATAAAAATGTCAGGACATCAAAGGTAATTATTCAGCTTTCATTTAATGGGATAGTTTTGCAAATAAACTGAACTATATTTAAGAATAAAATTATAGGAATGGTAAAGAAGTGTAAAGTAATTATTCTGTTTCAGTTGGCACTTGAATACTGTGTAAAATGGTGGGAAACATACCTTAACAGAGTTGTAAACAAGTAATAAAGAAGGCAGAGGATGCCATCAACTGATCAGCATATTACCTGAAGGGAAACACTGAAGTGAATCCATTAATTTTTTTCTTGAGAAGTAGAGTAAGGAGAAAACCAGAAAAAAATTGTTGGTTTTTTTCAGGAATTTCAATAAAAATGGAATGTATTAGACTACTGGATAGCCAGTTTCATAGCACTGAGGAATCTTATTCATTGGAGATTTTTGAGAACAGATGTGACATACAATTTTCTTCAGTAAAGATTTTTAACAATAAGAGTGACATTTAATTGTCAGGGAAGTTTTTATATACTTGCTCCTACTCAGTACAAGGGACTGTATTGGCTGTCCTGCAGGTTACCCAGCCCTATGATGCTAAGTACTTAAAGATAATTTAGCTGGGAATTAATGGACTCTTAAACAATCCGTCAGGAGTGTAAATAGTTGTGAGGAATGCTGAGATTTGGATCAATAGCATGGTTGTGTCACGAAATCAATGACACCAGCAGAGTCCACAAGTCTGAAAATCAGGATCTGCATGTCTAAATCTGCCACCCAAAGCATAAATACTTGCTTTTTTGAAAGTTTAATGTGAGTGAATTTCCCAAGCAGAAGCACACAGAAACTTAAGACTGAAACCAGAAACTGAATCTTGTTTCCACCTTCTCTTTCCCATCAGCAGCTGTTGACTTTTAAGTTGTTGATCCTTTATTCATCTGACAGATTGGATTCATATATAAACAGTATGTCCAAGTATGTCCAAGCTCAAGTACCAACACCTTTCAGTATGTCTCTCAGTTTCTGAATTGCAGTTTAATTCACTTCTAGTTCATCCTCCAGCCACATATCAGTCATTTTCTGACCTCAAATTGATTATCTCCCCTCACTTGAGATTTCCTCTGGACTGCTTTGTTATATGTATAATTATTAATGGCATGATATATATTATTTTTAGTTAAAACCACCACTGAAACTTATTTGGATCCTTCCATGTGCTCAAGTCTGTTTAGTTTCAGTGTAGGAGTCTTAGCTTGTTGATTTTGTCCTGATAATGCATTTTTTTCCCTGTCTTTCATTAAAGTAATTGCTTCCATAAATGGAGTCTGATGAAACAGTTTTTAACCTACACCATTCTGTTGTGAGCTGTCCATGCTGTTCATATTAACTAACTAGAGAGGAAATATTTGATAGCTTTCTAAAACAGTAAAAAGTGACTTTCTCAAGGCTTCCTTATTTTCAGCTGAAGCCTAAATTTTATGAAACAACAGGACAGAATTCCTGCTTCCAGGCCACTTAACAAAAGCATCTTCAAGTGTAAAGCAATATTTCCCAAAGCCTATAAAGAGCAGAAGTGTGAAAAGCTGCTCAGAGTGCTAAAAGATGCATACCCCATGGACATTCTTAAAATTAGTCAGTTTAAACACCCGAAGCATGAAACAACATCTGCATGGGTTGTGATCAAACTCAAATGGGAAAATTAAAAGGAAAAGACATTGCTGTTACTCTGGAGGAAGCACAGTGTTCAGTCTGATTCCTCTTCTTCTTCTTCTTCTTCTTCTTCTTCTTCTTCTTCTTCTTCTTCTTCTTCTTTCTTCTTCTTCTTCTTCTTCTTCTTC
>WUAM01000287.1:77451819-77465421 GCA_024336885.1 Actenoides hombroni
TTCCTTTCCTTTCCTTTCCTTTCCTTTCCTTTCCTTTCCTTTCCTTTCCTTTCCTTTCCTTTCCTTTCCTTTCCTCTGCCCCTTGCTCTATTGCTATAAAAACTTTGTATCTGCTACTTCTTTTTCTGTAATTTAAACTTCTCTCAAACAACAAACATTGTAGAAACACTGAAATCTTACTGCATGAAATCTTTCCTTTAACTTTAAGCATGTATTTGTCTATAGGTGTGGAGATGGTATGTAAACAGACAGGGTAGAAAAATTTGTATTCCCTTTGAGTGGGCAGGAGTTACTGTATGATCATTCATCCAAATCCAGAGTTCAGTAAGTATTTAGGTGCAATAAAGGACTTACATAACTCTAAGGACTTAACCCCTTGTAATCCTTGTGCACATAATAATTGTTGTCATGGTAAATGAGAAGTGGGTACTTCAGACTAAGGCTTAAAGCAGTACATTAAGTAACCTGACACTTAAAATAGAAGTGCATATTCTATATTCCCTTATGTTAGCCATAGAGAAAAGCTAAAAGCGTTAAGTCTTGAACTGAGCTGCATCCCTCTGGGTTGCAGGGATATGTGTTTACCTATCACGACAGATACCAGTGCAGGGTATTCCTTTCCTGTAGCGAGTTTGAGTTCTGTTTAGAGTACAGCAACTTCTTACACTTTCTTGGTCTCTTATGAGGTTAGTGAGCATAGGAGAGAGGAAAAGACAGGACTGCTTTTTATGTTAATACATAGTGGAAACTATTTTAGACATTCTGGCAGCCCCTGAATCTTGTGTAGGTGGTTATTCCAAGGACAATTAAAGTTTCTAGGAGAATTAGTGGGAAGAAGGGGTGTGATCTTTTAAAACTCTATGTAGTTTATTAATTATAAGACATTTAATTGTTACAGGTAGGTACAAACAATAAAAATACACTAAAGATCAATTGCCAGATGCAGAGATATCTGATGTTAATTTAAATGAGAGCTTGTGACCCGATGGAAAGTAGCCACACTACTATTTCTTACGCAAGAAGCCATATTAGCTACACGGCATGACTGTTTCTCATGCTTTATTTAAAAAAAAAAAAGCCAAAACATTTTTTTCCTTCTTCAACCACAACTTCTTTATTCTTTTCCACACTAAAAATAGGTACCTGTGGGAAAATATAATTAATTGTACTATCACACAGCAGGAGATATAAGTTATCCTTTAAATTATAGACAAAAGACCAAACATATCCTCTGGCTCTGGTTTACTTGCCACTATTATTTTGGGCAACTCAACAGGGTTTGTTTTATTATAGAACTGTCAGATACAATCATCCTACTTCTGCTAATTGTCCTTCCGTGAATTTTTTAGCACCTGAGTGGAGTTTTGCCTACACCATATCATGCTTTAAGAAAATGATGTATTGCAAAAGGCAAAGCATTGTAGCACCTGAATTTGTCATCCAAAGCTGAGCAGACAACAGCTTATTTATAATGGCACTCTGTCATCCTTCAAGCCTCGGTGGAATCCTTAGCAAGTGAATAGCTATTTTAGGAGATATGTCTTATGCTTTTAGTCTGTGTAAATTGGAATCTTACTTCTAGCCACTTACAAGGCATTTTCATGATACCCTACATCCACATTGCAAACACTTCTTGAAACTTCCTCATACTTCTAAGAGCCAAAATCTATTTATGAATCCAAGCTATTTACTCTACATTGACCTTTACAATTAAAAGTGGTTTCCTGGATTAGCAAATCTAGCTCTGGTAATAAAACAATATCATGTATTTTTTAAAAAAGACCATTGTTTTATCTGTTTAACACATGTAGGAATACTTGTGTGCCTACCGCTGCTGGCTGGAGCACAGCATGAACATATAGGAACTGTGTCTGGTGTCCTCCAGCTCCCTTATCTAGGTAGATGGCCAGACCTGAGGATATCTCTTGTAGTTTCTAGACAGTGAAAAACATTGAAACTTCATATTCCTGTATCACCTCTGTTATTTGTAGAACTTGAGTTGAATTCATGCAACATTCCTTCCTAGTGGAGACATGGTGGCAGCAAAGAAAGAAAATGAACCACCAGCATTATCCTTGTATTCTTCCTGTGCTGAAATCTGTAATGTTCAGGATTGTTTCTGTAGAGTAGTTGCTTGTTCCTTTCATAAAAGGACACAGTAAAATAAGAGCATGCTCCGTTGACCTCAGATGTATTTTGGATCAGGCCATGAGCCCAAGATGATTTTCCATGTATTCTTTCCTTCTGCAAATCAACAGGAGTTCTTCCCTCTGCACTCAAAATGATGCCATGCAAGCATTGAGTAGATATACTACTGTTAACAACAAACAGTTTAGAGCGCACTAAAGACCAAATACATTAAGGAGTCCTCTCTGGATCACTTTGCAATGCATTCAGTTTTTGTAGCTTTCAGTACCCTAATATCAAGCATACCTTCATTTGCAGGTGGCTCAGAAGATAATTGAGTAGATCACAGAATCACAGACTGTTAGAGGTTGAAAGGTACCTCTGAGGATCATTGAGTTCAACCCTCCTGACAGAGCAGGACAAAACTAGAGCAGATCATGCAGAAATGCATCCAGACAGGTCTTGAAAGTTCCAGAGAACAAGACTCCACAAGCTCTCTGGGGAGTCTGTTCCAGTGCTCTACAACCTTTACAGTAAAGAAGTTCTTCCTCATGTTGAAGTGGAACTTCCTGTACTCTAGCTTAAATCCATTGCCCCTTGTCCTATCACAAGGAACAAGTGAAAAGAGGTTGTCCCTGCCTTCTTGATGCTGCTAAGGCTGTAAGTTCGTTTTTGGGGCAGTTCATTAGTCAAATTTAAGGGGCCTCTGCAGATGTACCCTGAATTATGTTCCATAATCACAGAATCACACAACTGCCTAGATAGGAAAAGTCCTTTAATATTATTGAGTCCAATCATTAACCTAATACTGATAAGACCTTGACTAATCCATATCTCTAAGCACTACCTCTGCTCGACTCTTAAAAGTCTCCATGGATGAGGACACCACTACTGCCCTGGTCAATTTGTTCCAGTGCCTGATATCCCTTTCAGTAGAGAAATTCTTCCTAATATCCAATCTAAACTTCCCTTGTGTCATGCGCTGGTCATAGACCAGAGTGAGGTTTTGATAGTATTTTCGGGAACAGAATTAAGACTCAAAATGGAGTCAAGCGCCAAGTGACTTTATTTGCCCAACAATGAATTTGCAAAGTAGAGAGATTAAGAAAGAAAAGGAAGAAAGGGTCAGTCACATTAGCTACCACCACAGGTCTGCAACATTCCATCAGTCTGAGTCTGATGGAAAATGTTCCTTTCATGTTTTGATATTCCTTTCCCTGATGTTGGTTCCCTGCTATTACTTCTCCTCATTGATGTTACCTCACCTCACTGATGTTACCTCCCACCCATGCTTGTTGTTCCTGCTCTTTTATCATACTGTCCTGTTGAATATTCATCCTCTTTGGGAGAACTATTTAGCGTATTCCCAGAGCTGTTTTGCTTAACCCCACCTACCACTTGGTGGTGGTACACATGCCCAACACCGTCTCTGAAGAGTCTTCAGGCATCTCTAGACCCCTCAGTCTTCCAAGCCCCAGGTCTGGGCACATGCGCAGCGGTTAGGTGGCAGTTCTCAGAACCAGCTCCGTACTTGAGTTTGTACAAAAACAGGAACTTGAGCCCTGTGATTTAGTTATCACTCAGTTTGCAGTTAGATGTTTACCAACACGGGTACAACAATGTTGAGACAAACAATACTTTATCTGACACCATCTCTGACACCTTGACACAACATGAGACCATTTCCTCTTGTCCTATCGCTTGTTATTTGATTGAACAGACCGTCCCCCACCTCTCTACAGCCTCCTTTCAGGTAGTTGTAGAGAGTGATAAGATGTCCCCTGAGGCTCCTTTTTACCAGGCTAAACAACTCCAGATGTTTCAGCCACTCCCTGTAAGACATGTGCCCTAGAACTCTCACAAGGTTTGTTGCCCTTCTTTAGACAAGGTCTAATACCTCGATGTCCTTGTTGTAGTGAGAGGCCCAGAACTGAACACAGTAGTCGAGATGTGGCCTCACCAGTGCCAAGTACAGGGGTAATACAATGTAGGAAATGCTCTATGATTGTTTGACTAATAAGAGTCAGGAGCCTTCTCCTTTTGCTTGTCTCATGTCTTTTTACAATATCTCGTGTCAGCATATTAAATAGAAAACACACATCTATGAAATGAACCAGTTTCTATGCAGGGTAACGAAATACAAACAATTCACATAATTTTTACTAAAATGTTTCTCTAATGCTCTATTTTTTTGTCATTCCATGGGATTAATATACAGAATTATAAATTTGTATCTTCTTAATACTGCACATACTTGTTACATAGACTAAATCACCTCTTTGCACAGTTTTGAATGTGGCATGAACCTGAATATGTTGCAGTGATCAGGAGGAAGCCAGTCTCAGGTGAGTTGAAAGGCACTGACTGATGTGAAAGAGCTGCTCTGAGACCCAGAAAATCCAGTTCCATCTCCTGGTTTTTGTTAAATGATTTTGAACAAGTCCCATAATCCCTTTGGGCAACGGTTTTCCAGTAGTAAAGTGGTAATTGCCTTTCTTTCTCTGTTTATCTGACAAGCTGCTAGTCTGATGAAACTCTAAGCTTTTCTGGGTAGTATCCTAAAGTGCTCCTGGAGTTTATGAAAAAGAAAAATAAATTGTCTTACAGTTTGGATGAACATTATAAACTATTGTCTAATTATCAACATTAACTTTGAGTTTGTGATAGAACTGTATTACCTAAAATAAAATAATAAAATAAATAGTTACTTTCCTGATGAAGTCCGAACAACTTTTGGAATATACTTTGTATTAAAAGATTTACCACCCTCCTGTCACTCACACAAAGTATATAATTTTGACAAATTATTCAAAAAATCTAACTACATTTTAATTTGCTAACCCTTGCTTAGTTAAACTAGTGAAATATGCAAATTACCTGCCAAGACCTAAATTACTTCTTTCACAGGATAAATAAATGCCCTTTAGTGTTTTCAAATATTATTAAAAGGAATTCTTGTCTGACAGATAAGAAGTCTGCTCTGGGATGTAATATCACCTTTATAAAAGTGAGTTCATGTGCCCGGACATAAATGTTCAAATTTTCACAACAAGGAGAAAACTTTAAGAATTTGGATCATTTTCTGAAAAATTTACTGGAACTCAGTAAAGAGTCTTATGGATTGGTAATCTTATGACAGCAGACTTCCCTATAGGATTGCTTGTTTTTTCTTGTGTTCTACCCAGCAACAACATAGGAATGAGTTTATAAATCTGCACCCAGGCCTGCCCTTTAAAAGAATTTCTTTCAAGTGAATAAGAATCATGGGTATGACCTTTAAAAGATAGCATATGACCAATTAGGGAGAGATTTTATCACGTTTCCAAGAGCAGGAAAAACTGCGGAGCTGGAGTCTGGAGATTAAAATTTTTTTAAAAGGCACCAAAAATCTTGAATAGATTGTGGAAAATATTAAAGGCATGTCTACTCAGAACACGGGGATGTCAGCATTAATTGTCTGGGGACAGAACAGACAATATTATTTTTCATTGCTATTTAAAATTGATAAAATTAAATTAAAAAAATAAAGCATATGGAAGGAGGATATGATTGCTGTGGCCATTATTAAGACACGGCATCTTGAATGTGAAGACTGAATCATTACTGGAGGTTTCTAGTTAGACACTGAGCAAGCTCCTGATTGAGTGATTGGATTTGAATTGTGATTTAGATTTCAAAGTGCAAAAATTAAGTGCAGTGGTATTGGTGCATACACCTGATTCTGAAAGCTGTTGCATCTATCTAGGTTAGGTTGCATGGCTATGATATAATTGCAATCACTGAAACATGGTGGGACAGCTCCTATGACTGGAATGCTGTCATGGATGACTATGTACTATTAGGAAAGACAGAGCAACAAGGCGAGGCAGTGGTGTTGCTTTTTATGTACGAGAGCAACTGGAATGTATTGAGGTCTATCCAGGAAGGAGGTAGGACAGGTTGAAAACTTGTGGGTAAGAATTAAAGGACACCTAATTGGGGGTGAAACTGTCTACTATAGACTACCAACCCAAGAAGAAGATGTTGATGAGGCCTTCGACAGTCAAATGGAAGTAGCCTATAGATCACACTTCTAGTACTTATGGGTGACTTCAATCACCTTGGTATTTGTTGGAAAGCCCACACAGCTAAGCATATTCAGTCCAAAAGGCTCTTGCAGTGCACTGATGATAACTTTCTAATGCAGGTAGTGGAGAGATGCACTGCTGCACCTTGTATTAACGAATAAAGAAGGTCTGGTGGGGACATTACGGTTGGGAACAGCCTTGACAACAGTGATCATGACATGGTGGAGTTTAGCATTTTACAAGGAAGAAGCAGGGCAGTAAGTAGGATTACATCCCTGGACTTCTTCAGGGTTAACTTTGAACTCTTCAAAGATCTACTTGCAGGAATTCCACAGGCTAAGACTGTAGAAGGAAAAGGAGATGAGGAAAGCTGGTCAATTTTTGAATACCACTTCCTCCAAGCCCAAGATAGGTGCATTCCTTCAAGTAAAAAATCAGGTACAGATGGTAAAAGAACTGCATGGATGAGCAAGGATCTTCTGAAGGAAGTATTGTGGAAGAAATAAATTTACAGTTTGTGGAAGAAGGGACTTGTCACTTGAGACAACTATAGGGACATTGTCAGGGCTTGTAGGAAGACAAAGAAGAAAGGCCAAAGCCTTCTTAGAACTTAAACTGGCAAAGGAAGTAGAAGAAAACAAGAAGAGCTTCTTCAAATATATCAGTAGTAAAAGGAAGAATAGGGAAAATGTGGGTCCACCGCTGAATGAAGTGGAAGCCCAGATAACAGAGGATGCAGAGAAGGCAGAGTTGCTGAATACCTTCTTTGCTTCAGTCTTTACTCCTACGGCTAGCCCTTGTGAACTCCAGACCCTGGATGTAAGAGAGGAAGTCTAAAAGAGGGAAGACTCTTCACTAGTTAATGAAGAGTGGGTCAGAGATCAGTTATGCAAATTGAATATACACAAGTCCATGGGCCCTGATGGGATGCACCCAAGAGTGTTGAGAAAGCTGGCTGATGTTATCGCCCTAACACTCTCCATCATTTTCAAAAGATCATGGCAAACAGGAGAGGTGCCTGAGGACTGGAGGAAATACCAGGTCATTCCAAGTCTTCAAAAAGGGCAAGAAGAAAGATCCAGGAAATTACAGACCAGTCAGCCTCACCTCCATCCCTGGAAAAACAGTGAAGTGACTCATTTCAGAGGTCATCTCTAAGCACTTGGAAGAGAAGAGTCTTATCAGGTGTAGCCAACATGGATTTACCAAGGGTAAATAATTCTTGACTAATCTGATAGACTTCTATGATGTTGTGACTAAATGGATAGATGCAGGGAGACCAGTTGATGTAGTCTACCTTGACCTTAACAAGCCTTTTGACACAGTCTCCCATAACATCCCCATGAGCAAGCTGTGGGATAGAAGAATGGACAGTAGGATGAATTAAAAACTGGATACACAATAGAGCCCAAAGACTGGTGATCAATGGTGCAGAGTCCAGCTGGAGACCTGTCCCAGGGATCAGTGCTGGGTCCAGTCCTGTTCAACATCTTTATCAACGACCTTGATGGCAGGACAGAGTGCCTTCTCAGCAAGTTTGATGAGACACAAAACTGGGAGGATTGGCCAATTCACCTGAAGGCTGTGTGGCCATTCAGCAAGATTTGGACAGCCTGGAAAGCTGGGCAAAGAGAAACCTAATGAGGTTTAACAAGAGCAAGGGCAGAGTCCTGCACCTGGGAAGGAACAATAAGATGCACCAGTACAGGTTAGGAGGTGATCTGCTAGAGAATTGCTCTGTGTAAAAGGACCTTGCTGTCCTGATAGACAAGAAGTTATCCATGGGACAACAATGTGCTCCTGTGTTCAAGAAGGCAAATTGTATCCTGGGGTGCATTAAGAAGAGTGTGTCCAGCGATCAAGGGAGGATTTTCTCCCCCTCTACTCTGCCCTACTGAGTCCTCACCTGGAATATGGCATCCAGATCTGGGCTCCCCAGTTCAAAAGGGACAGAGATCTACTTGAGAAAGTCCAATTATGTGCATTATGATAGGACAAGGGTCAATGGATTCAAGATAAGGTACAAGAAGTTTCATCTCAACATGAGGAAGGACTTCTTTACTGTAAGGGTTGTAGAGCACTGGAACAGACTCCCCAGAGAGCTTGTGGAGTCTTGTTCTCTGGAACTTTCAAGACCTGTCTGGATGCATTTCTGCATGATCTGCTCTAGTTTTGTCCTGCTCTGTCAGGGGGGTTGGACTCGATGATCTTCAGAGGTCCCTTCCAGCCCCTAACATTCTGTGATTCTGTGTGATTCTATCTCTATGAACCTTTATCACCCTTAAGAATGCTACAGATCTTTCAAAAATG
The DNA here is from genome assembly GCA_024336885.1 of Actenoides hombroni. NCBI lineage: Eukaryota > Metazoa > Chordata > Aves > Coraciiformes > Alcedinidae > Actenoides > Actenoides hombroni. Next base: position 77,460,324 of record WUAM01000287.1, read on the forward strand.
TAGTTTAGTTTTTAAAGGCGATATAAGCTAAAGTCTTTTTTTTTTTTTTTTTACCTTCCTTAGATGTAGACACCACTCTTTCAGTTCATTTCACCAAGTATAGCCCCAAAAGACTTATTTGAGTTAGATAATATTACAAAAGCTCTGATATTTGTCTATGGTGTGGATTCTACTTTGATTGTTAGAGTAGGAGAAAATTCTCCTGGCTCAGTACATGCTGTGTCTTCATCAGCATTTATCTTCCCTTCTGCTCAGGAGCAGGAGTTAAGAAGGAAGGAATGGAAACTTTCTTGCTCAAAGTTAAATCTCTGATTTACTGATTCATGAATTCTCCTACAAATATTTTGTTTTATGCCTGTAGGCTGTGACTGGTTGAACTTACACGTCTTGTGTCCTGGTTGGGCAGAGGGGGCAACACCATCAACACCCTGGAAAGAAAGCATACTCCTGTTTTTTAGGGGAGATATGATGGTAATAATTCTTGGCAAGATACTTTCAGAAATTCCTTGCTGGATTGGACCTTTTGGAAAGCTCAGACATTGGAAAGTGTGTTAAAATGTCCTTGAAAACACAAGACATTGTCTACCACACTTCAGAATTAAAGCATTTTTGAAAACTGATAGTTTCTTTTTTTTTATGTGAAGCTGAGATATACTCTGGGATAGGGACAAAGGCCTAGCAAAATAATTCCCCTACTTTTCTGTTTACATATGTGTTCACTAAACTGAAAGGAATTAAGATATTTTCCAAATAGTGTGTTTACCTAAGACAATCAGGTTGTGAAGAGTTCTGCATCTAGCACATTCACCATAGCCAAATTCCTGTTCTAAACCAACAGCACAATTTTATTCAGTGCTCATTCATCAGAGCTTCTAGAGACAGAATATTATGAATTGAGGTTGTCAGTATAATCTGTGTAAGAGAGAAAAGGCAAAGCAAGGTATTGACAGTGCAGTAGTGAAATGGATTGAGAGCAGGTGGGAATATCAATTAATACGTTTTGTAGACACTTTTGCAATTGGCTGTGTGATATATCCTAATCCTTGTCACCAGCTCCAACAGCAAGTGTTAGTTTTTACCAGCTGGGGATTAAAACATTAGCGTCTGCTTGTCCTCCAGGGTAACCACTATGGGTTTGGAACGCTGCTTCCCAAAAAGGGGCCAGATATCACCTGCTGATAAGAAGCAGAAAATAAATCTTTGTTTTCTTTTGCTTCTGCATGGGGCCTTGCATTGCTGTTCATTAAACTGCTTTTGTCTTAACTTTCTCCACTCTGGTCCAGCTGAGAGGAATGGGGGGAAGTGATAGAGGCTTGGTGATAGGCTTCGTGGCATCTAGCATCCAGCCAAGGTCAAGCCACCACCGTTATATGTTCTTCTCTTTACAAAAAAAAAATTTCCAAGTCTTCTTGGTGGCAAACTGGTTTTGATTATTGTGTTTAAGTGACAAGATAAAAACAAAAAAAAGAATAAATTCATATTGTTTCTATCATGTGAAAATCAAAACTCAATTGATGAAAAAGTCAATTAATCTAATGCCACCCCCAATAAATATACTTAAAAAATTTAAAATGTCCCTTAAACATTGTGACAGAATCTCACAGTGCCAATACGAAAAAACAGATACAATGTTAATTTATCTTAATATACATCTGTCTATAAGAAAGTCTGTAAAAGCTTATGTAGGCATCTAAATACATTTTATAGAGTGAAATATGTTAGATTATATGACCACTCTGGTTTTAAAATCTATTTTCAAAACTGCTGAGTACTTTTTCCACTGACTTCTGTGGAAACTCCTGGGTTCTTGGCATTTTATAAAGCAGATCCCTGTGAAGATTTGAACAGTTAAACACATTGGAGCAAGATTTTATTGGTAATGGTGAAAATATGAGCATGCATCACCTCTAATCTTATTATCAGCAGTATGCTTTGAAGTAACAACTCAACTTCTCTTCTAAGATGAGCTAGTCACTGTGGCAAGCTGTGCACAAAAATTAAACACTGATAACAGAATTTTCTGTTCTCTAAGGAGCTTATGGTAGACTAAGTTGTGAGACTCAATCTCAAGTAAATTGCCACAGAGTAAGAAAGGAAATGTAATACTTCATAAATCAAATCAAATGAAAATAGACAATTATTACTTTGAAAATTATATCTGATGTTATTTTGTTCACTCTATTGGATTTTTTCTTTCATTGACATGTATTATCAGCACCTACAATTACCAGCTTGACTGCTGTCACATGCATCTGTTAAACCTTACGCATAGCTTAACCCCATGATAAGTACTGCAATGCAAAGCAGTGCATGTGTGGCTCTGACAGACATAAGCTATTCTTCCATACTGTTGGACTCATTAGGAGCTCACTGTTGCAGTCAGTTCTCAGGACATTAACTTAGCTCATACTTGTGATCTAATGCTAGAGAGTATCAGATTCAAGTCAACACTGATGGTACTCCAGTATTCAGACAACTGCTTCGGTGCTTTTGGGGGTACAGGCAGGCACAAACTCTTACTTCATTCATCAATCAATGATCGGACTTAACAAAGAATAGATTACTCTTCACCTACTAGGGGTTGTAAAGGCTCTGGTAGAGCATTTGGGCAGAAAGGGAACCCATGAGAGAGAAGATTGCCTCTGTATATAGGCATGGACATGGGTGCAATGTTAACAGACTGTCATCAAGCTTGAGTTGTCCAATCCAATAAAATGAAAGATAGATATAAATTCGTATGGCACCTCTGTGGGTAAAAGGCTATGGAGATGTGCATATGTAGTTTTTCAACAAGGAACAAGATCAAAGAGGGTGGAAAATGTGAAAGAAAGGTTCAGAAAATAGGACAAGTTCATACCTCTTGTTTTACTTAAAAGTACAAAGGTGTTGATCCATCTCACTGAGTTTCAGGCACCTGGATGGGAAAAGAGATGATTCTCGGCAAATGAAAGAAAGGATCAAGGTGTCTTCAGAGGAAGTATCAGCCCACCTATAATTTTACCCGGGCCTGAAGCAGTCTGTCTTTACTCTTCACTGCATTAAGAACAACACTGTTCATAGTGTCCTCACTTCAGGCCAAGTGAGATGAATCTGGGCAACATTGTTCAAATCTTCTTCTAAGTCAAAAGAGAGGATGTAGCTTCACTAGTTCTGTGTGGATAAAATACAGTGCCTAGATATTTCTGAAGATGGTCAAGAGAACATCCCACCTGACACCACCACTAAGCATTGACTGGGCATTTTACTTTTCCTTCTTCTGTTAACCTATCTATACAGCAGGCATATCTCAAAACCATTTTATCCATTTCTGCTCTTACACATCCATGTTGATCTTTTAAAAGGAAATTCTATATCTTACTTCTCTATAGGTATGCAAATGTTTGTATGCAAAAGCACTTAGTCATAAGCTAGTCATATCTGGTTACACAGTGTGCTATTTTAAAACAAAATCACGTAACTACCTGGGAGACTCTTGATATTAGTATTTTAAAATACTGGAATATTACTTCTTCAGATCTAAGAAGTAAAATTCAGTTTTTCTGAGTACATTAGATGAGAGATTCTTAGAGGACATAAAGCTAAGTATGCCTCTGTAGATGTATGCTGACTTGTGTCAGCTAATGGGTGACCTGGCATTGATGTTTCTCTTTCAGTCCATTAACCACCTCACTATCTGCATTAGTGCCACTGGCAGTCGCAACATTATAGAAAAGAGCTTTCCCAGACATTAGCATGACCTTTCCATTCTGAATTCAGATGCACTGACACAGATCTTAGAATGAAACAATTCTGACTTTTTAAATTTTTCATACTCCATTCTTGAAGTTATTACTTTGTTTGGTGTCTTCATCTGCAGATTTTCATCACATACCAAGGTTTCACTTGTCAAAGACAGGTTTGTGCAGCCCATTTCCTAATCTTTTTTTCTTGCAAATAGTGGATATGAAGCAGGACCATGAGACTAGCCCAGGATATTATACTACATTAATCAATGTAACTCTATTTTTGGCAATATTCATGCATTCAGATCTTCCATAGAAACATCTTCAACACTTAATAAAGAAGATCTATGTTTTCTTTGGTTGAGAGTGGTTACAATTGCAGTTTCTTACTGGCCATCATATTTTACTGTCCAAATAACTTCCCAAATAAATCTTCCAGCTCATTGGCATGAATAATGAATATGCCAGCAGTGTTGATTTTAAAATGCATGTCAACACTTTAACATCTGAACATCTATGTAAATGCAAGCTTTTAGCAGAATTTCAATTTAACAAATTACAGTTTGTGACTCTAATTTATGAGAACTATGTAAATACCTAAGATTTTTATAGCTGCTCCCGCTTAAATTAATCACAAATTACTAATTATGCCTTTTTCAGCTGCAGGATATGGAAATTCAGTTGCATAAAGAAAGGAAGCATTCAAGAACAGACTGATTTTAGAAATGTTCTATAGTATAGTTTCTGAACAGTAGAGTGCAGCCTTTTAACCTGCTACAGACTTAACTGGTCCACATCTGTTTTGCCTGTAGGAAAATCCAAAATATGAGGAAAAAAAATTATAAAATATAAAGTATACTCTTCCTCAGATAATAATTCATATCTCCATCACTGGCTGTACACAGTGCATGTCTGTACACAACTGCAAAGTAAACACAAGTCAGAAATCTGAAAATACTCTAAAGGATGGGCTAGTCTGTCATACTACAGCTACAACACGCCAGTTGAGAGGGAAGTCTGAGAGACACCTTACTCAGAGCCAAACCAGTCTTTTGATGTCAACAGATGCATTGGCTACAAAGGGATTTCTGCAGACAAATGGACTCAGCCCTACAGGTAAAGAGAACCAGGAAAGGTCTGTTATTGCCAGCTGTAGTGGTGAGAGTTGGAAATTGAGCCCCTGATGTATTTTCAGTGGCTTTTTCTGCAATTTCATCATTTACTATTTGTCCCTTGATCACAGTATTGGATGCAAATCATAGAATCATAAAATTGTCACGGTTGGAAGGGACCTTAAACATCATCTAGTTCCAACCCCCCTGCCATGGGCAGGGACACCTCCCACTAGAGCAGGTTGCTCAGAGCCCCATCCAGCC
>WUAM01000287.1:77465521-77490220 GCA_024336885.1 Actenoides hombroni
AGATGGAGGACCTTGCATTTGGCCTTGTTGAACTTCATGAGGTTGGCATGGGCCCACCTCTCCAGCCTGTCAAGGTCTCTCTGGATGGCATCCCTTCCTTCCAGCGTGTCAGCCGCCCCACACAGCTTGGTATCTTTGGAAAAACTTGTTGATTTTGTAATTTTTTTTTTTTTTTAATGAATGAATTCTTTAATCTTTTTTTTTTTTTTTTTTTTTGGTGATGATGGTCAGAAATTTCATTCTGTTCTTCCTGTAAGGAAAGAAGTTGTGGTTTCCTACAACTGCAGAAGTGCTAAAGCTTGAAGCTTCCTCATTTTTTTAAGGCCATTTGGTTTTGCCTGGTCTTGTGATTCTTTGATGGATGGCCCTTTTTTTTTATGCTTACAGTTCCTTCCACTCATCCATTCTCAGACTTCATCTCCAGTATTTCCTCACTTTTGGGTTCTATAATATACGATAGATAATATATCAGAAATAGTTCAGCAAAGGTCAACCAAGCTGATCAGGATGAGGGAGGAGGGGTTGAGAGATGGGTTGCTCAGGCTGGAGAAGAGAAGAGGAACCTTCTTGCAGTCTGCAGCTTTCTACTTGGAACATGTAGAGACTATGAGACAGACTGTACTCAGAGATGAACAAGGAAAGAACTGGAGGCAACATGCACATGTTGCAGTAATGGAGAATCCAATTAGATACAAGGGAAAAAGAGTACTCATTTCAGGACAGTCAAAAACCATATCTGATTTCGGAGTTAGATCCAATTTTGAAGCTGTCCCTTTTTCATCTGGAGGCTGCACTAGGCAATGCCCTTTTCCAAATTAAATTAGTCTATGTTTCTAAGTCCAGGGCTTTTTAATTTATAATCAAGTTCTGCAGACAATGTCAAGGCATAGTTAAGAAAATGTCCTTGCCAGACCTAAATTTAGGCAGATGATACTGTCTGGAGTTATTTGTCGTGATTTTGACTAAAGAACTTTGTGGCTAATTGCAACAGAGCTGGTAATTAAGGCTCAGGTGGATGATGTGATAGAAATATGCCATGGAGCTGCAGAGATTAGTGGAATATTTGGCTGAAGCTGACAATGAAAAATAGGAATTTGGGACTATGTCAGAATTCTCAGATACAGAGCAGTTTTATTTATTCACTTACTGAAACAAAGGGACTCATCAGAAACATCAATATGGAAAAACAGATCCAAAATCATGCTTCAGTATGTTTCTCAAGTACAGTGAGCTAAAAAACTCATTTATGAAGTGCTGTTTGGAACAAATTTACTATATTGATCACTGCTTGTAGTCTTGTCTAAGCCACAATAGTGATTGTGATCAAAGAATGGAACTTGAAACTTCATGTTTTATGGCATGGATTTGTTTTCCAAAGGATACTGTTGTGTACATTGCACCAAATCACCATCAGAGTTGCCTGTGGCAGCCCTGTTATACACTGGCTGAGGGGAATTGAAATCTGATGACACAAAAACTGCCCTAAACTAGTAAATTTGTTTCCCTTTGTTTCGTGCTACTGTTCTGATGTGACTTTCTTCTGCCACCTTACAATCTCTTAATATCATCCTCTACAGTTTGATCCTCTAGGGACTGAATCAGGCTTCTTTGTAAAAGCTATTAGCCAGCAGTACTGGGTTTTAGGATGTTTCTTCTTTCTCTCCCTCTCTCTCCCCTTTTAAAAATTTGTTGTGCTTTAGTTTGTAATTGCTGGAATTGTAAGCAAGTGTTGAATGCTACACAGTTCATTGCTCATTTTATGCTTCATAAAATATTTAGATCCTTTCGATGCAATGTAGCCACGAGTCAGCAAGCTGTTACTTAAACGCATTTCATCGCATATTGAGAGCTTGCATCCTCCAATAGTTTAATGGCAAAGAGGGTTGCCAGAATTCATTCTTTAAAGGCACAAAACCTTAAGAACAAATATACATTACTGTTTCTGTATATACCTCCATTTTCTTCTCTTCAGTGTTCTCACAATATGCCCAGTATCATCAGTGTTTCTCTGATGGAAACTTCCCATTCCTGAGCTGATGAATTGGTTTGTCTCTCTAACTGACTTTGATCACATAAAGAACAATCACGTTTTTTCTCCTGCTACTGTAAAATTCACAGATTTTGGTTTTACCTTATCATGAGGAGTGATGTCCCACCTGGTTTTAAACAGAACCCAAATGCTGGCATTCTAAATACCTATAGAACAGAATTTCAGCTAATGCATTTTCTTAGCTGCTGTCACTGTGTTTGCTGGATTTTTTTTTGTTTGTTTTTAGGAAATGATGACTAATGTTAATGAAAAGACCAGGTTTTGCAGTGTCTATCAATTGCAAAACCACTGAATTAAGTTCGTTTGGAGTTCCAGATTGAGGAAGCTGGTTTAGAAAATGGAGACTTTTGGGGATCCAATGAAATATAGAGAAAGGTTAGTGCATGATGTTTCCTAAACCTTCTCAGTCCTTGGGTTACATTACAAGCATATAGATGTCCATCATTGCTCCTGGGGAATGTTTTGAGGTCTACGTTTTGAAGATGTTGTGAAAATATCTTTTTACATGCATATTCACATTCAGGTATTGATTTTTATGTTCTTTCTCCTCAATTGAATTTTTCAAGACACCTTAAAAACCCCAGACCATCTAGGTCCTTCTTTGTTATCATTATAAAAACATTTAAATCTCTGTTGAGATGTTTTTCAGTAGACAGCAACATCGGAGTATTGAGTGTATTTATATAACTGCTTCTTTGTCTTAGAGGTGCTGGGGAGCTACTGAAGGGCTACAAGATTCCAAGCACCTGTCAATTCTAAGGATGTCCTACCTACTGAAATTTTACAGATCTTGAAGTAGCATAGAACTTGCATATCTTTTGAGTCTCTGAATCTAAGTGGCTTCCCCCAGGTCACAATCTGTAACAAAGATCAGTGAGCCTGCCTTTGTCACTTTGTAATCACCTCACAAGCTATTGCAGTAGTCCTTGTACTTTAAAGAACAGAAGAGTTGTATTGGTGTTGCTGGTTTGGAGTTTTTTTGGTTGGTTGGGGGTTTTGTTTTTGTTTGTTTGGTTGGTGTTTTTTTCCTCCTGTAATAGACTGTTTTAAATACTTTGTTGCACTGTCTATAGCTTTCTCATTTGATTTTTGGGTCAGTAGACAGGTGCTTCATTCAATATTTCATAACTATTAACAGTTAGTTAAATTTCATCATGCCATAACACTGAATTATCTCTGTACTTCTTAGCACAGCATGGTTTGTTGTTTTGTTGTTTTTTTCTTGTTTTCTCATGCAAAGATCTTAAAGATCTTATTTATAATTTATTGAAACTAATACAAGCTTCAATTTCCCCACACAAATAGTGTTGTACAAATATTCATAATAACCACTTTTAAAAAATGTAACTCACAAAATCAAGTCTATCTCCAAATGCATTTTTCATTTATAGCTTGATAAAAAGTGAATTGCAGCTCTAAAATCAGAACATAACTTAGTTTCATAAAAATATGACCATGTTGTTTTGTGTGCCTGGTTTGGAAATAGGTTATAAATATAAATAAATCCCCTGAATATATTCTACTAGGTACCAATGCTGGTGAACTCATCTAAATAAATCTAAGAAATAGATAAATAGAAAAAAAAAATAAAGCTCAAGTGTAGGGCTGGTAGTAGACCAAGAATCCAAGAGGAGTATCCATAAAAGCTGCTGAAAGTTCAGACCTATGGTAGAGCCTGAGGGGCCTTTAAAAGAAAAAACAACAACCTAACATAAACAATAACAAAAAAAAAAAACCAAAACAAAACCAAACAAACAAAAGGAAAAACTCTTCAAAACTAAACCCTGTCTAAAACTGTTCATTCTTAATTTGTATTTTTAATTGAGAGTGTTAGAACATTGTAGAGAATAACACAGTGCAAAGGCAAAGGCAGTCTCTCTATGGACAGATTAAGAGACTAAAGGAATTTGTGGAGCCTGGCCTTGAAGAGTACTGGGACAAACTGGGGGGAGTGAAAGGATTTGGGAATGACAAGTAGCATTTTCAATAAATGCAGGAGTGAAACTCATCCATTTTCTACCCATTGCCATGATGAATTAATCTGTAGATGTTATGACAGATTTGAAAGAACAGAAAATATCAGATTAATCACTTGCAAGACAGTTTTTCCCCATGCCCCAAGAGCATTATGTAAAAGTACCCAGAAGCATTTGTGAGAGTGGTGAAGAAGCAGTTGATCAAGGCTGTTGTCACTGAAACCATTGTGCAGATTATTCCATATTTGTTGCAATCAGATTCTTATTAATATTAATAGAAATATGGATCAGGTTTTTATAATGTATATTTAAATAAAAAGTTGATGGCAAAGACACACCAAGTGTATCTAACAATATCAGTAAAGAACTAAATTAAAGCCTATGGTTTGCAAGTGATCACATTTGGCTCTGTGCAAAACAAGAATACTGCCCAGCCAAGTACTATTGAGCTCTGTCCAACAGGTCAGATCAAGGATAATATACTCTGCTTATTGCCACACTGAAAGCTTCCTTTTGAATATGTTGCAGCTCAGCAGTTATTGTAAAACATTTTTCATCCAGAGATTTTCAATTCAAACATCAACAACTAACATAAAAAATGATCAGTATAAGCCGTTCTTTCTTTCCCTGAATACATCAGCAAACTGTATACAACAAATTTGTGCCATTATAAATTTTAGCAAGTTAATATTTATTTTAAGGTCTTAAGAAAAGCTGATTTGGATGACCGTTTGGTTTGCTGTTTTATTCCAATAGCTAGTGCAGCCATATCTGTTAAACAATGTAATTAATTAATTAATATAACTGAAATATTGCATTGAATAATAGACATATAATTAAAATAGACCTCAAGCTACTTCCACTGAAATCAGGTTAAGGTCATATTTAGTGTCAAGCTGTACATATGCTTTGAGCTTCTGAAGCTGGCATTTGTCTGCCCAAGATAAGTACAAATTACGGAATTAATGTTCAAATGCAAAATATTACATTTTTCCAGGACTGTTTGCTGTTAGATAAATTTGTGGAAAATGTAAACTCCCCAAAATTTTACTTCTATTTTGTACAGATCTCTCAGTATTCTGGAAGATATGTGTGCACATTGAAATATCTTTGGGGGTTTTGCATATATGGTGGAGTTTAACTGGATGTTTGTGATGTTTTTATAGTTCTTTACACAATTAGCATCTTGTAAGCCTATTATCAAATAATCTTCACTAAAAGCAAATACTGTTTATAAGTTTTTGTTTGGAGCCAGATGACCCTGGTACTGACTTGTTAGCTTTATTTCTGTTTGCAAAATGTTGTATTTTTATTGCTTTTTTATGCCACTTTAGGTATCAGGAAATATTTATTCAACTGGGAAATTTTTCAATTCAATTGGAAAATATTTATTCAGTTTGCAGGCTATTCTTGGTTTTCCTAAGATTTTGCATTTACTTGTCTTCCTCTTTTGAAATATTATAGCAATCCCTTGCAGTCAAATTTCTATGGAGTTTAGATTTGACAATGTTATGCACAGTTAAATACACACACACACCCCCACACCCACACCCACACATAAAGGCAATGTGTACACATTTACTAATTGAAAGACTGAGAAAATCACTGCTAGTGTTATTTAATTTCTTTTAGATTAATCATCCCTAACATTCATTTAAAGTACAATCCCAAATGTTTAAACACAAACTGATTTACAGAATGAAAGTTCAAAACCTGATTTCTTCTCTAGCAACTTAAGTTGAGGCTGCAATCTTTTGTACACTCATAAAGTTGGTTACAAAAGGTTTATCACAATGAAAAGTTATGCCACATTTTCAGAATTTAAACACAAGATGGCACCATTACTAATGCTTTTTGCTTATTATCCTGTACTTGATACATGAAAACTTCTGGCACTGCAAAACTGCAGTAGCAACATAGCTTTCTTGCACACAGTGCATGCACATGTTTAATGCATAGAAACCTACCATATGACTAATGACCTTTGCAGTATCTCTTCATTTTAGTGAAGTGCCTCCTATGGTACAAATGCTGTTACTCTTGCCAAGCTGTGTATTTAAAAGTTCAAGTGGGTCAGGAGTGTATTGGTACCTGTAGGTGCAGATTTGCTCAAGGGGCTGTAGAAGCTTTAATTACAGCTGTGTCCAGTGCTGCACATATTCAGGGTCATGCACTGCAAGAATAATTGCTCCTGCTTTTCCCAGCATCCATCAAATAGATGTGTGTACAACCCTTCGCAAATTTATTTTAGCCTCTCTGCTCATGTGTGTACACATACATTGTGCTGAATCTCCTTTGAGGAAAATGCTGGGTTTGTCTGGCGTTTGAACACACAGTGATAGGCAAATTTAACAAACTTTGTTTGAAAAGCAATGTCAAAACAAATATCTCAAAAAACAGTTTGCCTTTCTATAATGATTTCCTTAGGCCTTGAAGACCTCACATGTTTTTCCCCAACTCACATTTAAGAAATGCTGTTGTTATTTTGATTCTTTTTCATGTTTGTTGAAGGTAAATCAAAGACCTGTGGAAGATGCTATGTTTCCTAATGCAGTAGCCTGACAGAGATGAGGCTGCTACAGCTATTTCTGGGTCCATCCAGGAGTGAGGCTTGTATTCCATACAGGTACAGACACATACAAATACACATATTCAATATGTTTATACATAGACATATGCCTGGTCACACTTAGCAACACAGAAAGAAAACACAGCACTCACACAAACACAATCAGGGTAATGAGCCTTTTCATCTGGCACATCAGGATGAAGGTCTTTTTTGTGTGAAATATATATATATATATATATACATACACATATAGGCAGTGTGTATCCCCCCAGCAGCTGGGATCAGACACTCAATCTGTCCAGTAGCAACTCCTAGATCCCATTCTCAGTTACTGGCACCTGGACACGGGAGACCCTGAGGCCACAGACGTAGTCCAACTGGTGGTAGAGACCACTTCTTTCACACGTATGTGCAATTGATCTCTCCAGGAGCTGGTTGAGATCTATGCCTTTGACTGCAGTCACCAGTTGGGACCCACTGGTCTCGCTAGCACCCAACTCAACAGCCCTTTGTGTCCCTCCTGTATCTAGTACAGAACTGTGGCCACCATGATACTTGTTCCTGTGTCCTAAACTAATCCAGCTTGATGTTTGCTTCTGATCACCCACTGACATACACACCTGAATGATGTGCACATCAGTCTAACTGCTGACATCATGGACACACGGCCCCAAGTGAAATTCCATCTTCGAAAATTATTTCCCCTTGTAACTCTGTGGGTATTTACACCAGATTGTAAATGTGGATTAAACAGACATTTGAAAAGACCTGACTGTCAGATAAATATTCTGCCCTAAAATTAGATTTCACTTTATCTATATGAAGCCTTATGTACCTATATTTTAACTTAGACAAGTCTCTTACACACACATTAAAATTAAATGCAGATTTGAATGCTTTGCTAATTTGAAATTGGATTTGACTGTGTTTATCCCTGCACATCAGAGTGTAAATGAATCAAGAAGTTAAGGACAGCAAGAAAAGTGTAAGCTAAACTGAAGTACAACACAGGTACAAGAACAGATGGATATAAATGGCTCATAAGAACAAACAAACAAACCACAAAACTAAACTAAACCAAATAAAGCAACATACAAACAAACAAAAACAAAGCAAAACAAAAAACAACCAAACAAAAAACCCCAACCAACCAAAAACACAAAACAGAAAAGAAAAAGATAGAAGGTGACTTCATTAGAGGAGTTAAATGCTGTAGTAGCTCCCTAATAGCAATAGTTTGTAAAACTGATTTTAAAATGCTCAGCTTGATCAGAAAATAAAGAAAGATAGGATGGTAACTAATAAAAATTCCATTGGGCCAGGAAATTACTTAGTTTTTTCCATCTCTGTTGAGCAGTCAGATTGTGGAAGATGCTGCATTAATCATGGCCCTCTGTCACAGAAGGTACAAAGCTGCAAATAGTAACTCTGAAGGGTGTCTCACACACAAACCTAAATCCTGTGCTTGTCTATGAAGTGTGCCTAAACCTGAAGGTTTGCTGTGTCACTGGGGTTTGTCTAATATTATAGAACACTAAGCAGTGCTTCCCTTGTGTAGCAGAATTTGAGAGGTAGTGACTAGAGTTGGACAAATAATGAACATTCCATTCAGTTATTTTCTCTAATATTTGTAGTGTTTCCCAGAGCACACTGCAGTTCTCAGTAAGCCTTATTATTCTGCAAATAACTCCTTTGAAAAAGTCCTAGTTTTTAGATTGCATTTCATTTCTCTGCTTAAGCTTGTTGCTTAAAATTCACACTGTTGTATTTAGGTGCATAGCATGTGAAGTGTTTTTGTTCCATAGAGAATCAGTGGAAGTCTTAAAAAGAAAAAAAAAAAAGAAAAAAAATCACATTTCTGGTGCTAAAAGAGTAATTATTATTCAGATGAAATTTAGTGGTTTAGGGTAAAATTCAAACTGTACAATGTGCTGGAACAATGCCAATTATACTGGCTTTTTCACAGGTAGGCCATTATTTTTTAAAAAAACCTTTTACTTTAGCTACTCCATTCTAATAGAGATAGCAATTTATTTTTATATGCAGTATTAGGCATTCCTTGAATCATGCTAATGACAAAGAATATATGCTAAAAGGTTATATGATTCCATTGTCATACCCACTAGCTACAACTCTATATTTTTGCAGTGTACAGTTTCTATTCACCAACATTTGTCTGACTGTAACAAACTTTATTTACTTTTGTCATGTTGAAAAAACATGTGAAATTTAGAAGACATATGATTAATTTTCTATTTTGATCTTTTAAAAGATCCATTTGTATTGGTATTAAACTCCAAAGAATGAACAGATGTTCCAGAATAGAAAGAACTGCTTCAGTCATCTACTGCCAGGGCTCAGAAATGGAGTCCCTTAGTATATCCTCTGTCATCTGCTAAATTTCATAATGATGTCTGTATGATTTGTAAAATATTACTGTCTTGCTGAAATCTCAGTCTCTCAAAATATACCTCCTGATTTACCCAATATCCACCACAGAAGTATTTACCAGATGGATTCATTACCTAGAACTGTTTTGCAATGCAACTAACAGCATATATAGATGTCTGAACTTCAGAATGACTGTGACTGCATGAAGAGCTTAACACCTCAGCCACCTGGACCATGAAAAGAATGACTGCTACCAATAAAACTCAGATGATTGTGGTAAAGCAATGATTAAGGAAGGAGTAACATCAATAGGGTATCCAGGTCATAATAGATGATGCAGTTTTAGAAGGGATATATTACCTCCACCTTTGGAGATCTCCTATTTACAGGAGATAGATACAAAAGGTGAATGGTCCTTTTCAATGGTTGTTACTGATAGAAGAACAGCAGAAAATCTCACAATGTAGCAACTACCAAAGTTCTTTCTTTGTTAAGTCTTAGAAAAATCTAATGAGCTTCCACCAAAAGTTCTGGCTTTTACTTGCATGAAACTGCCATAAAGTGTTGTATTTTCCTATCCTCTTATCACCTGTAAATAATTCATGGCCAGTGTTCTTTGGGTGATGACATCTCCCAGCTGCCCTCACCTGAGACACTGATGCTAAGATTAACAGAGGGGTGGCAGAAATCAAGACCATTTCTAGAAGGACCATAGAGTTTCTGAATACCCGTGTGCACTGATATAAGCAAAGCTAGGTAACAGTTTTCATGGTAACCTCCAGGTTGTTCTTTTTTTCTTGGCCTTTGGCCAATACTTCTCAAAATTAATAAGAGTTTGGCTTGCTCAGCAGAGCTGAACAGAATTAGGGTGGTGCTTGAATCAGTTATTTAGATTAACTGTCAGATTTGTCAGAACCTTGAGGTGTGTTGATCAGTTTAACTCCCTGATGGCAACATGATAGTAATTTAAGGAAAGCTTCAAGAATTCTAAAGCTCAGTAAAAGCATCAATATCCAGATCTTCACACTTATTGAAAGTAACTAAAGTATCATGATCCAGCATGATGACTGATGAGTGCAGTTCCTCAGGGATCAGTACTGGGACCAGTGCTGTTGAACATCTTTTGACACTGACATGGACAGTGAGATCAATTGCACCCTCAGCAAGTTTGAGGAATTAACCAAGCTATGTGGTGTAGTTGCCAGGCTGGAGGGAAGAAATACCATCTAGAGGGACCTGGATAGGCTGGAAAGGTGGTCCTATGTCAACCTCATGAAGTTCCACAAGGCCAAGTGCAAGGTCCTGTACCTATGTTGGGACAATCTCAAGCACAAATACAGACTGGACAATGAGTGGATTGAGAACAGCCCTGAGAAAGACTTGGGGGTGTCCTTGCATGAAAAACTCATCATGAGACGTCAACATATGAGTGCGGCCCAGAAAGTCAACCGTATCCTGGGCTGCATCAAAAGAAGTGCAGCCAGCAGATCAAGGGAGGTGATTCTGCCCCTGTACTCTGGTTTCATGAGAGACCACCTGGATTACTGTGTCCAGCTCCCTCAATAGAAGGACATGGATGTGTTGGAGGAGGTCCAGAGGAGGGCCACAGATATAATCAGAGGGGTGGAAAACCTACAAGGGCAGGCTGAGAGAGTTAGGATTGTTCAGCCTGCAGAAGAGAAGGCTCCAGGAAGAACTTATTGTGGCCTTCCAGTATCTAAAGATACTACAAGAAAGCTGGGGAGGGACTTTTTACAAGGGCTTGTATTGATAGGATGAGGGGTAATGTCTTTAAACTGGAAAAGGGTAGATTCAGATTAGAAATTCAGAAATTTTTCACTGCAAAAGTGATGAGACACTGGAACAGGTTGCCCAGGCAAGTTGTAGATGCCCCATTATTAAATGTTTTCAAGAGTAGATTGGATGAGGCTTTGAGCAACCTGGTATAGTGGAAGGTGTCCCTGTACATGGCAGAGGTGTTGGAACTAGGTGATCTTTAAGGTCCCTTCTAACTCAAACCATTGTTTCATTCTATTAATATCATCAGTCTGATAAGATTCATATCTGCTTGTAAAGTGCCTACCTGAAAGCTGCAAGTGATAACATTCTCTATATCCTAAACAGAATGGAAAACAAGAGGAATGAGATCAGGTGAAGTGAGGGAACAAGGAGTCTGGTTTGGAAATCATTCTTTGGAAAGGAAGTGTCTTGGTTCCACTGACTTCTTCCAATGCTATTTCACCCATTGACTCTCTCAATTCAAAGCAAAAGTAGTCACTGGATCAGGGAACAGAAACTCAAATATTTTGTTGGATCATTTCCAGATTTGTTAGGTTGTTCATCCAGACAGCGATACAGCTTGAATATTGGTCCCATTCCTTAAAGTTCAATTTCCTTCTCTACTGATAGTTAGAATAAACCTCAGTTCCTCCAAATACATCCCACCACATAAAAATACTGAATAGGCAAAATGCTTGCTACAGTGTTCCCTTTGAACAATTTTGCCATTTCAGTTGTGGAATAACATGATTAATACTTTGTGGCTTGCTGGGTTCCAAAAAATGCATAACTTCTCTTGAAGTCTCCAGAGAATCCTGAAGACATGCCTGTTCTTCCAGAAGACTTACCTTGAGCTGTCTATAGAGGAGAAAGCTGCTGATCTCAATGCTGTAAATTAATAAATCATTAGAGATATGATACAATACTGGTAACAAGCATTAAGCTGTCTAATTGGTTGATGAATTAAGCATTACTTCTGATAAAGAGTCTAATATGTCCTAATCACAGTTACATCTTGGGTTAAGTTTTGACTTAATGTGTTTTCTCATTCCCATAAAAAATGCTATAACTACATTGTGGATACTTTTCCCAATAATGACCTAATGGCAAATTCACTGTTGCTGAAAACTAATACTCAGAAAAATAGACAAATTGTATTTATTTTGTTGAACTGCCCATGTCTTATAGCTGTCAAGAAACTTTCAAAGATAGGTGATACAGGAATATCCTAATCCATGTCTGTAAAGGAAGTGAGACTTATTTGAAATTGGTAAAGATCTAAGCTTCACAAAAATGCTCTCACTATATAGTATTCTGTTTAGAAAATTTACTTAGGAAAGGTGACGTTACTCTGCTAGTCTTATGTACGGACTCCCTAATGCTACATATGGGTATAGAGTAAATATGGTGTGTGGGGAGTATTTTCGTTAACACTGCTCTATCAAAGTGGACATTTTTTATGCATGTATGCTTCTCATTACTTTAAAGCTTTATTTGTCTTTTGATACATATATGCATATGTATACCTTTATGTATAGGTGTGTATATCTATCTATATGTATTTATAGAACTTTAACACATATACCCTTAGCACATATAACACATACAGCTTTTCGCTAAATCTTTGAAGGTATTTGGACTCCTAGGATGGGATGATTACATTTAGATTTCTACATGTCAGTATGCACTTAGTTGTAGTGGATTGACCTTGGCTGGCCTCCAGGTGCCCACCAAGCTTCTCTATAACTCTTCCTCCTATGTGGGACAAGGGGAGAAAATAAGATTAAAAACTTGTGGGTTGAGATAAAGGCAGTTTAATAAAGCAAAACAAAGGCCACACAAGAAAGCAAAGCAAATAAAAAAAAAAAAGTATTATCTATTTCCCATTAGTATGTGATATCCAGCCACTTCCTGGGAAGCAAGGCTTCAGTAACATGTACCGATTGCATTAGAAGAAAAATGCTTAATTAACAAATGCACCATTTGTCCTCTTTTCTCTTAGCTTTTACTGCTGAGCACAATGTCATATGATATGGAATATCCCTTTTGTCAGTTTGGGTCAGCTGTCCTGGCTGTGTTCCTTCCCAGACTTTTACCCATACCTATCTTACTGGCTGTTGAGTGGGCAGAGTTGGACAGGAAACCTTGATGCTGTGAGAGTGCAGTGAGTGCACTGCTCATCAGTTGCCAAAACAATGGTGTGTCACTGACATGTTCTAAATACAAATATGAAGCACATCAGAAGGAAAGTTAACTCCATCCTAGCCAGACATCATACATCAGTACAGTCAGTGGAGCCTAGAGCTGAACAGAATCAGTGACTGGTATACAGATGCATGAACATAACAGTCATTTTGTATTCCTTTAGTTATCCAAGCTAGATAGATGCTTGCTTAGATACAATTTAGATGGCTGGTAGGTGTTACACTGAATGATCTTCTGAGGTAGCAGGCAGAGGTCAGGAAGGATAGCCAACGATTTCTAAAATAACATTAGTGATCTACTTCTAGGAAAATTAATCTCTCTGTTGAATAGCTCTTTTGATTGTTGTGGGAACTTGTACGCTACACTCATTTGAGAACACCCAAATGAAGTTTTCTGTCACAGGCTGAATTTTATCATTAATCTTCCATTCACCCACTGATGCCTTCTCTCAATTGCCCATACATGAGTGTGAATTAATCTGAATTGCCATAGAATATGAGAGATATTCATGCAAATCAGGAATATATGACACAGGAGAGAGACTGCAGGAGACTGCAGTGTTCTAGATCAGAAGCTGAAAGCTAAATAAGATATTTTACAATATTCCAAACTGTCCTAGACATCTATATTTGAAATGGAACCCAGAAGTGAAATACTAAGCACTACAGAGGATCTGACTTTTTCATCCTTATTGTGGAAGAGATATCTTCTGGAAGTAGTCATGGTGCCTTCATATCTGGTCTCTTCTAGAACTCTGCTACCACCATTTCTTTTCAGTGTATGACATATGAAAAGAGAGGTTGCTGCTGAGATGGTGATTCTGGAAACACTTATGTACACGCTTAATCGCAGTCAAGCCTTGAGTCTCTGTGACAGCCAAATTAATTCCCATTTTAGGCGATGGTGTCTGTATTAACTGTTAGAGGTCATAAACTGAAAAAAGTAATAAATGCAAATCACAGCTGGATAATAGAAATCCACAGGGGAGAGAGATTACAAGTTTAGTGGGGCAATAAGAAAATCCTGGAATTTAAAATAGTTCTTTAGTAAACATTCATCCGTCAGTTACAAGTCAGAATACAAAAATCCACTTAGTAAAAATATATGTAGTTAATTGTACTTATCGGCAGGGAGAGTGATGTCTTGAGATAAACTTAATGTAAGAACTATGAAGCAAAACTAATAGATTCTGGCATCCAACATGCAAATGAGAGTTTCATGTTAAGTTGTACCATAACCATATGTATTAATTTATTATAAACCATTGGGGGCTTTGTGTGCTCAAAAATGTGTACAGCTGGCATATTAATTTCATTTAATTTGAGAAGAGCTATTAAGCTTTATTAAGCAATGTGGAAAAAAATAGAGTAGCCTGAAAAAATTACAAACATTTTAGAAACATTCATGTTTTATAGTCTGAATGTTAGCAAATGAAATTGGTTAGCTTATAAATATATATTTAATTACTGAAAAGCATGTTGGATATATATACAAACCATCTTCCTTTTAGGCATAATACTGCTCGTACCACATTCTCTGTATTTATCTATTGCTGAAAAAACCATCTCACTTGAAGTGCAGCATGCTAGAGCAGGCTCAGGTGAAAGGGTGTCATAGCTTCCCCTTACCTCCAGCAGCCCACACTCACTATGGCAGTAGTCTGGGATTCCTGTTATCTGTACAGATAAAAGAAAAACTCATGGGACTTCCAATAAGTATGATATGATATGATATTGATCCTGCACATTGATCCCACCAGGGGATGTTTAGGTTAGACAGTAGGAAGAACTTCTTCACTGAAAGGGTTGTCAAGCCCTGCAACAGGCTGCCCAGGGTGGCGGTGAAGTCACCACCCCTGGAGATATTTAAAAGACATGAGATGAAGTGTTGAGGGATATGGTTTAGTGGTGATCTGGCAGTGCTGGATTAACAGCTGGACTTGATGGTCTTGAAGGTTTTTACAACTGAAATGATTCTATGTTTCCATGATTTTGACTGCCTGTAGATTACAAAATAATGCAGCAAAAGTGAATAGATCAGGAAATAATTATATTCTATTTTTCATGCTCATATTATTATTCTAGCAGACTTGGTTTGTAACTTTTTTGTTTTTACAAGGAAGTATCAACACAGAATAGTAACTGACCTGTGGTTTCAGCTTCAGACAAAAATCACTGATGAGGCTCAGATACTTGAATTAAACCAACACTGTGAAAGGATCTTTTGGAGGGTGATAACAGATTTCAGCTCAGGGCCATTTTACTTATAATCATGTTTCACCATTTTTGTATTTTTATTGTGGCTATTTTGTTTCAAGTTGTACATCTCAGCCTTACATTACTGACATTGATATGTCAGCAGATACTTTGAAAAAATTCTTGATGTTCACAATCTTTTTTAGTAGAGCTTCAAAAAATATGTCTCCCTTCTCTTGTGGACAGTATAGAGTGGCAGGTATGTTATGTTATACTAAAAGTTACCAGTCATGATACTATTATACACTGCTCTAATTCTGCTCATTACCTTTAAAGCTACAGATTCTACTTTTGTTGCTGGGCATTTTTATTTTTTTCATGCAACAAGAATTAACTCCAATGTTTGTTACTGAGAAGGCTGTGCATTGTTAGTATGTTGCTGATGGCCTTCTCACACCTCATGAAGTTCAACAAAGGGAAATGCCAATTCTAATCCCTGAAGAAGGAATAACACCAGGCACCAGGATAACCTGGGGACCAAACAGCTGGAAAACATCTTGGCAGAGAAGGAACCCAGAGTTCAGGAGGACACCAACCTGACCATGAATGAAGAATGTGCATTCATGGCAAGAGTGGTCACCAGCCTCCTGGGTTGCATTAGGCAGAGTATTGCCAGCAGGTTAATGTAGGTGATCCTCCTCTGCTCAGATCTTGTGAGACACAACTGGGATGCTAAATCCAATACTGGGCTCCCCAGTACAAGAGAGACAGGGACAAAACAGAACATGTTCAGTGAAGAACCCTGAAGATGATTAAGGCAATGGAGTGCCTCAAATAGGAGGAGAGGCTGAGGGCTGTGACTACTCAGCTGGGAGAAGAGAAAGCTCAAGGGAGATTTTATCAATGTGTATAAATCTCCAACAGCAGGGAATAAAGAAGGTGGAACCAGGGAAAACCTCCCAGTTAACAGGACACCTACAGATGGAAAAGGTCTGAAAGGCAGCTTATCAAAAGCCAGTGAGCCACCATCGCATAAAGTAACTGCTCAGTCATGGGGCAGAGGAACGATTTTGAGACATCTTTCTTTGGATGGGCCATCAGAGAACTGTGGGTAACAGGACCAGTATATGTATTTAATTTTTTGTTTTGTTTTTGTTTTTTTTTTCACTGTTAACTTACTGCTTTTTACCTATAAAAATCTATGACTTACAGAAGAGTTCTGAAAATTGATTCCTGCTGTTAATCTAAGGCAAAGAAATCAGATTATCTGGTTTGTTTATGTTTATAATTTATTAAAAAGATAGATAAATAGTTGGCCATCAAAGATTTTTCACTATTTGAAAGTGAAAGAAAAAAAAAAGGGACCAATAGGTTGTACAGATGAAAATCAGTGCAAACAATAACTCATTTAAAATTTTAATTTTGCAAACAATATCAAAAATTGTTATTTTGTTTGAATTTAAACAAATGAAAGATTATGCATAGTGGTATTTGGCCCAGAAAAAAATGTAGGAGTGGGAAAGGAGAAGGGCAACTGCAGAACTAGTCAGCGATGGGTGACAAGGAAGCCAAAATAATGAGAGGTAATCCAGACACAGAAGGACTTGGAATGTTTAAAAAGGCTAATAGATGAGAAAGGCAGTTCTGTGCACATAAATGTAGTGTAATGATGACTTTGATGAGTCTTTGTTTCACAGCTTTTTGTGCAACATGAAATAGGAGGAGTAGAGGAGAAAAAAACGAAAATAGTCAAAGCCATGTCTGCAAGTGTCATTAATGAGTGATGAGGACTAGAAAGACAAAAGACAAATCCTGCACATTTTATGGGCCTTTATTCCATACATCTGTGTAAACTGCAAAACCTCAGGCGTGACTGAGAGTGGGAGTGCAAGAAAGAAAAAGATGAGTGGATATGTTGAGGAAAAAAAATACTCTAAAACTTGGCTTGGTTATTACAATTCTTGCTGTAACTTTAATTACAACATGGGAACAATCCAGTGAGAATACCATCAAAAAATAATATTTTTATGTTGCGTTTTTCATCTATGTGCAATGAGCTTTCATCCACACTGGGAAATGAATGCAGATCAGCTACTTCTGCAGCTTTATGGAGGGGAAAAACATGGAATAACAGACCCACTTTTAACTTCAATGAACCTTTCTTGACTTAATTGTCATGCAAGCAGAGTCACAGCAAATCCTGGGATAAATTTCAATGCCAACCCATAAAATCACAAATAAAACCTTGAATTTATTATTAACTCTTATTCTATCTAGTTTGAGACAGCTGGTGGTCAGTCCACACAGCTAATAACATCCTCTGATGACAGTGGTTTCAGTACCTGTGTGGCATACCTACTGCTTGTGTATGTGTGCTGTGTATAAATACATTATTACTTTGCTCACCGTCGAAACATAGCCAGGTTTGGGCAGCTGTTTAATAGAGCACTTTAGAACAATTTAGGACAGAAACTGAAGAAAACCGCATCCCATTAATACTTCAGGGAGAAGTCTAGGTAGGCTGAAGGTAATTAGAATTTGGCCAGGACTGCAAAGAAAACAGTCTTATTCTTGCATAAAATACAATGGGATTTTTATCGACCCCGTTAGGTTTGTGGAAATAGTACATGGGAGATTTGGAGGAGTTACTGGTGTTAGCAGTTTGAAGTCCTTGCATTCTTGGTTAGTTGTACTTTGCCGTTTCTTTTTCAGGCTTTTAACTCTTGGGATACCTGAGAAATAATAAATTATATGAAAATAATGCAGTTATAAATAGAAAGCTTTCTGCTTGTTCTGAGTAGGAGTTGAAACCATTAATCTTGCCATCAGAATTATCATTATGCTGCCACAGTTTCTGGGCCTGAACTTGTTTGAAAATTAAACTGCAGTGATGTGTCTTATTTACAATGAATCCGAGATCTCTGACCAAGTGCTTTGCAAAGAGTATAAGAATATTGCATCTGTATAAACACATCACTGATTTATCACTCACTAAAAGTTATTAGAACACATCTGAATGTTTCCTTTTAGGATTTGAACATAAATGAGAAATCAGTATTAAAAAAACCATATTTATTTATGTGAAGTTTGTTAAAATGTCCGCAGCTGGAGGGTTTCAGATGTGTGGTTATGATGAAGAGGAACATTTTTTCATGTTAAGGGACAATATTTTCTCCAAAGAAGAAAAAGGTCTGATGCAGAGACATATCTCTCAGACAGTCTTGTAGGCTGGTCCAAATAACATGCTTTTATAGAAAACTGATTTGTGCTGTCAAAAATAAAACCTTTGATTCAAAGAGAACTTTTATCTTTTCCCTTCCTACTACACATTTGGGTAGAAACATGCAATTAATTCTTTTAGGGACTTCAGAAAGTATCACCTATTGCATCTACAAACTACCCAAAATACTTTCATTTGAATACAATTTGGAATTGGCTCAACTAATCACTGTCTGTTAATTGCATTTTGGAAGAAAAAGGGAACCTGAATGCAGTGACTGCTTCTCATTAAAACTGTGCGAACAATGGAGTGCTTGATGTCTGTTATTGTACCTGATAATTGTGGCAACAAGTGGCATATTTTTTTCCAAGTAGCAGTAATTAAGGCTGTCGCAGTATTTAAAAATAATGCACTTGCATTTTGTTACATCCAAGCGATAGCACGTTGTGCTAGAGACTGTAAATAAATATCACCACCAGCCTCTGTTCTCTTACACAAAAGCTCAAAAACTTTGTTAAGGGATAAAACACAACTTGTGTGTTTCTCCTGTAGCCAATATTCTGGCAGGGTAGTATAAATGGAAGGTGACAGAAAAGGTGTACAAGAAATTTTTTCCTATGTCATATCCTACTGACATTGCCCAGGGGGAAGGGATGGGGAAAGGGCAAGTTCAACACCTTTCCTGGAGTGAAGAGAGGCCTATCTGTGATAATGACAACAGTAACATTTTGCCATTGGTGTAGAGAGTGACAAGGATGAAGAAATGGCAGAAGTGGGCAGAAATATTCTGACAGAATGTTTTCCATTGGAAAAATGCTTATTTGTCAAAATGAAATGTTCCCTAGGAGCTTGTCTATTCCAAGAGGAGCAAGGCTGACAGCAAACCTGCGTGGTTTCCTGCCAGCTCACCCACCAGTCTGCCTTCCAATGAACTGTCTTATTCAAAATGATTTCAGATACTGGTGTGTATCTGCAGAAGATCATCAAGAAGATTGCAGATGAGCTGAGGGCAAGACCTTCCAAGAAACCAAAGTGGAAATGCACTCACCTAGACAGGACTGCTAGGAATGCATTTCAGGATACTGAAGCTTGTTCTTGGGAACATCAAGACGTATTATGGTATTTCATTTCTACATATATTTGTCAAGCAATTTTATTCTTTTTAAAAAATTATTTTTCTCTCAACTGTGACATTTGCCACTGAAGTGAAATTCTGTTTCCTGGTTAACTCTTCCAGCAGGGCTGGTAAGGGTTGTGAGAACTTCAGAACTTGTTCAGTGTGTAGATTTGAAAGTTTAGTAAATTTTTTACTAAAGCATCTCTCTCCCAGGGGACAATAATATCTAGCTTAGAGGAATGGAGACTTTTGTGGGATCATAAGATCAGAAAGATAAGGATAGTGCTATGGTTAAGGCAGGGGCTTGGCATTCAGAGCTCCATAATTCAGCAAAGCACTTTCAAACAGGTATTTTGTTTTGCTCAGACTTACATATGCCATCTCAGTCTCTCTGTGTCTTTTATTTTTTTTTTTTGCTTGTGAAACAGAGCAGGCAAAAGAACAGTATATTTAAGTTATTTATGACAGCACTCATTTACTGTGTATCACACATAATGGTTAGAACAGCATATTACTAAAAATCACACAAACATGGAAACACTCACTATTATATGCTTGAACTGGCAAAATAAAAATCTAGCCCTGGCTCTTTCTTCATTCACAAAACTTACTGATACAGGTTGTCACATCATGATTTTCACAGCCTGGAAAAAGAACGATAATTTTCTTTGCAAGTGACTTTTTACCCTCACTTTTCTTTAGAAAGAATAAATCCTCCCTTTTTCGCTGCTGCTGGTTTCCCCTGGTTTCCAGCCTGTTGTGAATTGTTCATCCAGAATATAGCTCTCAATATCCAGTTCTGTGTTGCTGATTAGTTTTCTGAAAGAAGACAGAGTGAAGAAGGACGGCAGGTTATATTGATTTACTTCTAATGATCTGCTGCTGAACCAGAGCTGGGCAGTGTTCTCTCGAAGGCACATACATCTGTGTTCATGGTTCATCTCTGCATCACTATCAGGATTAAAAGCTAGTGATGGATTCTGTCATGTTTCTGTAGCTTTCTGCATTTTCTTTTCAAGCCACATATGGGTTAGCTGCTGAGGACATACATGACTTTTTTCCTTGCCATCTGTTAAACAGTCTGGTCAGAGCAGCCTGGAGAAGGACACCCATACTCTGTTATAAAAGAAGCACATTAAAATACAATTGCACAGTCATGAGGTGTTAAGAGGGAAATTGCTACGTGTAATACATGCCTGTGTTTTGCTGGTGAGAGTGTCTCTCCATGATTTTGGGTAAGCCCAGGATCTGTGAAGCCATGAATACAGCATGAGTGATTGGGGGATCCAGGACAGTGCACTGTAGCACATCTTGTGAGGAACTCAGCATGTCTCTGTAGTTCTGGAAAGTTTTTTTTCTGAAGTATCTGGTGCTGTAACAGGACTGTAAATTCCTATACAGTTGATAAATGATGCTCAACAATATGTTTATCAGAACAAAAGAATTGATTCTTATGTATTGACTTATTTCTCTTTCTCTATAGATTCACTTTCAACATAATATCTGCTTGCAGTTCTGCTCATGATGTTAGTTCTGTGATTTGGCTTTAGAGTATATTGTACATTTGACACTATATAAATGTATCCCATATAAAAGGAAAAAAGATCTGAAAAGTTTTAAACTGTAGACTACAGCAGAAATTCACTGGTACTTAATTATTATGGAGGGTTTTAATTTGTTTGGCTGGGTTTTTTAACTCTTGTGATTGAAAACTGCTACAGACATCAGTTATTCTGGAAATATTACAATACTTACCCTGCTTTGAACCAGGAATTAAATCAAATGTCCTCCAGAGGTCCTTTCTTCATAAATTAGTTTACAATTCTATTCATTTAAATGTTTTCCTATCCTCATAAGAATCTTAAGTAAAGTACAAGTGGTTCTAGACTATAGATTTAAATGTACAACCACCAGTTCAAGATAGCAAGAAGGTGACAGATTCCTGGAAGGTGGAAGGATATTGCTGGGAGTTTACGATCATCTAACTGTGGCCACTTCTTTACTGAGTCTCCACTACTGACTACATGAACTAGTAGCCTAATTGAACCTCTGGTGTGATCCATACAGCTCCTATAGTCCGTGTGTTGTCACCCTAACCTGCTTCTTTCATTTTATTTTTTTTCTGTATTTAATAACTCTAGACTATTGAAGTGGCATGTTATTTATGGACACCTGACCCACATAACAAAATAAACCGAGACAGTTGCAAATAAGAAAACTTTGATACTCATTTTCAATAAGACCACCTCTTCCAATGAAATGGGTCAACTAGATATGACATTTTCAACTAGATAATGATATTTTGAGATGTCTATTATCTGGAAGAAGGAGGCGACAATAGGCAGCATTGTTTAAACTATGTCTACATAGTTCAAAGGCAGATGGGACCTGGCTTTGTCCACTCTTCTAAAAAGTTGATATTAACCATGTCTGAACATAATCATAAATACTATGAGCATGAACACAATGTCATGGTCTTTGGAGTAGTAAAAGTCATGGTTTTATATTTCTCTTTTCAGAGCAAGCACATGTCCAGATAAACATGGATGTCACCCAATCCAAAGCTGTCTTCGGGTTTTCAGTCAAGACCTCTGAATAATTTAAATATTTTTGCAGTATTTTAAGAATGATGAGATTTTTGTGTCTGACTCAATGCTATAATTGATGCACTCTGGCTTGACTTGACAATGGGCAAATAGATTTTAGATTTTTCTCCAAAATGAAGTGATTTAAGGGAAAATTGTGTATAACTGTATTGGGTTTCAATGGCAAGGCTTTTTTAGCAAGAGGGCTACAGGGGTGGCTTCTGTGAGACACTGCTAGAAGCCTCCTTTGTGTCCAATGGAGCCAATGCAGTTGGCTCCAAGAGGGACCCATTGCTGGCCAAAGCTGAGCCAATTAACAACAGTGGTAGCACCTCTGAGGTAACATTTAAGAAGAGGGGAAAAGTTACTATGCACAGTAATTGAAAGTGAAGAAAGGTGTGAGAATATGTGAAAGCAACAACTCTGAAGACACCAAGGTCAGTGGAGAAGGAGGGAAAGGAGTTGCCTCAGGAATCAGAACAGAGATTCCCCTGCAGCCTGTGGTGAAGACCATAGTGAGGCAGGCTGTCCCCCTGCAGCCCATGAAGGTTAACAGTGGAGCAGATATTTACCTGCAGCCCATGGAAGGCCCCACACTGGAGTAGGTGGATGCACCCAAAGGAGGCTGTGACCCATAGAAAGCTTGTGCTGGAGCAGGCTCCTGGTAGGACCTGTGGACCTGTAGAGAGAGGACAGCATGGTAGAGCAGGTTTGCTGGCAGGACTTGTTACCTCTGTAAGGAACCCATGCTGGAGCAGTCTTTTCCTGAAGGACTATACTCTGTAGAAAGGACACATGATGGAGAAGCTTATGAAGAGCAGCAATCTGTGTGAAGGACTCATGTTGGAGAAGTTTGTCGAGGACCACCTCCCATGGGAGGAACCCCATGCTGGATTAGGGGAAGAGTGTGAGTCCTTCCCCTGAGAAGGAAGGAGTGACAGAGACAATGTATGATGAACTGACCACAATCTCTATACCCATTCCACTAGACCACTGGAGGGGATGAGGTAGAGAAAATCAGGAGTAAAGTTTTTATTCCTGGGAAGAAGAGAGGGGTGGGGGAAAGGTGTTTTAAGATTTGTTTCAGTTTCTCATTTTCCTACTCTGATTTGTTTAGTAATAAATAAAACTACTTTTTCATAGAAACATATCATAGAATCAATGAATGGCTTAGGCTGGAAGGGACCTTAGAGATCATCTAATCCAACCACCCAGCCATGGACAGGAAGGCCTCTTGACAAGCCCTCATCCTTGAACACCTCCAGGGAAGGGGAATCCACAGCTCCTCTGGGCAATCTATTCCAGACTCTCACCACCCTCGTAATGAAGAACCTTTTCCTAAGACCCAACCTAAACCTATTTTCCCTCAGTTTAAAAACATTTCCCCTCATCCTACCGTTGGACAGTCTTGTGAAGAGTCACTCTCCTGCCTTCTTGTAGGTTCCCTTCAGGTATTGGAAGGCAGTTATAAGGTCCCCCTAGAGTCTTCTCTTCTCCAGGATGAACAATCCCAGCTCCCTCAGCCTATCCTCATAGCAGAGGTGCTCCATCCCCTGGATCATCTTTGTGGCCCTTCTCTGGACTCATTCAAACAGATCTGTGTCCCTCTTATGGTGGGGACACCAGAAATGGATGCAGTATTTGAGGTGGGGTCTCACAAAAGCAGAGTAAAAGGGAAGAATCACCTCTCTTGATCTCCTGGCCACACTCCTCTTGATGCATCCTAACATACGATTGTCCTTCTGAGCCGCATGAGAGCACTGCTGGCTCATGTTGAGCTTCTCATGAATCAACAACCCCAAGTCCTTCTCTTTAGGGCTACTCTCAAACCACTCTGTACTCAGTCTGGAATTGTGCTTGGGATTGGCCCAGCCCAGATGCAGGACCTTGCACTTTGACTTGTTGAACCTCATGCAGTTTGCATTTTTCCCTAATTTGAGTCTGTTTTGCCTGTGACAGTAATTGGTGAGTGATCTCCCTGTCCTTATTTAGACTCATGAGCCTTTTGTTATATTTTCTGTCTCCTGTCCAGCCGAGGAGGTTAGTGACAGAATGCCTTTGGTGGGTACCTGGTGTCCAGCCAGGGTCAATCCACAAATACATACCTTCTGGCAGTTGTCACAGTAATAATAACTAGGTGTTCTTTGCATTATTTTTCATATGATGCATGAAGAAAGTATTGCACCATGTTGTATAGAAGATGGATACTTTCTGTCAATCAACAAGCAGTTGTCCCCCAGGAACATTTATACATGTTCTTATTTTCATTACAGTTTATTGATGTGTTGGTGTTGCTTCAGTACAGAAATAGTTTGAGTGCTCTTCCAGGAGTAAATGACAACACACACAGACAGCTCTTTTGTTCTCTCCTTGATAATGTAGAATTTAAAATGCAGGAAGCTAGGCATCATCTTCTTTTAGGTTATCAACTTGCAAGATTTGTCCATTGACCCTGTGCTGAGCACAATCTCTTCTTGTCTCTATATCCTTCCTGCTGCTGGAATAAATGAAAAGGAAAAACAAAGGAAAGAAAAAGAGAAAAGGAAAATAGAAAAAAGAAAAGGAGAAAAGGAAAATAGAAAAAAGAAAAGGAGAAAAGGAAAATAGAAAAA
>WUAM01000287.1:77496917-77522631 GCA_024336885.1 Actenoides hombroni
ATAGTTTAAATATGTGTTAAATATATAAGTATAAATAGATATAAAATATATGTGTATATATATACATGCATAAATATATGTATATTCTGTGCAATTAGCATACGTGTATGCTTGTAGCTATAGCTGGAGAAATACTATACAGTGAAATTTCATTGAAAAATAATGATTTCTAAAATATTTCTAATTTCCTGTTGATTTTGTTATGATTTTATGTGATCTAGTGAAAGCATTCATGGCAAGGGGACTTGGACTAGATGATCTTTAAAAGTCCCTTCAAACTCAAAGCATTCTATGATTCTGAAATTTTATTGTATGTTCTAGAGAAATACATTAAAAAATGGGTAGAAGTGAGTACCTCTATTTTAAATGGTTCCTTTTGTTCTAGAATACCTATTATGTTTTCAGAGGTTTGTGGGGTTTATTTTTTCTCTAAATTGAAGATAGCTTAAAACCAAGATTTCTCAGGTCAAACAGAAACTGTGCTCATTCAAAACTGTGTTGGTGTTTGTGAGATGCTTTATTTTTAATTTTGTTGTTTGGTAAAATATGTATATCAGTTTATCATATGTTTACAACAATGGAAATAATTTTATTCTCACTTGCTCCAAATTGTCAGCAAGCTGAAAAATCATGTGCTTACACAGTAATCTTTGCAACAACAGCCTGGCTATTTGTCTTGAGCTACCAACTGGAAAAGAAAAACTAATAGCATCTATATAGCTGTTAATGTGCACTTGTGTTTAATTGGTATCAGCAACACTGTTAAAAAGAAAATTAAGTAAGTAGCCATCTATGTAAGCAGAAATCTTCATTGTTTTTAGGTTGAGATTGTTGTTGTGATGCAGGACTCATAAGCTGGGAATAACTCTAGTGCCAAAATTCAACATAAATCAGTTCTTGAAAGTAATATTGTTCAACACCATCTTGCTTTTTGGCTTTCATTTTAGATCTACTGGAGCTTGGATACAAATAGATCATTTATATTCACACATTTATTTTTAAATAGTTTCATAATGAAAACTCTGTTCCCTTCCATTGGTGTGTGCATGTTTCGCTATTATAAACCAGAATGTGTGGAAGATTAGTTGCTCCTACTTGTAGTGTAAATTGCGTAGGTTACCAAAAACATTGCTTATCCTCTGTAAATATTTTATTTGAATTTAATACTCTTGTAAAACTGTATTAACAGTCTTCCCCTGATTATTATTGTTTGTTTTCTTTTTCTTTTCTCAGCTTCCCCTTTTCAAGTCTGGGGGTAAAACTTATTATTTCACAGAGGAATTTGTACAAATATTAAAAATGGTTACATTTGGCATTAGTGGAACTATGGCATCAGAAAATCTGGCATAAATATTCACTACTGAACTATTATACAGGTAGATGACTTCAGGGTTAAGCATGTAAGAGAAATGTAGATCAACAATAGATAAAAAAAAAATCATTTTTTATCAGTGCAATGATAAGAGATGATGAAATAATTTGAATATATTGTTTCCAGATAGTACCAAAATTTAGACTGGTTTCAGTTGTGCAAACTTAAATCTAAACCTGTCAAGCTTCAAGCCTTACCAAAGCAGCTATCTATTGCAAAAATGATATTTTAAAAAAAATAAATTATATTCCTTTGTTGTCTATTCTGACCCAGCCTTCCTATTGTAACATCTAGACATAAACAACTGGACAAGCTCTGAACCATAGCATTATGACTGAATTGTAACAACTACTATTATTTCCCCTATTATTGTCCATAACTTTCCTTGGGGGGGGGCGGGAAGCAATTTTTTTAATTATTTGACATCAAGTATGACACAGGGTACATGTCAAATCAGAGTTTAAATCAGAATGGCTTTTTTTTGCTCATTTGTCAATTGAATAAATAAAAAGCCACAGCTGAGAAGTGGGAGAACTTTCAGTAAATTGTTATTTATGAGGAAAATAAATATTAAGTTAAAGAAAAAATGATCATGAATTTATTAGATTTCTCAAATGTTTAAAAGGTTTGATTTCCAGATGATGAAATTTTGTTCAAAATTGCTGAATAGGAAGAGTGGAACCATTTTACATTGTTCATACCTAAAGACAGCTTGAGAAATTAAATATACTAAGAACATAGGTTACTGGTGTTTAATTCGCATACTGAGCACTTACAGCATATTTAACAGCTGCAAATGGTATCCTCCTCTGTGTCAATTAAAATATAATAATTCTGTTTTGAACAGCAGAGTCAAAACTGAAAAAAATGAGTGATGGATCTGAGTGTGAATGCTGGAAACAAGAAATGAGCTTGTGTTTAAGGCAATTGCTCAAAGGGTTTAAGTGAGTATTACTCAAAAGTGATTTTTTTTGTGGAAGAACAAGTCTGTAGCAATTTAAAAGAAGTGATGTCTTCATATAAAAAAGAATTATCAATATTGTAAAACCCCTGTTTTGCTCATCTTTTTTCAGAACATTTCAAAAAAAGCAGTCATACTGAAAGTCTAACTTTATAATTTTGAAAGTCCTGCTATCTTTCCCTCTCCTCTACTTTTTAAACACCTATACAAATTTATTTCAGTCCATAAGAGTGACAAGGGGATCCTCTTTCAGAATCGGAGTTTGCCTTTGACTGATACTCCCAGTGATCCTTCTTCAAATCATTGAAGTTTCTCATGAGGTTTCACCGGTCTTGCTGACCATGTGGTCAGTGTTAAACAGCTGTATATTGCTCTTCACTGCCTTACTGCTAAATACTATGCATGTGCAGAGATAAGGTAGGTCTGTTGAAATTTACAACAAATTTTTAGGAGTGATAGAGGTCAAAGCAGTTCAAACTGATTGGCATTGTAATGCCGTGACCACAGAACCCCTCCTGCTAAGTGATAAGGGCTATTTTCAGATTATTTACCCCCTCAGTTTTGCCATTATTAAATATTATGACCTGTGCCATGGAAAATGAAGCCACAATAGTTCTGCTTATTAACTTCTTTTGCATTTGCCATTCTGCCATTGGATGTTTCATGGGAAAATTTTTGCTTTTCAGTCATGAAAATCTGAAAATACTGTTTTAAACAAGAAAGAGAAAACTTCATAATTGTTGATGGATTTGGATCTTCTGTACCTTGGCAAACTGTCAAAGCACAGTAATGTTTGTAGGTTAATTAGTTAGGGATCACATGAGTCTCAGAGGTTTAAATTCAGCACTGAATTGCTCATCAGGCAATACAATTGATTTTAGTGGAATTACAGAAGGTCTAAGAGTCAAATTTGCTCTAAGAACAGATAAAAAATGCAAGAGAGTCTCAGTGTGATACAAACCATAGCCCACTGGCTTGTTACTGAAAACTCACTCAGCTTTATTGCCCTCAAGGGTGACCAGGGAAGGTCCTATTAGGAAAAGTTCCTCTTGCAACTAAGGATTAAGATAGCATCAGTGCACTTATAGTTATTCAATATCACAGCTTGTTACTAATATTGCAAAGTTTGGCTTGTGATTGCATTGACCATAGCTTCTTTTGAGGAGTTTAAGAGCCATGAGCATTTCCACCTTCTGTCTCATTTGGAATAGAAGTATCCAGACCACTTAAAAGTTGTGATTCTTTCAACTCACATGAGGAAGAGCTGTAGCTGCCCAGAGGTACCTACGAATACGTGGCAGGAAATACTACCCATGACCTTCATGAATGGACCGATACACTGTTGGGGTTCTGCTCCCTATTTCCTTAGGGATCCAAAAAGCACAAACAGAAGAAGAATTATTCATTAAAGAATCTGGCAAGATGGGGAAAAACAAGGACAGGGACAGAAAGCTGTTAATGACTCAAGTAATCTCACTAGCAGATGATGCATTGCAGAATTGGTATCTCCAAATATTGAACGGGAACATTGGTTACAGTGTAGCTTCTCTTTATCCTTATAGGGCAAGGAGAAAAGCTTTTTTTTTGTGGAGAGTATAAGAGATAAAGACCCTTCTTTTTAATCTAACCCTACAAAAACTTGTGATAGGCTAAAGTCATGGAAGATGCATTTACACAAAAAAATCTTTGCAAGGGGGAACATGACCACACTTGAGATGGCTTCCTAATGGAATGAAGGCTGGATAAGAAACATAACAAAACAGTCCTAGATTGTCAGGATTTGTCTATGTAATCAAGTTATTCTGCAAATAATGCAGTATGAAACACAAAGCAGCTGAGCATTTTTTGACTACATTTCCTTCAAAGGGATGAAAATTGTCATGAGCATTCAGAAGAGAATGGTGTTGCTTTACTACATCTGTCTCTGCTTCCAGTCCCTTTTTTCTGGAAAGTGTGACAGCTGTTTAGATAGGGGTCACAGGAGCTCAACTCGGTGGTCTAGTGGTCATTCTATCTCTAAGGAAACACAGGCACTCATGATTCCTAGAAAGCTTGAATTTTAGCCCTGTTCAGAAGTGAGTCAGCATGAGTATTGCAGACTTCTCATCTCCAGGAGTCAGTGTCTGGGATACTGATAAGCTGCATGAAAGAGAAGAGATGATATTCTAAGTACATTTGACACATTGGAGTAAATTGAGTCTTTAAAGTTAAGATAAGACCTTTTATTTTAAGGGGAGCAAGTCATTTATCAAATGATGCTGAGGCTAAGGCATGCTGCCAAAAATAACATTAACTCCTTTGTAATTCATCCTTGACATTTTAACTGGTAGGTCCCACATTGCAACCGGCAACTTAACTCTTAAAATTACAATATGATTGCTTTGTGTAGACTTCTATATGCTTCTGCAAGTGCCCATGCTTCTTGGACCTGCAATTGCTGTGATTTTTATGCATGGAGGTCATGATTGACTTTTTTGGGGGGAAGTGGAAAAAATGAAGGGGAACATTTCAGTTCCAGAAAATGTTGTTTGTGTCTTCTTCCTGGAAAAAAAATACCTATTAATTTGCTAGCAGGAAGGTATATTTTTTTTAATCTTTAGTGGTAAAAAGCAAACAAGCTAGCAAAAAAGGTTATTTCTTGTTGTGACACCTAATGTTGGTTGAAAATGTTATAGTTTTGCTATTCCACCCACCCTTTTACAATTGGTGTTCAAGGGGAAGGAAAGAGTGGATTTTTTTTAAATTTTTTTTTTTCCCTCTAAGCACTGCCTAATCACCTGATCCATATTTCAGAGGTGATATACACAAGCAGTGATTGCTGTGATATAATGCCATGCATTTACCCACTTATGTTAATGGTAGTGATTTTAACCTTTTTTTAAGTTCCTCTCCTAGGTTTTGAGTCACACTGAAAGCTGCTGCACAGCCTCAGCCTTCTGAGTTGTGTTTACAAGGTGGAAACACATTACAGGAGGTCGGAGGGTGGTGCAGGGCAGAGCTGTGATGATACAGAGACAAACTGACTGCGGAGAAATTCACAGTCCCAGGAGCACCCCAAAAGGTGCACAGGTACTAGAAGCAGGTTTATTATAATGTCTCTGTTGCATCCTGCTGCAGAACTTTGTGCAAAAGGTTTTTCTTCCCCTAAGTGCTTTGCAAGACATGGCTTTTGTGTATAAATAGCACACCTGAAGCCCAAGTTTGTTTGTTCACTGAATTGTAGGTTTTCTGAATTTCCTTGATGATAACCTCATGATTTTTCAGGCCTGATCTCTCAATGTTTGATCACAGTTTTCCATCTAATATCATTGGTACAGTGCACTGCCAAATACATGCAGTTTCCTTCCACTTTGCACGCTTTTTAATATTTACAACACTTGTCAGATGGTAGCAAACCAGGGCTCTCCAGCCCCACACTTTTAATTCCATCATGAAAGAAGAGATATCCACAAATGAAACACCTTCTTGCATTCTGTATTTAGCTTTTCCTTAAGACAAAGAAGTTTGCATCCTCTTTTCAGATAAGGAACATAGTTACATGGAAATAATTTACTGAAGAATTGAGTGGGATAAATTCAGTCCAGTCTGACAGTCCAATTAATTCATATAATCAAAAAATTAAAAAGAAGTCTCATAATCAGTACAGTGTTTCACCTCATGATAGGAAGGGAATAGAGGGAGGGAAGAGTCCTCAAGACTCCTTGACTAAATTTCCCTAATCCTTTGGTTTATCAAATGAAGGAAATAGCCTGGTGCATGACAGTGAACAATTAGTTTCCACTCCAATGAGTACAACAAGAGAAAGTGCCCTTTTTAATCAGACAGATTAAATAGAAGCTGTTTCATGTCAAATCAGTGACTTCAGCAATTATAAAAGAAACTGGACATGGACACAGAACCTGTTCCAATTAGTTTCCATAAACGAGTTCTTTGGAGTAGTTTCTGAAAGCAGTAAACAAAGGAAACTAAGAACATTTCCAATATGTTTTTCATTACCTTAAATACTTTATTTCCTTGAAGAACAATAATAGCAGCTCTCTGAGACTGAAATGAAATCAGGTGCTCATACTTATATTATCTGCCTTTTTTTTTTGTCTTTCACACCCATAGCTGGTGTTTATGACTCAAAATCTGATTCTGTTTGATGGTGTATGTGCAAAATATATCCTTTCCATATTTGCTTAAAAAATTGCACTGCACTAGGTAAAAGTTAAGCATTGTCCAGTTGTGATACTCATCAAGTTACATTTGTGTGTTTCTGAGTGTGAGTGTATGTACGTGTCTCCTCAGTCCATTCTTAGACGCTGTTGGGAAGACTGGTATTCCTATTGGGCTAAAACTGCAGGAACTATATTAACAATCTGATGGCTATTTTATTGTTTGATTTAAGTATATAGATTTATCCACCAAGGCCACAGATGGCACACCTGGAGCCCCATATCCATAGTGATTTCACCAGATACTCTTTCCGTAATAACTTTCAGCTGTCATTGGCTTTTCCATAATACATATTGGATTTGTTTCTGTTCTTGGTGTTGGCCTCCAGAGTGTCTTTAGACATTAACAAATTCTGCATCTCTTCCTTCCTGTTTAGTTTATGTCTCTCCATGCTTGCCATGATGGCAACAGTCTCCTTTAAAACACCTAATGTAAGGCTGAAACTACTCTCATGGTAATCTTCCTGTTTTCCAAAATGAAACTAAACTCCTGCTGCTTACATGTGCTTCCTCACTAGTTGTTACATTATTGCCACCAGTAATGCTACTGTTCAGAGGGTAGTCCTGTATCAGTGAAGGAGCTATACTACTGCTTCTTCTGCTAAATTTCCTTCTGACTCAAAACCTTTTCTTTTCCACTGTGCTTGTTTTTATTTTGTTTTGCCTTTGATGTTACCTGTTCACAAAAATGTATTTAGAACTAAACAGTTGTCTCATACTGTATTTTGCCAACTTTATTACAAAAACAAAATAGACACTTCAAGTCTCAGAAATCTGAGTCTTCTCTGTTCTTCATTTGGCATAAATGTTAGCAATGGATTTTTTATTTTTTTTTTCCTCAAATCTTAAATATTTTGGGGAAAGAGGATTGAGCTTTCTTCTTTGTCTCTTTCTTTTTCCCCAAACTTGTATGTCTCTTGTTGTAGAAAGAAGCTTATAAGATAAATTATTAGCTTCTTCCTTAGATCCCTAAACCTCATTTGTGGAATAGCTTATTTTGGAAACTCCCACAGAGGAGATAAGTGAAGTTTTCCTTACAGGAAATCATGTTTCGTTCATGTCTCACAGACAGTGAGGCAAATATTTTATATGTATAAAGCTGTGATTTCAGACTAGACATAAGAGCCACCCTGGAATCCAAGAGGTCCAGCACCAGCCCAAGCAAAGAACACCCATCCCCAGTGCAAATCAAATTCCTTTAATTTTCAGCAGAAGAGAATGATAAAAAAGTAAAATTCAGGTATTCCTCAAGGTGCTTTCATGTTTATTATGTATGAGGTAGTCATATTGAACTTGAATAACAGTTTCTTTGAGTTAAGCAAGACCTTAAAAAAATTGTAGGTTTGTTTCAGCATCTTTAATGTAAAAATCAAAAGTATAAATGTTTTAAGTCCTTGACCACCATGCTCCTGTGCTGTATCAGACTCCATTTTTGAATGCTAATTTTTCATATTGTTGCCCTGTTTCTAATACAAGTATATTAGTTTAGCAAACTACTATTATCGCAATTCCATTTTAAGTCCCCCATTTAATAGAATTACATCTCTTCTATTTCAGTCTGACCTGGGCTAGAGTTTGGCAGGCAGCAGGTCAATATTGGGTAATCCTCTCTTTATTTGGAGGAGTCTGGTAAAACTGGTTAGAGCTTACAAATATGGAAATTGCTAGTAAGCCAAGACCTCTCCAGTGAAATTTCAAAACTGGTAATTCTGTTCAAGACCTGTTTGTTGTAATTCGATCTGCACAGCATAAAATGTACCAGGCCAAGCATGTGCTAACAGAAGTGGGCAGAATGAAAATGCAGTAAGCCTTCCCTCTGACTGAGGAGCTCTAGCAGCTGCATAATCCTGCTCTAACAGTTTGGCAGGAAAAGTCCAAAACTAGAAGAAAAAGAAATAAAGTGGCTGTATCCTTTCTGTGCCTCTCAACCCTTGACACTGCAATAAACTTGGCAGTGCAATCAAGTCTTTTCCCCCTGTACCTCTGAATTCAGAGAGCTGTAGAAAATAATCATCAGAGTTCTAAAACATAATAACATCCTGACTGGGGACTTTGAGTCTAGAAATAAATAATATATAATAGGGCTTAGAAAGAAAACTATTGGTAGAGATTTATCACTAAGAAGGATCTCTGCAAGAGTGGGCAGAGCTTATAATAATAATGAGGCTTCTGTATGCCTGGACATAACTTTTTATTTTTCCTATGCTTCTCAATATTTCATTTGAATGTGTCATGAGTGCCTGCTTTTGGCAGCTGATCAGTTTGCATTCTTGGCACAGGACATCTGTATCATACAAAGAATTTGGGAATTCAGATCTAAATGAACCTGTATGCACTGTGTTTGATTTGATGTTACTGGAGAAACCCCAACTTCTGTTTTGAAGAGTACGATGGAAGAATTCAGCTTTTAGTAATATATTTCTCCTAGACATTTTTCTGTCTCTAATCTTTCTTATTCTAAGGAAATAGTAGAAGGAGATAGACAGTGTTCATTTTCTCCTCAATGTAATCTGAAAATAAATTGGGAGAAATATCCTAAGTTTGTCACTGAGCATCAGCCCATTGATACTTGCATATGTTGTGAGTGACAGAAATGCCTATGCAAAAGAGTTTTTAAGTTTTGTGTACTCCAGCAGAAGGGGTCTTTGATAATGCTATGGGTTTATGTCGAAAGGGACACTGAAATTAGCTGGAGTCTAGTGCTTTACCTGCTCAGTCTAGTATATCTTGTTTACCATTGAAAGGAAGCTGTTAATGCCACTGTACACCATCTACTTAAAAAATTCCTCCGTTACTCATCACTTAGGTATTGTATAACAACTGAAGTCCAGTAATATCATTGGTAATTCTGTAATATTGAGGATGAATGACTGTAAACAAAAATGTGTCTGCTTTTATGAAAACAGATACAGAATTTTGTTAATAGAAACTGTTTGTATGTTTAAAGTCTCAAATTGTACTCCCACAGACCATGGAGAGAATTTGCTGAATTCTTTCCAAAACAGGAACAGGGAAAATTTTTAAAGCCTTGTACAGACACCTAACCTGCAATAGAACAAGGAGAATTTCCTAATGTCACAAGTCCATTTATGATTTGAGGACAGCTGATCTTGTTGTTGAGGTATCATTGCTGCCATAGACACACGTATTACTAAATGACATCTGCTTCCGTTGCATGCTGCAAAAATTTTACTTCCACATTTACCTCTAAATGTTGATAGCTCTGGGGTTAATTGAATGAACGATATGCAGCAGAAATGCTGGAGAATGAAATGCTGGTGATCAGCTATATAGCTAGTTTTGGAAATGTATACATGTATTTCTGCTTCAGCATCGTAACAAAGAAAGTGTATAGACACTATAGTGTTATAGCCTTTTTCTACATCTTGTCAGCGAATTTTGTAATATGGTAGTGGTATACATGTTTCTGCATTGTGCAGATAACACATGCCATGAATAAATATTTTGACAACATAAGATTGCTGTCTTCTGAGTCTTGATTTGAGCTTTTTGTCTGCAAAAGACATAGTGTACATACCTTGTATGTAACATTTGTTTCTTTGGTTTTTTTGGGTTTTTTTGGGTTTTTTTTGTTTTTTTTTCTTTTGGGAGGGGAAGTATTATTGTTGTTATTACAAAGTGCTTAACAATGCTTAGCCAATCATATCAATCAAAGAAATGGCAGATAACTTGTTCTACAGATGGATAAACACCAGTACATGTTAAACTGCAAATATCTAGAATAATTGTTTTGTTGCATATTTGTTGACCATCAAGCCATCTGTTTGATTTTCTTTAAAGTACAGTCTATGGTGGTTTGACAGAGAGTGAAAGTGGTGTAGTATTGATACTAAGGTTCTTAATCATCCTTGTAACATCCCAGTGAAACTTTATTCACCAAAATCTAAATTAGATGGGCAGGTGTATAGACTGGGAAGTGTTCCAGATACTCTTTAAATACCGAAAGGTTCAACACCAACTACAGTAAAAGTGTGATCCTTGACTGTATCATCACATCAAGTACTAACAAGGACATGCTTTGCATAACATAGTGATGAGGAATTCAGATACTTAAGGGGAAGGAAATATCATCTGTTCCCAGTATGTAGAGTCCTGTTCATCAGTCTTTAAGGTACAGAAATTCCAGGATGATATAGCACTTATTACTATAGCAGTGTGGGCTAGCTTATGTAGTATTCACCTAAGTATCAGGAACATGCATTTCCAAAGGTTACCCAGGCTTTAAAATAATTCATTTGGACTAATTTATCAAAGAAAAAAAAATAATCCATGGATATTAAACACAAAGACAACACCCGTGGCTCGGGAATTCCTTGATACACAGGAGGCTGGATGACTGTATAGAGAAGTATTGCTCTATAGCTGCCCTAGTTTAGATTGTTTTCTAGCATATGTCCTTTATTATATGTCATCATAGGGTATATGTCTTTTGATCTGACCTGATACAACTGGATTTTGTTCCAGTTCCACAGCTGAGTTACTATATAGCAATAATCATAGTATTATTTACTATTGCTCGTACTTCTAGTTAAAGCATATGGTTTCTGGGTCAGGAAATATCTCCACCTGTGTATTTGTTCAGTGCCTGGAAGAATGGAGCTGCAATCTCAAAGGCTGCTTAGGATAATATTAAAGTATAAAAGTAAGTTCATGTTCCTTTGGTAAAGCTCTACACAGTGACCTGGGAATTTCTAACTATGTGAAAAAAACACAATAATTAAGCACTGCCTTTTTTGATTCCTACGGGGAATTTTCTTTATCATTATATAGTCCATTTTTCCAAATGAGGAGTTTGAGATAGGAAGGTCAGTTGCCAGGAGAGGACATCGTGGCATAACATATAAGTTTTGGGGGGTTTTAGTATGTCTTTCTTCTGATGTTTATCACTGAGGCTCAGAATCACAATCTTTATCCTTCATCTTTGTTAAGAATAACTTCTGGGAGGGAAAACAAAACAAAGCAAAACAAAACAAAACAAAAGACAAAATCAAAAATAAGCATAGGCTCAATATATGGCACTCAATACACAATATACCATCCTTACAGAGGTGCCTGACTCCAAATTTTATGTCTCTAAAAAACCTTAGTTGTTCCAGGACTTTAGAAGCTGAATCAAGAAATCACCTTAGCTCTGGCTTCTCTTTTACACTTTTTTTCCCAGAAGATTTATACTTAAAACAGTCAATCATTCACATGAATAAGTAGCAAAACTGGGAAAAATGGTATCTGTAGAGTTATTCTTGTTTCTTCAGTGATTTGTTTACTAGAAAAAAACACATTATGTAAGTGAAAAATATGAAATCAAAAATGTTGGTTGTATGATCGTGTTTCTGTGGCTTACACAAATTCAATGACATTGCTCAAAACTATGGCACTGAGCAGAGAAACAAATTCATTCTGAAAATATATAGAACATGTCTACTAAACCATGCCTCTATCTGTTTTACTATTATTTGGTTTGAAAATTAATTTAACATATGATGCTTTTGAGGTCCATCTCTCTGCAATACACCTGCACTGTCATGAATACAATGCAATGGACCATTGTTAGTCTCAGAAATTAAGTCGTTTCATATATTTAAGCTTGAGTTATTATGCTGAACACACATTTAACTTTTGCTCTTGCCTTGCATTGATTAAAGAACTGCAGTTCCTTAAATCAAGACTCACCCCATCCATGCTTTGGAGGCCTTTGATCACTGGAGGTGACTAAGCAATTGCACTTGGAAATGCTTGTACTTTAAAACAATTAGTCAGCTCTTCACTTCATAACTTCTTTTTATTGCTATGTGTAAGGTAGCTGCAACTTTTAGATTCTGCACAGACTGGGTCAGTAAGTTTCCAAATTGTAAGGAAAATAAATTAATTTAATAATTAATGAGGTAAAAAGGCTTCAATTAAATTACTAAGAAACATTACAGATCAGGCTAAAGTTTAAAACTGTTATTTAAATCACCGTCTTATATCATTAAGTATATTTTTTCTGTGTTTAGAAACCCAAAAGCTATTAAACATGTTTGTGGAAGCAAGAAATTGGCCCATTAAAATCTTTCCCACAAAATAAAAACATTTGATTTCAAGGCTTGGAGAGTTTGACATTTGGGCAGATTAGAGCTCAAACAAATGTGGGTCTTTGACAACTCTTTTAATACCTGAATAACTTAATATAATGCGTTCCTATGTGACCTGCTCTAGGTGGTCCTACTCTGGCAGGGGAGTTGGACTAGATGATCTTTTGAGGTCCCTTCCAACCCTTAACATTCTGTGATTCTGTGATTCTGTGATAGAACTTTTTATACGCAGCTTTTCCCTTTTTAACTTGAGAGCACTACTATGGGCAGGAGCAACTGGCAAAATGATGGGTTTGCTGAACAAAAGCTGAACATCTTCCACTCTTCTTCAAACATGGGATTGTTCCTCAACAGTACCATCTCCCTCTTTCCTTGCCCCTTTTCCCATCCGAAATGGACTGGTTCCACTTCATGACAACTGAAAGTGTTTGAATTAAAAACCAGAGATTTTTCAAAAAATTTAGAAAATGAATCTAAATATTTGTAAATGCAAGAAACAGGCTTCTTCTTGCAACCAAAAATCAATCTAATAACTGGAAGAGGCAGTAAATTGTGCTTTCATGACCCACTCAGAAAGCTAAGAAAAGGTAGTGGTGATTACTCTATCTTTTTCATTTTTCATTTTATTATCTCTATTAAAGCTGGAAAAATTGGCACCTAAGAACACGTGTTTCTGATCTTGTTCATACTCATTTTTTTGAAAGCAGAGGAGAGATTAAAATAGAGATCTGTTTTACAAGGTTGGCAATACTGAAGGATGGAGCACATAAGAGACTTTTCTAAAAAGACTGATTTTGTCTCAGATGACTTACTAGGTGCTCAAAGACTACAGTTAGCAGCAGGATCAGTTATGAGTGTTAACTTTACATGAGATTTTAGTGGACTGTGAAAGTGTGATTCTACCGTCTTGGTAGCTAATTAAAAAAATTATAAATTACTTTGCTACTTTATACAGTTCTTTGACATCTAAACAGATGATTATATGGGCTCACTGGATCCATGCATGGGTAAAAACTCAAATATACCATGTGTATTGTCATGTAGAAAGTTGAACATATTAAGATATCTTAAGAGCTCTAAGTGCTGAGACACTGAAAAATGACACAACACCAAGAAGTACACCTTCCAGCCATGTCCAGAACATCATTATAGGATATCATGGTGCACTGTGAAAGTTAGAGCTTTGGCAATGATTTAAATATTTATAAATTGTATTTGATTTCAGAAGGAAGACGAAAGACTCAGTCAAAACATTGCATTCTGACAAATATATACATGTGTTGTAACAGTTTATTTTATACCAGCGTGTGAAGTTTTATAGACTGTGAGAAACAGAATGCTCATTTCCAAATATATTTTTCAATATTTTTGTTTTGCTTTATTTTTTTACTAGTTTTGCTTTCTAGGAGAAGCAGAACGGGACATGGCCTGCAGTTGAACCAGGGGAGGTTCAGGCTGGATATTAGGTATCATTTCTTTACAGAAAGGGTTGTCAGGC
This sequence comes from Actenoides hombroni, assembly GCA_024336885.1. Classification (NCBI taxonomy): domain Eukaryota; kingdom Metazoa; phylum Chordata; class Aves; order Coraciiformes; family Alcedinidae; genus Actenoides; species Actenoides hombroni. The sequence continues at coordinate 77,511,058 of WUAM01000287.1, forward strand.
ATTGGAATGGCCTGCCCAGGGAGGTAGTCGAGTGACCATCCCTGGAAGTGTTTAAGAGCCAGTTAGATCATGTGCTTAGGGATATGGTTTAGTGGTTTTTGATATGGCTAGGAATAAGGTTGGACTTGATGATCTTGAAGGTCTCTTCCAGCTGAAACTATTCTATGATTCTATGACATCCACACAAGTGCAGACTTAAAAAAAAAGCAGACAGCTGTTGTCAGAACATGCAAACTTGTTCCATAAAAAAATCATGTTCTTAGCTTGTATATTGGTTCGCTATGTTGATTTTATTTTCTCAGTAAATTGAAAATTCAATTTTAATGCAAATGGATCAGTGCTGTTGCCATTGCTGTTCATTCTGCAGCAAAGCACTGGGGTTTGTTTCTGGTGGGTGGGTTTTTTTCGGTGTGTGTGTGTATGCGTTTTCCCTTCTTTTAGGCAAAAATTCAAGTGGCCTTTTAAATGTGTAACTGCATCTATTAATATAGACAACATAGGAGTTTGGTGAATCTAGGTTCAGGAACTGATTTATCTGCGCTATTGAAGTCATATGACAATACACTAGGGGCAGTTACGGAGATGGTGTGCAAATTGGCATATATGAGACTTCTTTATGTTCTTACATTGTATTAGCCTCCCACCAGCTTCCTTACACGTACTCAGTAGGCATGTAAGGGAAGCTAGGGTGGTGTAGTTTACATGGTAAGCTCCTCTTACCATATAAGCATTAAGAAGGTATAATTGAAATACACCTCACCTTGTTTGAACTTGCTTCTCTTTTTCTGTCTTACTTTGTATTTTCACTGTGTTTAATACCATAGGCCACAGACCTTATTGTCATGACTGGGTATTTACAGGAATATAAATTTACTTCCTCAAGTGATATCATCAATGTTGTGCCAAGCAGAGTTTCTTTTGAATTCAGCCATGGTGAAAAGGCTCTCATGTACCTGGAATAGGTGTACAGGAAGAGCTCAAGGGAAGAGGAGCAAGGACAGCTGGGATTTAGAGAGTGCCTCAGCCTTTATGATAAATGCCTGTATTCATCTAGATAACTCCAGTGGTAGCCAGCAATAGGGCAGGAGGAAATGGAATGAAGTTCTGTCACGGCAGGTTCAGGTTGGACAGTAGGAAAAGGTTCTTCACTGGTGTTTGGTCACACGAACAGGCTTCTCAGGGAAATGGTCATGGCACTGAGCCCGTCAGAGTTAAAGAAGTGTCTGGATGACACTCTTAGTCAGATGAGTTAATTTTAGGGGGAGCAGGGAGTTGGACTCTGTGATTCTTATGGGTCCCTTCCAACTTGAGATATTCTGTGATTCTAACTCTTGCAATTTTTTGTCATTGGCAGAGTTAATTTTAAATAAGTCTGACTGTCATGAACTTGTCATTGAAGAAACATCGTGGTCCCTGGATTGCAAACGCATCACCCTTACAAATAATATAGGGTTGAGCTAGCACCTGTTTAAATTATTCTAGTGCAAAAGAATGATACTACCAAGAAAACGGCAACATTACCCTAAGAAAGTTAATAAATAATGTGACTTTTTGGTAACTGGACTGGACAAAATAAGGAATATGCCATGTAAAAGGAAGAGTTGCATCAAGCTTTCAGAGGGCTTACAGGAATATGTGTAGCTTCAAACTTGTTTGGAAAAAGCCTGTATTTAAAACACATGAGCCTGGTGCCCGATAGCAATTGTATATAGGGCTTGACTCACAGATTTTCAAGTAATCAGAGTGGTTTCTAGTTCTCAAGAAAAAAAGTCTCGGAGAATCGAATAGTTCACTTCAAAGGGACCTACGGCTGTCATCCAATCCAACTGCATGAACTCTTCAGACTAAAAGTTAAAGCATTGTCCAAATGCCTGTTAAACACTGATAGGCACGGGGCATAAAATACGTGGGTTTATTTTGTATGGCAAAAGTACTGTGAAAAATCAGTGGGCTGATTTTGTGCATAGAGGCACGGCCGTGCGTAACAGAGGGCGATGCAAATGCTGACACCTTCTTCTTTGGACATGAGCTGCGAACTCTGTATCTCACTTCTCTACTGAAAGAGTTCCTGACTGTAGCTTTTGGTAGATGTGCTTTAGCTAAAATATAAAGACTGCCTAAGTAGAGTAAGAAGATGCCACACGCTGGGACACAGTGGTTTTGGAGGCAGTAAACAAAGTAGCTGTTGTACAAAGCAACTGAAGCTAAGTGGTTGTTTCTCCCCTGATCCTGCCTGAAATCGATCTCTCCCTCTCTCAACTACAAAAGCATCAAGTGTTGAAAAGCCTATGTGTGTATAATATCACTGCAATGAATTTGCCAAATTAACTATGGTACTAAGGCCTAGCACAGCAGAGAGGACTCAGTCAAATACTCTTTCATTAGAAGCTAAACATTGGCAACAAATGGCTAAGAGATCGCTACTTATTCATAAGTTTTGAGTGCTTTCTTTAACCTTTCTGTTTAATAGTTAACTAACAAGGAGTGGCACCCCACCACCCCCAAGTCCCTGCAACTTGAATCTCATTCTTCCAAACAAGACAAAGGCTTTTCTGTTTTCCCTTTTGAAAGACTGTAAAGCATGGACAATAATTAACTTGTCACTTCCATGTGGAGTAGAAGAAGGATATTTGGTTCTTTTTGTATTATTGCCAGGTTGGGATGATCAAAAATAACAGACTAAGCTAGACCACTTATTCCTTATAAGGAGCAAGAAGCATGCAGTGTTTCATTCTGGACACAGGGGAGCTGTAGTCTTTTCCACGCTATGGAAAGTTGTCCAGTATGTGACAGCATCACTGACTTCAAAATTGTGCAAACTGACTTGAGATAGGCTTAGCAATTATTCTTCTCTGCCATATGCTGCTCTGGATTTTCCTTACCTACTGGCCTGCCATCCCACCTCTTTTGTTGTGGAGCTCAGGAAGGGACAAATTTTAAGTCCTCCAAACCAAGCGGCTCCCCCTCCCCCCCCCCCTTAAATGAAGTGAGTGCTACCAAAGTGTAAAAAGAAAAAAAAAGTCACTTAACATCCTTTCCTCCCCACCTTGTGCTTTCAAAAGGGATTACAGTTTCTGAGGTTTTCTTAAAATATTGCAAGGCAACCCTTTCATGTAAAGGGCAACTAAGCTCTACGGTCATTACAATCCTGTATGGTTTGTTCTGAGGAGTGCTCTGCGATCATTCCTGTGGTCTCCTACAGAAACATGGCAGTGCAGAATGCTTGTGTTTGTGTCCCTTCTGAAGAAAGAGAGATCATGTGTGATCTTTATGGGCATAGCTTTTCCCTTGACTTCTCGCTTGTGGGCTGTCTGCTATTCTGTAGGAAGTGGAGGATACCTTGCAGAGGGCAAGCACAGGATGCTCCACAGACATAAAAACGCATTAGGCCTCTCTGTCTTTGGGTCATTGAGCACAGTTTAATCTTTGCTCCAGGATTCATGTGGCTTTTGTGCGTTCTGAACAAATTTCAGAGCATATCTGTTTGGTACAGACTTTGTATCTCACCCCAAAAGAACCAAGTAATGCTTGGAAAAGAAGCTGCCAGTTCCAGGTGGATAACTCAATGACACAGCGGAGCCACTGAACCTAACTGAAAAGGAAACACCCAACATCACACAACCAAAATACCCGTTCTTTAAGAGAGAGAACAACATGCTCTCTGTTGGGGGCTTGCACAGAATTTCACTTGACTGGAACTAATGTTTACCTCAGAGAAAAGGATTATGAGGATAGTAAGAGAAGTTTCCAAGAAACGGACAAATGGTCTTCATGTGAGCTAGGCAAATAATGAGGTCTGCTGGCAAATGGAACAGTGAGCCTAACATGAAGCTGTAAATGAGCAGAGATGAATACACTGCCAGAAACTGCTTTGTGGAAAGACTTAAAAGAGTTTAACACATGCAAAACCATCTTGCACGCAGGGAAGGGAGAACAGTGTAGATTCATAGCAGTAGACAGTTATCACCAGAACTTGGTCTTTTGAACCGTTGGTGGTGGGTTAAATTAGTACAAGGTAAATTAGTATCTTTACATTTCAACAATTTAAGTATAAGCTCCCAGAAGAGAGGAGGTGAGTGGTTTCTGTTTTGTCTAACATCCAAAGGATGCTGATAGATGAATGCACAGCAGGAATGAATTATTCTTTCCCTTGTGGTTACACGGGGAAGGAGTACCTTGCCCCACCATCACAAGTGGACAAACTGTGCTAAATGGTGTAAGAGTTAAACTTTTTAAGTTCTGAGCTGACAATTTTATTTAATTGACATGGAATAAAGGGAAGTTTAATGTCTCAAACACGTTCACGGGAAAAAAAGTCATAACGACAGCCATGACTGCCTGCCGGCATTATATATAACCCGTGGGGCTGTTCCGGGGGAGGCCCCTGGCCGCGGAGCGAGTTCGTGCCTGGTGCCGGCAGAACTCTGGAGAGGAAGAGGAGGGCGGCCCTGGCGCAGAGGTATCTCCCTCCCGGAGCTCGCCCATGCAGCAGCGGGCGCGGCCGTCCTGCGGGGTGGAGCAGGGGGCGGGCGCTTCCGCCTGCAGATCAAAGGGGGCCGGCTCCCGAGCAGACGGCCCCCGGGCGGGCCGACGTCACCGGGCGGTGCAGCACCAGGCCGAGCGCTGCTGGAGGTGAGGCCGCAGGGCGGGAAGGGACGGGAAGCGGCGGGAGTGGGTGGGTGGCTGCACGCTGGCGGATCAGGGCGCATCTCCCGCTCGGGACAAACGCTGGGCCCGGGCCGGTGAGGGGGCGGCGGCGGCGGCGGCGGCCTCGCCCCGGGGAGGTTGCGCAGCGGGTACAGCGCGGCTTGTTCTCGGCTGACTCGAGAGAACGTGGGAGATGGCGGCCCTCGTGCCGGCTCAGGGTCGATCTTTCTTCGCAACACCGATGTCTGTGGTGCGTTTGGAGCCCTTCGTACCCACCACGGAAAAATCGGGACCAGATTCTGTCGGAGAAAGAAAAACTCCTTTCTGGGCGTAGAGATGCCCTGGAGGGAGAGCGATGGCCGGTCCCCGTCCGCCACACACGTTGGCTGTGTGCGCACATTGGACTGTGCAGGTAGAGGGCGGCGGAGCCAGCGTCGCCAAGGCGCTGCAGACTGCGATGCGTTGTTGGCGTAACAAACGTCGAGTACCAAAAATCACAAATAACCATTGACAGTGAAATCTATCAGCCACGTAATTGTTTTTCACAATGAAAGAGAAGTTTCCTACTTTGAAGGTGGAACTAGCAAGGAGCGAAGGATCAGACCGTGTCGTTGTAACAGAGGAACTCTGCACAATTCAGGAATGTAAATAGGAAGGAAAACAAGCTCAACCACTGCAAAAAAAAGTTTTGCATTAAGTCTTGGCCTCGGCGCAGGCAGGAGGAATGGTAGGATCAGTACCAAAAGGTGATTTCACGTTGCAGCCAGTGGTCTGTATCTGCAGCCGAAATGCAGCTTTTCTTTATTGTCAACTTAAACTGAGGTTGTGTTTTATCTTAATTTACCTTGAGTGAATTGCAGATAAATGTAAACTCGTTGCTTCTGTGGGGACTTCTGGGAAGGGTGATATGTCTGCCAGCTAATTGTTTTAAAATATTTCAATCTTAATTCTTGATGGTGTTGGGCAGTACCTAGGTAACCAGGATAGGATCACTGGCGTCTCATTTGTGTAAAGATGGAGGAGATGTGCCTGCAAAATGTATATGCCTCGCGTTGAAAGCCAGAGAGAAAAGGTTTTAAGTAATACAGAGGCTGCACTCAGTACGTGAAATGTTGATAAATGGCTTGAACTTCAGTAAATGAAATTGTAAACCAAGATTTTCTCATTCAACCATTTTATTCTGAGCTGTATTTTTTCCAGACATCTACCCACGATGATTCCACAATCTGCAACAACCCCTGTCAGCGATGCTGCACTCTTGCCAAGCATGGCTTCTCAGGAAATCTGGAGGTCACAAGTTCCAGGCTATTCTGGATCGGTCACACGGCTCATAAGTCATCGGGCCAACAACTTCAAGAGACACCCGAAAAGGAGTAAACAGATCCGCCCTTCGCCGCCACCACCACCAAATACTCCCTGTCCTATTGATTTGATTGACTTTGGGGATTTCCAGCCTCAACGATCTTTCCTAGAACTCCTGTTTAATGGGTGCATTCTCTTTGGGCTTGAGTTCAGCTATGCTATGGAAACAGCCTATGTTACCCCTGTGCTGCTTCAGATGGGGCTTCCAGACCAACTGTATGGAATGGTGTGGTTCATCAGCCCTATATTAGGTAACTTTTCTTTGCGCTTTTTTTTTTTTTTTTTTGTCCCCTACTACACAGGGAAAACAATGTTTTTGTTTTCTCTACCTCAGCTGTTCACAAATGTTCTGTATGCTCTTGAGGTTAAAAAGTGCTAGCCATAATTTTAGATAACCCAGTGGGGAATAATTCTTGCTGTGTCTTGCCTGAAATGGGCCTACTGTGATCAAAAGATCTGTTCTCTTAGTGGTTTCTCAACCTCTTACTGTGCGAGGGTAAGCTTTGGTTACTCTGTTCCTGTATTTAAAAGTTAGCAAAAGAGGATGAGCGTATCCATTTATCTCCCTATGAAAAAAAACAGTTCCCAAGGGTGCATGAAAGAAGCAGACTGGGATTGCCATCTCCTGTTTAACTTTTTGAAACAAATGAGGTATTCCAGTGATGACTGACTGTCGACCAGTACTGATACGGGCATGGGATTATTTGCCTTAGCACTGAGGCAGGGCTGGGAGCATATCCATTACTGTGGAAGACCCATGGGCTGTTATGATTTGAAACTTTGTTTGGCCTGTTCTTGCACTCATGGGATGTGCCTCAGAAGAAGAGAGTAGATAGGCTTCTGTTGACAAACTGGCCCAGACTAATAGCAGCACCTTTCCAGCTCACATGTCTACTTCCTGCTAGCTTCTAAGTTAATTCCTCAGAGCATCTCCCATCTGAGATGATGTAAATCAAATAGCTTGTAAGGAACAGAGTCCTTTAGAATGTATAACTGTTGTCCTCTTACTCCTCACTTGGCTGTGTTAACAATGCAGAGCAAACTGCTGTGACGAGCAGTGGCACGTTGTGTTACGCAGTCCCTGACCTGGGAAATGCCAGGCAGTACGCTGTGTGCACACCTAAGTGACTAGTACCGACTGGGGATATCACTATGGCATGGCGTCCTGTGTTCAGTTCCCTTTTAAGCTACCTATTTTAACTCTCCTGTGGAACAGGCTTGTAGAAAAGTGCTACTTAACAGTGTCTCCTTTTTCTAGGGTTCTTGCTACAGCCTTTGCTGGGGGCCTGGAGTGACAGATGCACATCAAGATTTGGGAGGAGAAGACCTTTCATTCTGGTCTTAGCAGTAGGTGCGTCTTTTAGAAATGATGGGCATAATACTTGTAGATATACTTGTAGAATGCTCGTGTAGAAACACTGTGCATCTCTCTTCTGTTACATCCCCTGCGGCCCTAGGCTGACCAAATGCCTGTGAAGTATTGGGTATGGTGCTGAGGTGATTCTTTGACAGCCGGAGATCCACACATAAAAGCTTCTCCTGTCAGAGTCTGAAGAGATGATGTTTTGAGGGTCAAGACTGTGTTTCTTTGGCGAAAATCAACTCCAGCCATTTGTAAGCCTGAACAGCGGAAAGGGGTTATATACATCCTGTAAGGCACACTCATTCCCCAGACTGTGGTAATATGAACAAGAGCCACAGCGCATGCTGCAAGGCTCTGTGGGTAGTATAGTGCTTTCACAGCATGGAGTGATGCAGATTATTTTTTGCTTGCAAGCAGTTGGTTGACTGATTTTGATTTGGTTTTCTTCCCAGGAGCGTTGCTTGGGCTCTCACTTATGCTGAATGGCAAAGATATAGGGAGTGCCTTGTCTGACACTGCAAATAACCATAAATGGGGGATCATTCTTACGATCTGTGGTGTTGTCCTTATGGACTTCAGTGCAGATTCAGCAGACAATCCCAGTCATGCCTACATGATGGATGTATGCAGCCCAGTGGATCAAGACAGGGGCCTCAACATTCACGCTTTGTTAGCAGGTATGCTTTCTTGGTGCTTCCTGGGTGACGTGAACCCTAAGTAATCAAGCCCTGCTGTGAGAAGGCAGCATATAAATCACCGTTCTTTTCCATTTAAGCACGATAACCGAATACCTGGAGAGGTAGTACTCATTAACTTAGAAAACAAAGTTGTGCTTACTGCAAAACGCTTTTGTGACTATCAAAAGTCGAACAAGACGCTGTCCTGGGTTGTTCTTCTGAAGGTCCCTCACATCACTTATAACACCTACAGAAATGAAATTATCCCTCGAGTGAGGAGGTTCGGCTTCCTACAGGTGTTGACAATGCCTTTTTTAGTCACTCTGTTGTAGGGGAGAGTGCATACCGGGCCTTATGATTCCTCATTGCTGTCATCTCCAGTTGCTGTACTGCCCTAGTCTATTTTTCCTCTCTGTCAGAAGACTGTTTCATGCTTTTGAATGTGTTTGTGAGAAAGAAAGGACAATGTTGTAAGGCTTTCACTGTGTGAATGCTATGGGAGATATCCAGTGCCCTCAGAACCGCGTTCATCAGTAGCAGTGCAGTTGCAGTATTACATGCTGTGAACATGTTGCTGAGTAATGAGCCTGCTGCGCTTCTTAAGTGATTCAGTCTGTTTTGGAGGCAGTTAGATCTGCGTTCCTCTAACTGAGTGAGGAAAATGGATTTTCACTTACTTTCAGGAAGACAGTCTTAGCTGACTGATTGCAGAGCCTTGCCACGAGGCTGGTGGACACTTGTGTTTTTACGGACTGAAATAGCTGAAGGTAAAGTGGTTTGTTCTTGGCAAAGAAAGAAATAAAATTTTTGATTATTTGTCTCATGACTTCTATAGCAGCGACCTTCTCCCTCTTTCTGTTTGTACATCCAGACTGTCCTTATGGCATGGACAACTGTATCTATTACTGCATTTGAATTGAAAAGGGGATGAGTAGTAAAACAGAAGTAATGTGTCGGATTCTACTTATGAATTGTTAGACGAGTGGTGCTGTGCTGTTACTGACTTCCATGATTGGCTGGGGAAGATAATCTTGGCTCTGTTTTTCCACCAGGTCTTGGAGGTGGCTTTGGTTATGTTGTTGGAGGAATACACTGGGATAAAACCAGTTTTGGAAAAGCTGTGGGAGGGCAACTTCGCGTCATCTATATCTTCACCTCAGTTATACTGACTATCACTACTGTGCTGACTCTAATTAGCATTCCAGAGAGACCCTTAAGGTCCTTTAGCAGGAAGAAAAAGGTGATGAAGAGTCCAAGTCTTCCTCTCCCTCCTTCTCCGCCTTTTTTCTTCGAGGAGGGTATAAATGAAGACTTTGCTTCTCGTAACTCAGCTCACTTGTATGTAAGTTTTACGACTCCTGTTTCCCCCCTCAGCCCACTCACACCCAAATATGGCAGTTTTGTCAGCAGAGACAGTTCCTTGACGGGAATTAATGAGTTTGCGTCATCATTTGGAACTTCAAATATTGACAGCGTGCTTATAGACTGTTTCACGGGTGGGCAGAATAGTTACTTAGCACTTCCCGCTAGCTTGCCCAGGCAGCCTGTCAGTGTCAGCTTTCCTCGTGTGCCTGATGGCTGTTACCAAGGGGACAGTGGAGTTCTGGATCATGGGGAGAGCAGCATAACACCAGGGCCTGATGGCGAGACACTAAGGGTAGGCTCACTGGATGCAATAAAGCCACGGTCATCGGGGATCCTGAAAAGACCTCAGACCTTGGCCATTCCAGATATCGTAACAGGACACTGTCCAGAAAACAGCAGAAGAAGAAACGTAACCTTCAGCCAACAGGTAAGGGCAGAAAATCAATGATATGACCATGTAAACCTGAGTGTTCATTTAATCTCTTCATATAGTTTTAATTGTGTGGTACACAAGTTCACCATTCAAGACTGCTTGTGACGGTTTGCTCATGGAAGTCATTATGGGAACAGCATACCTGTTATGACTTGATCGGAAAAATAATGGGTAGAATGTGAATAACCCTGGCAGTCGACGTGTCAACTGCCTTTGTTAAAATAGCAGGAATGGGAGCATTTTGCTCTCACTGGGCCACGTGAGAAAGTTAGGTCGGTGTTATTAGCCCTGCTTCACCACCCAGGGAGCTACCATATGAGAGCAGAAAAAAGACACGTTTTTTATTGAGCCTGTATCTTCCCTTTCCACGGAAATATCTGCAGGATAGGGCCAGGGATAGGAGTCTCCCATGAGCTTCTCCTTATGGCAGTAATTACATCCATCAGGGAGGTGAGGATTCCCTTACCCAGGGATAAGACACTGACCTCACCTCATACTGTTGGTGATGACTTGGAATATCTGAGACCTCTGTACGCTGGCATATTTTTTTATGATCCAGGATGAGGTAAACTGCCCTCTATTGGTTTTTGGGTTGGTTTATTTTTTTTTCCTGGGGGTGGTGGCGTTTTTGTTTGGTTGTGGTGTTTTGTTTTGTTTTGTTTGTTTGTTGCTGTGCTTCAACCCAGTTTGTGAGAGCAGAGTTCATTAGGGCCAGGGTTTTACATAGTGTGCACACAAAGATAGAGCATGAAGGTTAGCAAGCAGTGAGAATGAGCTTCACTTAAACCTGGCCTCTTCTTCCTCAGTGTCTCTAAAACTTCAGGAACCAAATTCATCTGAATGTGGATACAGCTCCTATTAAATGCTATGGAATTTATGCTTTTTGCTATGCTAGCATCTGGATGTGGTTGCCAAATACCCGCGAGAAGCGAAGAGTATTGTTTCAAGTACACCGAAAGCTGCAGCGCAGTACTGCCATTTAACACTTGTTCCAAGGCTGAACTTCTAGCTTAGCTAAAAATGCCGTTCTTAATCTCCAAGTTAACATACTGCAGCAGCAGAGTTTAACTTTCAGATCATCAGATAGGTGTGTAATACTGCATAGGTTTGCTCAAAGGATGTTTGTTTTTTTCTTACTATCTTTGTTGACCTGGGGGTTCTTACGGTGCAGGTTGCTAATATCTTGCTGAATGGTGTTAAGTATGAGAGCGAGCTGAATGGATCAAGCGAGACCTCTGAGCAACCACTCTCTGTGAAACTTCTTTGTTCAACCATCTGCCAGATGCCCAAGGCTCTTCGTAACCTCTGCATCAACCACTTCTTAGGTATTCAGAAAGCATTGTCTTGCTTTTACTGTGAAGTAGTCTATCTCACATGAATGTTTTTAACTATTTTATCTATTGCTACAATGGTTGCTAACTAGAGAGGATGTGTTTTGTTCTATATACACTCGCCAATAAGATGCTGTCTGGTATTTATAAGAACAGTGAGAAATGGAAAAAGAAAACCAAAACCAAAATAGTAAGGCCTACATTCCTTGAAAGGGAATACCAACAACATAAATCAATGCATCTGTTACATGGAATGTTTACACTGGGATGAGAAATGCCACTGAACTTGAAACTATTGATCTCTCTCTCTTTTTTTTTTTTTTTTTTTTTTTTTTTTTTTTTTTTTTTATTTGGTTTGTTATTCGTATTTTTTAAAAAAAAGGTGGCGTGTTTGTT
>WUAM01000287.1:77537173-77552546 GCA_024336885.1 Actenoides hombroni
GTGTTTATACCACTCCCTACCAGTCAGGCTCACTTCAGCCTCCAACACTGTCAGCTGCTGGGATCCCCCTGTCACTCTGGAAATGCTTATGGTTTCAGCTCCTCTATATCCTGATGGTATCAAGGTGCACTGTGTGCCTGTGTCAACCAGGAAGTCCCTTCATCAGGCTCGGTAGAGGTAATTTTAATCTTCCTATATCTGCGGGATCATTGGTTGCCACATTGGGCGCCGAAAAGGCACTGTGGTGGGTTGACCCTGGCACGGCACCAGGTGCCCACCAAGCCCTTCTATCACTCCCCCCAGCCCCCGTCAGCATGGTACGCAGGGAGAGAATAAGATGCCAGGAGCCGTGAGTTACGATAGATCAAAAATAATAAAATATAAACACCACTTAAAACATTGATTGCCTAATCTTGTAAATCTCATTGCTACTTATTTTTAAATAAACTAGAAATTCCTATTAAAAAATACAGAACCTTAAATTTCATAGCAGGATTTAAGAAGAAGGATGAAGATGTTGGCTACTGTATCTTTTATGTAGGTTGAAGCTGCACAATTGTTATATCGGTGGCAGCTACATGGAGTGAGCTTTAAAATTAAGTTCTTTTAAGACAGTTGTAAAAAAAAGTGTACTTCACCTTTAGGGCATGAACCCCCATAAGAGGCCATGAGTGGAAATAGCTGAAAAATTGTGAAAGGGTGATTTAGGTGTTTAGGTTAGATGATCCCAGGATTAATTTGACTGAGATATTCATGTTAGGAGTATAGTCTCCCTCAACTTACTTTCAGAGGACAACTTTCCAGTCATTATATGACGGATTTTCCCACTCTCCCTCATTTTAGAAGAAATCTAAAAAAGACTCCTAGCTTCTAGACTGCTAAATTCTTCAACTCAGTGGAGCATTTCAAGTATGTGTGACAAAATTCTATCCTCTAAAACCATTCCACCAGGGCTTTTCAACAATGTTCTTAATCATATAATTAATGTCTTCTCTGTATTCAGCCATTTACTTTTATGGATGTTTCCTTTGGTTTACGGCCTTTAGTTTAGCGTGGCTTTCAGTGGCATTACTCAAAAAAATCCCTTCTTCACTCTAGAGTCATTTTTGTTCCTCTTAACTTCTTAATGTACCAATTGTGAGTTGTGTATTTAAAAAAAAAAAATAAAAATTTGTTGACCTATCTGAAAAACAATATCCTCAGACATCCTGAATGTGAGGTATGTCTTCTCATGTCTCTTTTTGTCTCCTTCTTTCTTCCTAATAATTTTTCCAATAATAACTAGTATTTACAGTATGCTATACTGTGTGTTGAGTGGTTTAATGCTACAGAGTTGTCTCTACAGAGCATGGACAAGCCTTAAGTGTTCTGTCTCTAGACTGTGGCTCTGTTGGGTAAGAGTGCCCTCCAAAAGGCAGCTGGAGCATTTAGATTGCCCAAAAAAAGACTTTTGAGTTTACTATATACTTTCTGCTTGTAAGTTTACTTCTGTCTTTGTTAGCAACCTAATAGTAAATTATAAGTTATTATATGTATTTAATCAAAACTTATCATTCTTCCCTTTAAAAATCCTTTTACTGTGATGGAGTGAAAATGTATGTGATTTGACGCATAATGTGGCATTTTGTATATATTTAGACATTTTTTCTCTCTGTATTGGGGTTTGCATAATTACTGGTCCAGCAACTTACCAGGCTCCATGAAAAGAGACTACAATTTGTCTAGATTTATATTTCATATCTTGTGATTTATTTTTTGTGTGTGTGTGCAAAAATGTAAACAAGGAAGATCTTTATAAACAATTACCAATGTTAGAAATACATTTTCGTTTCTCCAGGATTTCATGTCTATTCTGAATACTTCAATGGAAAAGCAGAGCTAAGGTTTATCACTGTCCATTAAATAAATTTAATGTAGTGTTGGTGTCTGAATACTTTAGGTAACCTTAGCAAAGGCCTGAATTTGGATCATGGCCATATGCAATTAATTTTGCTGTCTGGAGTAATATATAAGGTTTTTTCCTTATTTTTGTGTGTGTTTCTACAAGTTATAAGTTTTTGCCTGATCCACATGGAGCACAGACTCCTTAGGGAAACCTCAGAAATTATTACTATATTTTGTAACTGCATTACTTTATATAACTTTAATAGTTCACAAGGATCAAGATAGAGAGCTGTACAATGTGTGTCACGCATAAATGGTAAGCTACAGTAACTTTGGCTTTTCCAAATGTTTGATATGCCACTTGAAATGAATTCTCTCATTATGCTTAAACATGCCAACTTGTCATAATATAAAGGCCAACTTTGAAATTTCATGAGTACATTAAACTGACAACATTTTACTATTGTGGCTTTGCCAATTAGTCTGTGTAAATATCACCTTCTTGAGAGACTAGAAGAATGAGAAATGAACTCATGGATCTATCTCTCATGAAACACAAAAACCTCACATAAATAAACACCTCTTTTAGAAGATAGGAGCAGTCCTGAGAGTTATGATTCTTTGTGCATTTTGAAACCCTGTCATTTCAGGTCTTAAATTACTTTTATGAACTGATATCATAACAGAGACTGTGTAGATACTACTTCATGTTTCAAAATTACACTCCAGGAGCTGAAGTTCATTTAAAACAGTTTTTTGCACTGAAAATCAATGAGATAACCTTGTAAACAATGAGTAAGCACAGCTTCAGGGTCAGCATCTTGATGTTCCAAATAAGCATGAAATGACACATTTGGAAGACACTAAATATTTACTGGGATACTGTCCTCATGAGGAAAAGTTTGAAAACTGACATTATAACTATTAGAAGCCATTGCATTTTCAAGTAGCAGTTTCTTCCTGAAACCTTGGTCCTGAGTCCTGTCTTCATCACATTTCTTCTTGTCTTATAGACGTTAATCTCTTTGATTGGAAGGATTGCTTCATTTAACAGATTTGCATGTATTTACAGTGCAGATGTCCACAGCTGGGCTAGGTAATTCAGTCTTCTTGCATCATCTGTGGAGATGAAGTTCATCTTGATGTCCCTGTTTCTTTCATTTAGTCCAAGACGATGCAAGATGACTAGTTCAGAGATAAAGATCTACCGCAGAACAGATAACTTGGTCACAAAATCTCATACAATTTTTTTCCCCCTAAGCCTTCATGTTGAATCACCCTGTTTATTTGGACTAGCAAAGATAAGTCTGAAAAGGACCCTCACAAATATCTGATTTGATCTTTTCATTAAGGTGCCTAAATGTTGTACCCAAGCTGTTCTGAAGTAAGACTATACATTTATTTGAGGTAGATTATATCTTCTTGAAAGATATCCTGTTATTAATGTTATTAAACAGGGAGTCTCAGGTACTATTCACACTTGTTAGAAAATGTGCACCCCGTCTCTCATATGCATGTGTTTAACTTCATTTTCCAACTGATAGATTTCACCAATGTTTTTTCCTTCCTCTTGAAGTAAAGAATAGTCAGCTGTCAGAAATCTTTTCACTATACATATTTCTTAGCAGATCACAGACTGATAGCTGGAGTTTAACTATTACATAGACAGAGGAGTTTAATTACTCATTACAAGGTCTGTCCATCAGTCCATGGCAGAGTGTTATGTGGTTTACTTTGTGGTTTGTTTTTTTTCTCTCAACCTTTTTTGAATATTTATCTTTCATTTTTGAGTGTACACAGCAGAATCTAAAAAATAATACACCAGAGGCTACAATTTTTTGTTTGAAGTCACTAGATAAGAGAATGTCGGGATCTTACTTAACTTGAGAATGTAGCAAATATTAATTTTTCATAAATGATCAATTTTTCATGTATCTCAGAAATGCACTATTTTGAAATAAGCCATACTTACCAAGCTTTCAGTTCTTGTTCATCTACCAATTTTAGCAACTGTTATTTTGTATTTTGTTACACATAATTTCTAAATGTAATGAGTAACACTAGGCTGAGGCAAAACGTCTGAGATAGCCCACTTAAAGCACTCTCACTGGCTGATGGTTTTCCATTTTAGGTGACATTCTGAGATCTAATGATATGTTTCTTTTGATTTTATATTTTGTCTTTTCTGTTATTTTATTTTATATTAGGCTTTATTTGAACATCCTGTGGGATTCTATCCAGTATTTCTGTATAAACCAAACTTTTGATCTTGTAAAAAACAATAATATTACGTGACAGTATGTAACATCCATAAAACTATTTATGTCACTTTGATTTCATTATTGATATGAGCTCTTGTGGTTGGTAACCCATACCATTTCATATGATTGTAGTTGAGATTGAATTAGAACTAGATGGACTAATTAATCCTTATTTATCTTTTCTTAGATACTGCCACAATACCAGTCCTTTCAGTTTTTTCTATTACCTGTTAAAAATCAGGATATGTAGATTCAGAGAGTTCTATTTGTCACAAATTTGATGGTTCTTGAATTGAGATATTTAGATTTTTTAACTTAAAAGTTACAAAGCTTTTAGTTTTGTAAAACTTAAAAGTAAAACAACAAAAGTTCTGTTTAATAGCTATCCTGATTACTAGTGAGGAAAAAACATTTTTTTTTTTTAAATAAAAACATATACTCTGATCCTCTTTAAGGCTGAATTTAAAAACCATGTTGACAGACATGTTTCTTTCTTGGAAATTTTATTTCTCACTCTGAAATATGTGTGAAAGTTTGAATGTTTGCCGTAGTAAGAATAAATGAACATTTGATTCATTGTCTGTCTATCATACCTGTTTTAATCAATGTCATTCATATTAAAATTATAGAACCATAGAATCATAGAATCATAGTAAGGTTTGAGTTGGAAGTGACCTTTCAATCTCATCTAGTCCAACCCCTCTTCAGTGGGCAGGGACATCTGCAACTAGACCAGGTTGCTCAGAGGCCTGTCGAACCTGACTTTGTCTCCAGGGCTGGAACATCCACCATCTTTCTGGGCAATCTGTGCCCGTGTTTCATTTCAAAATGATTAAAAGGCTAGAATTTGATCATGAAAACTGATTCAGAGTTTACAGACACCAAAGGAAAGACTCTTATTGATAAGTATGGACTCCAGAAAAAGAAAAACGAGCTCTCTCTCTGTTTAAGTCTCAGGGTAAGGCTACATGAAACAGAGTAAGATTTCTCTCTATTAGGCTCATTCCCCGCCTTCCTCCCAGGAGAGGATAAAAAGGGGAATAAGGGAAAATGCCTCACCCAAGACTGGAAGTTAAGACTATAACAAGTTTAATATCTAACAGGAGATAAACAGAAAAAGGAATAGTAAGGGCAGAAAGATACAGAACCATATACAAAACCCACTCTGGGATGGAGATAGATCATGCAGCACATGTGAAGTCAGACCCAGGCCTGCTGAGATGCCCTGAAGCTCCCAGAGCCTGGGAAAGAAGAGCCCACTGAACTCCCAGTCTCCATGTTATATGGAATGTGGCAGGGAAGAGGAGGGAATAACAGCTGCCCTCTGACTCCCCAGGGTCCTAGGGTTACCAGCTGTCCCACTCACTCAGTCTTTACTCTTAAACAACAACGTCATAGGGGATTTACAAGATCTGTGGAATGATCAGCACTAGTTTGAGATACAGCAACAGGTGAAGAGATAGAAATAATATGCAGAACAGTAAAACTGTAAACTCTGAGAAACAAGTCTAATTATGTGGAATTTTAATATCCTGTGAAGTTTAATTTGATGAGTGGGAGATTACCTGCAATGCGTCATTTGCTGCTGAATGCTCTCTCTTACTCTATTTGGACATCTAGGAGAAGTAAAGGAGAAAAGATGGGTGACACTTGAACTTTATCTGTAGAAGCAAAATAGTTTTCTTATCTTCTTTTCTAATCTGTAAACTATGCTTTGAATAGAAATGAATTTACTTCATAGAAGCAGCAGTACAGAGAAAAATATCTATTTTATTAACCGAAGAACTACAGCTCATTACTGAGATCCTTATCTTTTTTGGTTTTTTTTTATTTAATTAAAGCTAATGATATTTATGGTCAGTGGTAGTGTTAAGAGTTTTATGTCCTGAAGACTAAACAGGTAATCCCAGGGGTTAGATAACACACTAAAGAGTTGACCTCTTGCCTACACATCCTGGGAGTAATCAGATGCGGTAAAAGAAGGTCTTTTGCAAAGAAGTGTCAGAAACTAAAATTCATACCAGGGTTCCCCACTTCTGCAGCAGAGTGGTGACCTCAAAATTTCAGTTTCTATTTTATCAAGAAGAAAAAACTTTTATACTAATTTAAGAAGATAACATGGGAAGATTTATGCCAGTGTAATGCCGTCTTGCTGAGTCTGCAGCGAGCTTGGAATATTATCTCCTGGAGGTATAAATACTGCAGAGACCATTCCAGAAGTAACGGGAGAAAAACACTATTTGTCTTCCAACACATCTCTATTGACTTGTTGTAATATGCAAGCAATCATCATCATCATGTGCAAACACGGAAGAAAATTTATTTCCTTCTTCAAACCTTCCTTTGCTCCACTGGGGAAGTTTAACTCAGCGTTAACTAAAATGAGGACACCTTCAACTCTTTCCAAACTTTACTGTCAGTTATTTTACCAAGTTCTTATGGGTACCCCAACACTATATGGGTGAGTGCAGAGAAGAGAACCCTGAGTTAGTATTGCTCTTACCCAATGCATCCATCCAATGCACTTCACACTGTGTGGAAAGTGTGCCAGATCTGGAAGTTGCATTTGTCTGTCACTAAGCTCATTGGTCTTTGTGGCTCATTCTCTTCCTTTCTAGCATTAGTGGACACAGAGCCAGATTTGGCATCCTAGCCTCCACATGGCATTCATAGTCCTTTTGTGTTTGAGGAGATACCTAACCTCAGGATCACTGGGACGTTTTCATGTTAAAGATTTATATCAATATTTCATTAAATCTTTTTTTTTTTTTTCTCTATGGAAACACACTTATGTGAAATTTTTTTAACTCCAATCATCCACTGTTTGCACACCCTGCGGCTATTTTAATCAAAATGCCCTAGAGAAACATTTGCACCAAAAAGAAAAAAAAAAAATATTTGTTTGTGGTTTCCATATTTTTTTCCAGAAGTATTTCTTTGCTAGCCTCCCTTAAAAGATTCTTATTCATCTCGTTCAATTACTATATTTAAATTGCAGCTCTGATGAAGTCTTGCAAACTAGTTAATGTTTTTTCAGCCCTTTGAGATCCCATGGTGGGAAGTATTGTACATCAGAGCAGCACTGCCTATTAGACATAGTTCAAGAGATGTGGAAGTGAGAAAAAAAAAATGCAATTGGAACATCTGGTGACTCGTACATACAGGGAAAATTATTAGCCTATGAATTCTTCCTTCCAGGGATTCTTATTGTTGCAAAATATTTCAAACTAGACTGAGCAGTGTTTGAAGCAATCTCTCACTGGAAACAGGATTATTTATGCAATGGAATATGCAGTCAGTAAATAAGACTAGGAAACAGCACCTTCTAATCTATGTGTCAGTGATTTTGTACTGCTCACCAGGGTTAAACCACAACAGGGTTAAACTAGCAGAAGACTTGGGTGATGCTTCATTGCTGCCTCCCTATGCTTCCAATAAAAACACCATGGAAAGACTGTAGACATATCTACAGCCTCTCTATTTTAAAATGCCTGGAGATCTCCGGCTGTAGTCAGAGTAGTAAGAGAAGGTTTGTATTTGTAATTTTTTCAGCATTCTACTGGCACAGTAAAGGCATTGAGACTTCCAGTATTAGTCCTGAAAGCAATGCAGTTTTACATATTGTTTATTTCCTCATACATAGATTTGAAAGCACCTTTAAGATGGTGTTCATTGCATACAGGGACACAAAAATTGCCTATGAAACACAGAAATCTTGCTACCTCCCCATTAAGATTGACAACCATCAAATTATATGCCTATCAATCATGGGATTATTCTTGGAAGCTTGTGACATTTTATCCTTCTGCTCTTTTTCAGTAAAAAAAAGGTTTTGACAGAGATTGTGACCTGATTCATTTTTCTTTCTTTCCTCATTGTTCTTTCTGCCTTTATCCCGCTCCTCCTTCTAAGGTAGATAAAATTACTTTAATAGAACTGAGTTTTCACAGTGTATCAGTAAAACAATCTCAAGTTGCAACTCAGAAATGGAAATAAATAAAATATCTAGATTGAAACATCTCAAATACTGAAAAAAACAAAAAGGAGCACAGATGACAACAGGAGTAGCTTCCCAAAGCTGCTTTTAATATGCCCAGTCTTCATGTTAGTGAGATTAACTGAGTGAATCTTCCCTATTTCTTGATAGTGGAAAGACAAGAAAAAAAGGATATTTGAATAGATCAGTCATACAGGTTATTTAAATTTTAAATTGCAGAATAAACCATATTGTAGGTGAAACCAAGCTAACTCAATTTTCTTTCCACAAAGACTGCCAGTGAGCAATACCAGCAGTGCAGCATGGTGTGCAGGTTTGTCTAAACAATAACTGTCCACTGTGTACAAGTGACTGAGCAGCTCAAGAGACAGTGATAACTCTGAACCTCTGGATCATTCCCAGTCCCCCTTGGGTTCAAACTAGAAACTCTATGCCCAGGATTTTTGCAGTTTCCAAAAGGAACATGCAAACAGTTAAAAGAGTTTGAATATGTTACATGAATCTCATTTTCTTGTTAAAGTGGAAAAACTCTGATACATCTCTTAAAAACTCAGACTTTTCTTATTACTTTTATGAGAAGCAGCATGACTTTACCAAGGTTGAAGAGGTAAATTAAAACAAAACATCCTATAAGCTGTCCACACAATTTATGAGTTGTCCACCTGACAGGGTTTTACCAAAGCAGGGTTACCACAATGTGCACTTTCAAGTACAGGGACAAAAGTATTTTCAGTATCTAAGGAGGGTGAAAACTGAGAGAAAACATTAGCTTTATCTTGGGCCCCTCTGGTGTTACAGCTCCACAGATTCACATTAATCTTGTAGCCAATTTGTCCATTTGGAACTTTTGAATTGTAAACTGACTTTTGCCTTACACTCAATATTAAATGAGAAATCAAATGTCCAAATTCCAAATTAACTCCCCAAACAAACCTACTGTTCTCCATCCTGTCTATGGCCACTGAAAATTTGTCAGAGATAAATTGCGATCAAAACCCTTGGGATCTTTGCCCTAAAAATGTATGGAAAAATATTCTTCCCTAAATGTGTATATTTAGACATACTGCTCTGTTGCCTGTATTTAAGCTTCTTGTTAAGTAGGCAGAAGCAATCAGAGTCTTGAGAGACCTAACTGATTAAGAGTTTTATCATTTATATACCATAATTATATGTAAGATATCATGTCAGGGTTTACCTTGAACATAGGAGAAGGATCATGATTTTGTAAATGGGTAATAAGGCAATAAGCCCTGTAATGTGTTGATTTGCTAGATTAGGAATGTGCATAGAGTGCATAATAAGGATGTTTTAGCATCAAATATTCTTATAAGATGGCTATGAAATCAAGCTGTGCTGACACCAAACATTTTTAGATACTTGCAAGGCCAAACTCTGATAATGATGCTTGTTGACCCTCAAATCCTCATTAATGTTCAGGTGACATAAATGTAATGCTTAGCCAGTAGAATAAGATAATCTAAAATATTCTGTATATATAACCATGAATGAATATGTATATTTTGAAATTCTTTTCCTAACAACTTGTTTCTGCCAACTCAAGGGATTTTGAGCATAAGAAATCGTTCAAGGTTTTGCTTTGTTCAAATAATGCTTCCCTGACTTTAGCAAAAAGGAGGGTGAAGCTTTATATATTGTTTATGTCTACTATGCAAATATGCAACATCTTGTATAGTATTTACCACAAAGTCCGTGTGGTGTTTAGGACGACAGACCCAAGAAGGGTGTTCCATGAACATACATTTATCACTAGCTGATTTAGGGCATTTTTGCTTGTCATGAAAATTTCCTTTTAAACACTTGTGTGTAAATTACCTCTCATTTTGCATACTCTTCCATATTTCAGTCTTGCATCAATTCTTGTTCAATTCATATCAATTTGTCACTGTTGCTACTATTAAATGTAAACATACAATTCTTTAATTTCCTTCTGGATGTTAATCCTTTAAGATTAATATTTCCAGTTTTTTACTTCCCCAACAATCAGACCAGACTTCTTTCTGGTTTGTTTTGGTTTTGTTTGTTGTTTTTTTTTATTTAATTTGAATGTAATGAGAAGGTTCTTTTGCAAACATTTCTTCCCAGAAACTGCAGATACTAAAATGCTTCAGATAACATAAACCTCAATATAATAGTGAGAAAAATGACACTTTTTTTGACCACCATTTTACCCTTCTCCCAAACCCACTTTCTGCCAAGGCCTTTGGCTTGTATTTTAGATTCCGTGTTCTACCTGCACTTTCTTGTTTTGAGCCCAGATACACTACTTGAGATCCAGTCTCAGGGCATTCCTGTGTCCTTCTGTTGTGCTACATACATGAAGTATGTCTCTATGACAGTAAATCAATCAGGTCTTTGAAGTTAGATGGGTTTAATCCAGTACTGAAAGCTCACCCTAGATGAGTATCTAGGAAGAGGATCTGCACTGAAATGCCGTAACTTTGAATATATTTACAAATAAACCACTTGGACACATAGCACAGTATTTACAAACACCTCAAAGTTGTTGTCTACTTATTTTATCCAATGAAAAATTTGAGATCTGTCTTTCACTAAAGTAATTGCACATATGCACTAATTCCATTGAAAAGATGAACGAGAGGGAAGGCTGCTTCATTTTATAATATTGCTGCATTTCAACATTTTCAACATTTCAGTTTGCTATAAGCATGATTTCTTTTCCAAATCTAGCCAAATAGGTATTTTAACATTAAAACACCAAAAGTAAGGCAGGCTGCTTTGTGTTGAGTAAAACTTTCGATTAGATTGAAAATGGAAATCGAAGTGAATTAATACCAAGTAGATTAGTCTTGTTGTTATTGTTTTTATTGGGGAACAAATTTTAAGCAGTATTCAAGCCAGAAGATAATTAGTTTGTATTTGATCTAAGAAAACCTGGACTATACTTGCCATAATTATATTTATCTGAGAAAACCATAAACCTATCTATAGCTTGTCACAGTATGACATATTACTTCAAAGAAAGTTAATAGCAACAAAATTGTATTGTAGAAGGAGCTTGATGTTTCATCCTATCTGGAACTGAAGGCTTACAAGAGATCTTCAGTTGTCCTTGATTATTAATTCTGTATCTTTCAAACTTTCTAATGGTATATTCAGCAGGCCTGCAAAATTTTTTTTTCTGACTATGAAACGTTTTTGCATATTCCTCCACATCTTTTGTCAAATTCTCCTGTCTGCGCTGTCATTGGACTTCTCTGGAAAACAGTCACAGGGCTCTGTCATAGGGCACTTAGAGCTTAGACACCTGAAGGATCCAAGATCAGTCAGAAAATTATTTTGTTTTACTTTAAATACCATAATCCATATTTGTCTCCTGCTGAAAAAATAAAATGTTCTAATTTGTCACTTCCTACCTTGTGACAACTTTGCATAGTTTTGTACCATGGAAAATATCTGTGGAAAAAAAATAATTCTATACTATAACTAATGGCAAGGAATAGCCCTAACTTTCATATTTTGTAACACCTTTAGTGGCATATAACTGAGCTAGTTATCACCTCCTGCTGTGCCTAAGATTGATGAGACTAGATTACACTTCTCTGTCCCCCATATAATCTGTCACTTGTGGGCAAGATTATTTTCCCAGAAACACAGTGGTAGCTCCAGATCTGTCAGACTTTGGATAATCAGTTCCCCGACAGTTTTTAATCTAGTTCTGAAAAGATTGTTGTGATAACTGCATCATGAGTTTTTGTATTCTTCCAGAATTCTTTTCCCAACATTACCTTATATATTATGCTCATTAACATTACTAATAGCTCTCTCAAAAAAGTCCCATAGCTAAACAAATATCCCTCTCCTGCTGTCCTTGACTTTAGTGGCAAATCTCCCATTGGCTGTGCTGTCACACTCATTTCAATTGGTAATCAAAGGTATTAATTCCCAGATAACTTCGTAGTAAGACATATTAGCAACTGTCTTTAATAATCACATTCCATTACCATGGGAGTTTCAGATAATGGAAAGTTTAGTCTCCTTCAATTTATGTCTATTTTTGTGACACATTAGCACAACTGATGTTTTAGCAGCTTGTCACTAGAGTAATGGATTCACAGATTAAACTTGCTTCATTTCATGAAATTCTATAAACTTATTATTTTTAGCATATTCTCTCCTCCCTTTGCTATTTATCAGTGGACACATGTCACATTAGGTTTCCTAAAGATGAACCTTCTGCTTCAATTTGCTTTTTCACATCTACACAGTATGTTCAGATCCTCGTCAAAGTCTATTGATATTAAGAGAAAGGTTTCAGCTCAATCAGTGAATGCTAGATCACACTGTTGAGATTCTGACCATGCATATATGTTCTGCTCTTCAAACAAGTTCATGCATGGCTGTCTTTACACACATAAGGCAGTTTCTTATAGTTGCAGACTGCTGTTCATAGGTGGATATTACCTGGTGGCCTACACACTCAATCCATCCCTTTCAGGACTTCTCCTCTTTCTCTTCCTCTTCACTGGTGGGACAGAAAAAGAGAGGTGAAGCATAGACAACAGCATGATGCTATTGTATGAGATAATAGTCCCCTGGGTCTGGCCCGTAAGAGCTGAAACAAAACAAGCAATGAGGAGATAACTGGCTCTCAGAACTGATCTGTGAGCTTTGGCGCAATGCAACTGCACACCTTCATCATCACATTTCCTTCTGATCTCAGGAAGGGAAAAAGGGCTCCCTCAGTCCTGGGAAGCAGATGGAAATTGAGATCTTCCTTGGCAATAGATTTAGTCGTGGGATGGCAATGTCCAAATGAGATATTATCAGGTGACGCTGGTACATATGTCTATATATCTATGTATATCTACCTGTATTTAGCTATCTGTCTACATGCATATTGATACACGTAAAAATCTCTGGAAGTCCTAAATATTTTGCGTTAACTGTAGTCTTTTTAGAAAGGAGCAATATGCTGCATACCATCTTTGCAGAGACTGCATTTATCATAGGACTTTTAGCTTTGCTTAGTTGCAGAGTTCCTGTCCCAAGCAACACATTATCTAGTCTTAGAGAGAAAACAGTCTTATATGAGTTCTGTATAAACTGACCAATGAGTGCCTTTCTGCTAGTCTTTTAATTGAATAACTTTTCCTGCTTTGATTGATGCCTCTTGTTTTTTAAACTCTTGTTTTTTCTTAAGATCTTAGAAGTCCAGATATAATGGTCTGTCACCTATTATCTTCTCTCAGCCACTGTTCATTTTGGATCAGGTACAAAGGTTTCCCAAAAAACCAAGAGCTTGATGCTCAAGGAGAAGTTGTCCAACTGTCTGGAGAGAGAAAAGTGATCACTTGTAATACAAGCAGGAAAAAGTTGTGGGTTTTTTAGTAGCTCAAGGACTTCTGCTTCTAACTTGGGGCCTCACCATCATTTACGTGCGGTAAACACAAGTTCGAGTTGCTTCTTTGCCTGTAACTTTTGCCTCTCACAGGGAATGCTAGCTTATTTTTTACCTTAGCAGGCAGCTTTGCTATTTATTTTTGGAATAATGGAACAGGGGCAGCAGCTCTCACAGCTGTCATAATTGATTTTTCTTCCATCACCAAACAATCATTCATTAGCATTAAATAATAGCATTCCAGATGATCCATTACTATTTCTGTCATTTTGAAAAATAGCTGACATGCAGTCAGTCCAGTTGGGCTTGCTCACCAATCACATTGTAGAGTTTGCTGATAAAACATTTGATTTCATTGATCGAGCTCAGTACAACTTTAACAAGGTCCTGGCTGGTCACTCTCAGTAGGTCTCATCTTGTCATAACATTAAAATACCATTTTTCTTCATTTATTTATTCATTGTTGACCATGTTGACACCATATCTCAACCTCAAATGCTGCAAACTCTTGAGACTTAGAACTGAAAGCAGTTGATTTAGAGCAGTTGGCAGTTCATTTCCAAATATAATAACACTGATTTTCAGGCACTCTTCAAGAAGGGTTTTGTGCAAAACAGTTCGAATTGTTTAGATGCAGTATAAAGCAACCTATTTTAATCTGAAATTATTTTTGGTAAATTAACCACTTCTGAAAGCAACTGGACAACAGAACTGCAAATATAATCTAGCTCAGTAACTCCACAAGCAATTTCATTTTCCAGAAGTTGGCAAACACTTGAATAATTAGGTAATATTGCTGTTCTTCTGGACAACTGATCCTGGTTAAACACACAAACACAAACACACTCAGATCTGGCTAACTTTAGTCCATATTGGTTCAACAGCCTATCTTACTACACACTGACCTGAGTGCTTGTGTTCTCATGAAGGAAGAAAGTATAAGACTACCAGAACCAAGAGGAAAGCCAAACTCACCCCCTTCCCAACACTGTAACCGACTGACAACAGCTGATAGCTGTTGTGGAAGTTTAGTACAACCATGTATTTTGTTTTTTAAAAATGATGAATTATTTGGAGACAGGATTGACTTACTCCCAGTGCAAAAATTGGTCAATTATGACTCCTTGGTTTCTGGGATTCATGTTAGCTCTGCTACTCGATGGAGGCCCTGCCTTAACAACATGCCTGGTTCCATGAGCTGTTGATATATTTGTCAGTGCTCTTTCTTGAGAAACAGCACCAATGGCACAACAGGAAACTTCAATACCTAGGGTATCTGAGAAGAACAATCAACTGAGACATGTAATAGCAGTGGGATTTGGGTATTTAACTTTGCTGATTTTCCGCATTTTCTAAATACTTTGTTCAATTTCTATAGTGGTCATTGGTCTGTTTTGAGATTTTTGTCAGGATGCTCTTTCCTTGTAGTGGAGCTCTAACCCTCACTAGCTTTGATAAAAATCCTGTTGGAGTTGCTTCATATTTCCAAGCATTTGCTTTTGGAGTCAATCCTATAATTCAATATGCAGAAAAAGACAAACTTAGCGAATGAGAAATTTCTACTGGCTTCAGTGGAAGCCTTATTCCCTGGGAAGAAGAATGAAAATTTAGGAATTATAGCTGCCCTTGAAGCAGATTTTGTTGTTGGTTTAATTTGTAAAGATTTTTTTTAAACTGAGTTATTTTGCAGACAGATATAAAAAAACTGGAGTGACTTAGCTCAGCATGAATCCATTAAACCCATAGCATGCACACATTTATTCCCATACATCATTTGAAGCTGTACGTTCATATATAGTTTCTTAGTAGTCTAGTAATTTTCTAGTTTTAAAATATTTTTGTGAAATAATG
>WUAM01000287.1:77571704-77595748 GCA_024336885.1 Actenoides hombroni
CTGTTTATGAGGGCCTGTAGTGAAAGGACGAGGGGTAATGGGTTTAAATTAGAGAAGAGTAGATTTAGATTGGATATTAGGAAGAAGTTCTTTACATTGAGGATCGTAGAACCCTGGAATGGGCTGCTCAGGGAGGTGGTTGAGGCCCCATCCCTGGAGATATT
Organism: Actenoides hombroni; assembly: GCA_024336885.1. Lineage (NCBI taxonomy): Eukaryota > Metazoa > Chordata > Aves > Coraciiformes > Alcedinidae > Actenoides > Actenoides hombroni. Next base: position 77,571,869 of record WUAM01000287.1, read on the forward strand.
CAAGGTGAGGTTGGACAAGGCTCTGAGGAGCCTGGTCTAGTTGAGGGTATCCCTTCTCACTGCAAGGTGTCTGGATATGATCTCTGCATCTCCAGAGATGAGTGCCTCTGAAGCTGGCTGTGGTTTAAAACATCACTGTTTGCAGTCCACAAAAGGTTTTCCCTAATTTTTCCAGATGATGAATCACACATGCAATTCAATGGATGTTAAATATACTGTTTTCAGTATCTCCAAAGCTTTACCAAACTTTACAAAACAAGATTTCAAATATCACTGTGATTAACAGATTAAAATTCCTGGTTTTGAAAATCCTTTGCAGAGCTTTTGTGGAAAGGATCTTATCTTTCAGTATATTCTCAAATGTTAACAACTTCAGTAGTTCTCAGCATGACTTTCTAGCTTGGTTTAAATTTTCTGTTAACCTCCATTATCTACTTTTCCAGAAAACAGGACAGAATCCCTTCAAACAAAGCACAAACGTGAACACATCACTTAATATGAGCTAGTTATTGTGTTCTTTCAGAATTATTTTTTAGTACCTCCTAAGGTCTTCAGATAAGAAATTATTGATAAGTTACTTGCAAAATCAGTATAAACACAAATAATTTAAAAGGTGAGAAGTGATTTGGGATGTGTTAATACCCAATGTACTAAAGAAACCATGGCATTGTATAGTAAACATTAGACGTATTAAACACCTTGATAATGAATGTTCTCTAAGACTGAAGTGTGAATAAAACTCATTTAACCCTTAAATCCAAAGATACTTAAATGTCAAATAACCATGCAATACATAAAGCATGGGAAAATCCAATGTTACAGGAACTTTTTAAGATAAGCATATGAGCATGATATCTTCATTATTAAAGAAAGTCTTCTAAAGTTGATGTTATTTACAGGGAACCCTTGAGAGTTAACAAAAATTAACAAACTGCAGCAGGTCTTAAGCTAATATTCTGTGATTACCACAAGCTCTTTTTTTTTTTTTTTTTTTTTGACATCCTGAGCCAAGGAATCACAATAATGGCTAATTCTGTGATTTTCACATTTTAGTAACTTGCCTCGCTTATCAGTTTCCATTATATTGACTTTCTCATGAAAAAAGGCAGAAAATGACAAATTATATCTAGAGGTTCTTTTATGTGTCAGCTACCTTTTTAGAGGTATGAGTAAGTTTCTTCTGTTATTGAAAGCCTGTCTGTCTAGAGAATTGATGAACAAAACAGCTTTGGATCCATAAAGCCACCTGCAAATTGTCGTTCTATTTTGCCATTCAGGTTTGCTTTGGTCTGATATTAGAAGTTGCTACTACCACACTGATTAGCATTATTCCCATTAAAACATTGATTTGTTTACTATCTCACTTCTCTAAACTTCCTTTTTTCCCAACATTTCAACACAAAGTGAAGCAACTCCCAAGGCCCACATTAATGCTCCTTATGCATTACTCTGTTTTCAGGAGATCAGACACAGCCTCTTGCCCTTTTCACATCTATGGTTCTTGAAAGTCCATTTTGATCCTCAGCTCTGCTAAGCTGGTTGGTGGTAGGAATTACATTTTATGGCTTTTCCACACTTGTTCCTCTTTTTTTTTTTCCCCCCTTCTTTTTTTTTCTTCTCCTTTTGTCCTTTAGAACATGAACTTCAAGTGGACCATTCATTCCTCATAGCCATAAAGAATGCGCTACCTTCAACTGTCAGAGAAGCACTGAATAAATTGAAATATGAATTATTTTTATAAAACTATAATAATTGGTCTATTAAACAGAAGTAATTTAATGCAGAAGAGTGTCCTTTCATTGTCCATGTGTATCTAAAAATGCAAACCTATCTGAAAAAAATTTTTGGGAAGAGATAGAGGAGCAGATTGGTGTTGTAGGATGATTAGATAAAGTATTTTAGTCTACTAAGCTCTATAAAACGTATTTCCAAAGCAACAAGAGGGATGTAGCTCAGTTTGATTATAGGTTGGTTGTAACTGTCTCATCTCTTTTTATGCTCCCTGTCCAGCTACTCTGCTGCTTCTCTCCATTCTGGGCTCCCACCAAGCCAACTCATTATGCAAAGGGGAACTCTTACATCTGCCAGAGTTCTTCTGCAGTATAAACAAGTGTTTCACCTGTGTTGTATTCTAATGTGTTAATTCTCATCACTGTAATGAGTATTTTCCTATGAGAAATCACTATACCAAGAAGCTAATGGTGTATGACTGGTTTCTAATGTGATCTTTCTCTGTGAAGTTTGATAAAAATGAGATTCAGAACACTAACAACAGGGTTCCTCATTCCAGAGATAGTCTTGTAATAGCTATTAATATTAATACATAGCTTCAGTTTTAAGAATAGACTGTCCACTTTCACCGTTCATGGAACAAGCCTGAAACACACAAAAGTGACAGAAAAAGCAGGCTTCCCATTATTATATATTTTTTCATTCTAACCTCCACCAAACCTGACAGTATCTCTGTGAATTTCATCGTTAGACCACTGCAAGCTGTTCAGAATTGCAAATGTATATACACTGAGCTTTCCAAAGCAATAACATCCTAATCCAGTGATTAGTCCTGCTGGTATCACAGTGTAAGTTGAAAGTAAAGAAAGAAAATAATAACAAAAAAAAAATGTCAAAACCCCCAAACTTCTTCCTTTTCACAATGGTTTAGCTATCCTGCAGAGCATAATATCACCAGCAGCTTCCTGCAAAGAATAAATATTTCTACTAGAGGTTATGAACTATTTTCTTGCTTGCTTGATGCCATCAGTGCCTCAGAACACAGTGCAGGGTAATAGCCAAAGGTAACATAGACTGTAGGAGTTACGGTGCTCACTATTGGCCAGTCTGTTAGACCTCTGGATCTCAGAATGGTCTGATTACTGGGTAATACATACCACAGAGATATACCACAGATGTGAGCTGGGAGCCACATATGCACGTTAGTGTCCCTATGTGCCTTTTTCTTTTAAGGGCACCAGAGGCACAGAACTTTGCTTTAATGATATGTGACTTCCAGACCAGGCTGGCTCTCGTCTGTACTCTTCAGAGGCAGATATCAAGCCTGCATCTGTCTTCTGCTGCTCAGGAAGACAAGCCAAAACACACCAAACTATGATTATTAAAACAGGCTGTGCTGAAACTTGAAGAATGGGATCTTTGTGTAAAAAAATATAGTAAGCTCTTTTGCACCCTGTATACATTTCTTCCTGCTGTTAATGAAATGTCAAGGATAACTGTAGGGTAATGTGTACAGCATTTTCAGAAATACAGACCTACAGTGTAACATACTAATGGGAAAGCCTTGATTGTGTGTTTCAGGGTTAATTATCCTGAGGACTGAGAATAAAGATAGCATCCTCCAATCAATCACAGCTTTCCTGGATATGAACAAAACAGGAAACATATCTGTAATGAAAGAGCAGGAGATTGGAGTAATTTAAATAAAAACGGTACATATTTTCTGTGTTCTTAAAAAGGATTCAAAACCTAAAAAGAAACAAAGGTATAATAATTTTTTTTTAAATCTTATGCAAATGCAATGCCAGTGTCTTCAGTAGGGTGATAAATAACTATATTTTCTTTCTATTAAATGTTCCACAAGTTACTTTGTTTTTGCATTTTAAAATAAGTGTCTGAGGTTTTGTGCAATTAGGTTGGAAAAACAGAATGAAATAACACTGTCCTTATTTATTGGAATCATTATGCCAAAAAGGTGCGTTATATACGCTTATCTGCAGATGCTGAGAGTGAAGTTGTGCTAACTATTGCTGCCCATAGAAATATGGATATTTGGAATCTGAGAAGCCAATATTCAAGGTTTTGTGAAATGTTAATAAATAATGAAGGAAAATACATCTATACTGTAAAACAGAGAAAGATAGATCTTCAGCCTCTTGCATCTGAGCTATGTATTGTGTTTTCAAGGGCCTTGAGTGTATTCATGGATCTTCATTGACCTGACCAGGCTCACCTGGGACCACAACCAGGCACCATCTGCCCATTGGTCAGGAGTCCCATTAAATATCAGCCCTGTGCCCCAAGTTATGTTATAGATATACCTGTCTCCAGCCTTGGCCTTTGCTAGTTTTGATTTGTTGACTTCATTTGACTTCAATTAACTTCAGGCATGACTTGCCACCTCTCAGTTGTGTGATGATAGTTGGGCTGTTGGTGGAACCTGACCTTTGGCAGACCTGCAAAGTCAGGCTTGGATCATCTTGCTCAGGTGTGTTGGGAAGGCATCCTCGGGGGTCAAGTTGTTACTCCTGCCTGCACTGTAGTTTTTGTTGTTCTGGGTTTTTTTTTTCTATTTTACTATGTGGTGAGTTTCATCTCCTTCCAGCTATTCTTGATTGCTGGTGAAGTTTCATGGTAGTTTCCTGACAAAGGGGAAAGTGACAGGAGGTTACCCTCTTTCCATGAGAAAGTTTTATGAGGATACGCTGTGAATTGAGGAACAGTCAGTTCCAGATAAACTTAGTAGTTTTTCAGGGAAGGAAGGGTGTTGCAGGGAATATTAGATGCAACAGAGGGATCAGATTTTGTCTTCTATCTGGAGACCACATGCACTGTTTGCATTACATAGAAAGTAAAGGGGCTGAATCTGGCCTGGTGCTATATTTAGGCTGACATGGATATACATATATTGTAACAGAGAGCCTCTGACCAAAAAACCTTATAATTTTAGGGTGAGAGTTTCACTGTATGACACATATAAAACACCCACAGTTTGCACAACAATGAATCTAGGTCACTGTCCTCCCAGAGATGATATGAGACATTACACAGGGAGAATACACTAACCCAGTCACAGGCTTCCTCGAAATCCCGGGATCACAGTTGAGGGATTATGGATGTGCATCCGTAATCCCTGTTGCCTATGAAGTTATCAGATTTATTTTTTTAACCTAATTATATTGTTTGCTTCCATGGAGTTTGTGTCCCTCTCTGTTTTACTACCATGAAGTACAACATCCCCTCATACCAAGCAACATATAACAGGGAGCATAGAATCATTGAATGTTTTGGGTTGGAAGGTACCTTTAAAGATTATCTAGTCCAATCTCACTTTTCACTACTTTCACTAGATCCACTATCTCAAAGCTCCTTTGAACACTTCCAGGGAGGGGGCATCCATCTCTGTGCAACTTGTTGCAGTGCCTCACTACCCTCATGCTAAAATATTTCCTCCTTATATCTAGTCTAAACTGACCTCTTTCAGTTTAAAACCATTGCTCCTCCTGCTATCATTAAAGGCCTTGGTTATAATTTTGTCCCCATCTTTCTTTTAAGTCCCCGTTAAGCACTGTAGGGTTGCAATAAGGTCTCCCCAGAGCCTTCTCTTCTCTAGGCTGAACAACTCCAACTCTCTCCATCTTTCTCCATAGGAGAGGTGTTCCAGCCCTCCTAGGAAGAGGGCAAAAGAGAAACAAGACTTTAAAAGAAGAGATAAATGAGACACAACCAGGGTTTGGGAAGGGTCATTTAAGAGGCTTGTCCAAAATTAAACTTCAAGGTGAAAATCCAAGAGCCCTCATTTCCAACTTTCAGAAGAAAAGACCGATGTCACTTTGGCTGTCTAGTTTTATTTTGCATCACATTGTTCTGAGTTGTCTTCCATTGAGTCATTCTGAGAGATAGTTTTTTTTTTTTTGTTTCTTATTTATTCTCTTGGCCAGGAGATTTTTAACAGCATATAGAACAATTCTGTGACATTTCTGGAGAGGCAAGATACTCTTAAATTATATCTCATAAAACACTTCCCATGTGAAGGCAGGAAATCTGGTATAAATGAACACTTTATTGTATCATTGCTAAAACTAGAGCTGGAAAGCTTTGAAGCTCAGTGAAGTATCTAAAAATACCCCACCCCTCTCCACCAATTAACAGCTATCATAATTTTGTGTAAAACAAATCATTTTAGAAATGAAAGGAAACCTCTGTATATTTTTTTAATAGCTGAAATGTAGAACCTCTTATGGAACAAACTGTTTCCTGAAAAAAAAATAAATTAAACCAACCCATCTTAAATTTTGCTGTTGTAGATAATTCTTTCCAATTGTCTGTAAGTAACTGTAACTATTTAATCCAAAGAGTGACATTTCCTGACATTGATTTGCTTTCATACTTCCAACATTCCAAGAAAGAAAATGACATTTTGGCATACTGATCAATAAGATGCTTTGTGACCATCTAAGAAATCCAGGAGGGAAAATTTCTACAAGTCTGACAACTGTTTGATGCCGAATTTCCTCTTTTCTAAAGTAAGAATACCTGATTTTAATCAAGACTTGAAGTTTGAGTTACAAACTGTCTTACACAGCAGAATCAAGTATTGATATTCACAACAAGGAAGAAACACCAGGTTTTAGAAATGTGGCACTTCCCAGCTGCTGAGTTAGATCTCCTGGGATCAAGGTGTGGGGAAAAAAATGGAGGCCTGGAGTCCTCAAGTGGGAGTGACTGGAGTAGGACACTGAATTTACCTGTCATTCTCTCTAAATATAGCCTATGTAACCTTATCTTCACTCCTTAATTAAGCAGGTGTTCTATGAGCTGTTACGTATACAGTGCTTTTCCACAGCACACGTGTAGTAAGAGCCATAATATCCAACTAATGGTTTTTGGTTTTGTTTTTTTTTTATTTTGCATTTTAAAAAAATAAGAATTTCTTACTAAATGGATAGATGCAGGGAGACCAGTGGATGTAGTCTACCTTGACCTTAGCAAGCCTTTTGACACAGTCTCCCATAACATCCTTATGAGCAAGCTCAGGAATTGTGGGATAGAAGAATGGACAGAGGAATGGATTAAAAACTGGCGACACAACAGAGCCCAAAGAGTTTTGATCAATAGTGCAGGGTCCAGATGAACACCTGTAACCAATGGAGTCCCCCAAGGATCAGTGCTGGGTTCAGTGTTGGGTCCAGTCCCATTCAACATCTTTATCAATGACCTTGATGGCCTTCTCAGCAAGTTTGATGAGACACAAAACTGGGAGGATTGGCTGATTCACCTGATGGCCGTGTGCTCCTTCAGCAAGATTTGGACAGACTGGAAAGCTGGGCAAACAGGGACTTAATAAGTTTTAACAAACCTAATGAGGTTTAACAAGAGCAAGGGCAGAGTCCTGTACCTGGGAAGGAACAATAAGATGTACCAGTACAGGTTAGGAGGTGATCTGCTAGAGAATTGCTCTGTGGAAAAGGACCTTGGTGTCCTGATAGACAGCAAGCTATCCATAGGACAACAATGTGCCTTTGTGTTCAAGAAGGCAAATGGTATCCTGGGGTGCATTAAGAAGAGTGTGTCCAGCAGATCAAGGGAGGTTCTTCTCCCCCTTTACTCTGCCCTACTGAGACCTCACCTGGAATATTGCACCCAGATCTGGGCTCCTCAGTTCAAAAGGGACAGAGATCTACTTGAGAGAGTCCAACAAAGGGCTACAAGGATGATTAAGGGGCTGGAACTCCTTCCTTATGAGAAAAGGCTGAGAGACCTGGGGCTTTTCAGTCTGGAGAGGAGAACACTGAGAGGGGATCTAATTAATGTCTATATATACATAAGGACTGGGTGTCAAGAAAGCAGGGATAACCTCTTTTCACTCGTGCATTGTGATAGGACAAGGGTCAATGGATTCAAGCTAAAGTACAGGAAGTTCCATCTCAACATGATGAAGAACTTCACTGTAAGAGCTGTAGAACATTGAAATAAGACTCCCCAGAGAGGTTGTGGTGTCTCCTCTGGAGATTTTCAAAACCTGTCTGGATGCATTTCTGTGTGATCTGCTCTATTTATTGTCCTGCTCTGTCAGGGGGGTTGGGCTTGATGATCTTTAGAGGTCCCTTCCAGCCCCTAACATTCTGTGATTCTGTGATATCTTGTGAAACAAACACGCATTATGTGTTTTTTGAAATTTTAATTTCTTGTAGAATGGTTATGGTTTTGATTTATTCTGTGTTCTAACTGGGTATTCATAAGCCTCTCTTCTAAGTGAAGCTCAAATGTACCACGAAGATCATAGGCTGAATCTAAGCATTCTTCCTTCAAAGAGAGACACAGTTCTCCAAGTCTGTACTTCTCAATTAATTTTACTTCATGATATCGTGTAGCAGAAACTGCAGCATGGTCTGGCTAGAAGACTCTTGTGAGGAGAGGGAACTGATAGAAACCTCAAATATTATGGGTTTTTTACACAGTTACAGCAAGAGCTTCTTTGAATGTAGCAGACTCTTTTGGATTAATCCTTTGAACAGAGTTCGTACAAACTTAAGCTATTAAAACTAATGCTGACATTCTGTTATTTTCAATTAAGTCTCTTACTCCCAGGGGCATGCTAATCCATCTAAGGATAAGTATATGGTAGATGAGATGGTTCGGTGTGCACGTGGCTGAATATTAGAGGCAGGCTAGACAATGAAATGCAAAAAACACTCTTAAAGGGTGATTATATTTGTTTTTCTCCCTAGTAATACTGCCTGCCAGAAAAAAAAACCCAAAAAACAAAAAAACCCAAGCAAATAAATTCCACTTTTCTTTATCTCTGTTTGTGCTTTATCCAAAACTGACTGGGAAACTGCAAATGAAAGGATCTCCTTTACCTCACTAGGGAGTAAACAGCATTTTCCCCTACATGGTTCAATGTCTTGTGTCTTTGGTAATTGCCAGTGAATTTCTGAATTAGGATACAATTTTCCACAATATGTGATGAATTGCAAACCACTTGAGCCAAGCAAATTATCAATTTTCATTTTGCTGGTAATTTGCTTTGTTAGGGGTTTACATTAAGTGTTTCAAGAAATGTCAATTTGTGCAGTGTTCTCTTTTCTGAGTTTAATTTTCTTGGCACTGAGTAATTTACTTTCTCACACTTGTCTATGTACTATTCCAACATGTTTAAAAGCTACAGCTTTTACTCCTTATTGCTCACTTTAAGACAATTTAATTAGTTGACCTTTCTACTTTTGTTTAAGACAACAAAATTAAGTGTTGTAATTTTTTAGTTTTTTCAAGTATTTCCACAACCACATATTGATTCCAACTAATGCTTTGGGTGAGTTTTCTCAGTAGTTTTAATTTCTATCAAGTTTATGATTACCTTTAAGTTGTTTTGTTTAAACATTTATTTGAAAGAGCCTTACTTCTGTTTTTTTATTGCTTCTTCCTCTGTGTGAGTCACCTTCTTTTGAGTAAGTTGTCAGTAGACAACAGTCTTTTTGACTTCAGTGAGTTGAAACTGCACTTTAAGGGGAAAAAATAGATGAATTTTTCTTGAACTGAAAATTTCTTGAAAAATCTCAGCTCCATTAATTGATTTTTGGACTCATGTATCTTTCCAAGGGTTTTTTTCCAGCATTACTGGTTTCTTGATTTCCATTTTTCTCCTGTTTATTATTTTGCTTTACAATAGCAACTGCAGGTTTCATCAAATTGAGAGCCTCATTGTGTTAAGGTGGGAACAATTTTCAAGTGCCAAGTATGGGAAGATGTAGAATTATCACTGATGTCAATATTTTCACGGCTTACTTACGACATAGGTGGAAGTAGAAATAATTAATAAGGCTGTGTTTGTTTGAAATATGTTGTAGGTGTTGTATCAGAGATGATCCCCCTTGGAAAGACTGGGGAGTAAAGGAACTTATCTTAGGATCAGAAAAAAAATTGACTTCAATATTAAAATACTTGTAAAGTGCAGTTTAGGATATAGTACTCCACAGTGGCTTGCATGTGAGGTATAGATGGTTTTACATTGTACTGTTGTACAGTAATATAGGAAGAAACTTTGAGAAGCTATACATTTTAATATTGATTTTGATGTTATAGCTGTTAATAAAGAAACATGAATACCCCTCGTCATGGAAATTTAGCATAAGCCCACACCTTGGTTATGTCATTACATTTTAAGACAGATAAAATTAAAAAAACCTCTTTAGTACTTCAATACTTTTTAATACTTATATGTAACTCTTGCCTGGTGGCAAGAATCCTTTTCTGAGAGAGGACAGGACAACAGGCTGCCTGTCTACAGTATGCAGAAAAGATGCATCTTGCCTGGTATTTTATGATATTGCAGAAAAGGATCCTTGGATAACAGCAAGCAAAGCCTCTTGACACTCAAAGTTGAGAGGCACTATTTTACACTTCCCCTTTGAACAGTTCTTTTAAATGACCCAGCAGCAGGAGTGATATGTCTGCAAAGATGTTCTCCTTACAGGAATGTGCATCGACATTATGACTGAAGCAAGACTGACTAAGCCCTTACTTAGCTTAAAGTGACATGTTTGATCCTGTTATATTGAAAGAGAATTTACTCCTTCTCTTCTGAGGTGCTTTAAACGTACGTGGCTTTTTTATATTTAATTGTGAGGGAAGCATTTCTGTCCTACCTATACGAAACTGAGACACAGAAATATTGACTGATTTGCCTAAGATCATACCACAAAAATATATGAAGGATGGGAAAATAATTCAACCATCTTGACTTTCCGATCTTTTCTCTAAATACCAAATCTCTTTGTAAAAACTGTGAATATTTTTAAGGGCTATTACAAAAACAATACAGGCTTTGCCCTGTGACAACATCTCCTTTCCATGCTGTCTTTTGTTTTATCCTAAGTCATGTTGTTATAGACTTTCTTTACCATAGAGATTTAGAAGCTTTATCACAGGTGCGTGAATGAATTATTTTGAATACTTGTCTGCAGCAGCAAGATTCCCATTCTTGCAGTATTTTTTTTTAGGTGAGATTTTTTTTTTTATTATTATTATTTAGAATACAACAATTTTCAAAGCATCATATTACTTTTCCATAATTTTATGCAAAATTTCCATCCCAGGTTAAGCCAACAGACAAAACCAAATAAAATATCTGGTTAGACTACTGATAAACACAAATGATATTTTCCTCACCTACTTCACCTCTTCTTCAAACAAAAAAAAATGTTTCTCAGCCCAAAATAACATTTCATGATGGGGTGAGCTTTTTAACAAACAAGTCCCGTCCATATAGTTGTCACAGAAATTATCTCAAATGCAGAGGCAAGAATGACTCCTTGTCAAACAAGACAATTATACAAAAACATCTGAATCAGTCAACTGTATAATGACTGTAAAGGAAATCAGCTTAACATTCTGTTAGACAAATGTCTTATTGACCACAGCCACAGCTGCTGTTGTTATTGCTGATGTTCAGGAAGGCTGGAATCACTGGAGCTTCCCTCAGTGTTTGAAGCATCCTGATGTTCTGATTCTCCCAATCCTTATAGATATTGAAGCAATGTGTCCTTGCTTACATAAGGTGAAGGAGCATTATAAGAGATCTCTACCTGGCATACCTCCAGCTTGAAGCACCTGCAGCAAAAAAAAGCAGATGTCCCAAATACTTACCAGTGCATTGAATTGTTTTAATGTCCCTGAATAAATTTTTTGGCGCAAGTCCAACTGATTTAAGAGAGTCTACATCTTAAGTCCTGACATTTATTGTACAAGGCATTTCCTGGATTGCCAGGCAATTCTGAAAACAGATCAGAGGACTAAGGTATAACTGAGTAAGTGATTTTAATCTTCTGCCTTGTCTACCAGAGCCTTGATCCCCTTTAAAAGAAGAAATTGTCAGTTAAAATAATCTAAATTGTTAGTGCTTGGAAGAGGTTTTCTAAGCAGGGCAAATGGAGATTCATGAAAAAAATGTATAAGAAACTAGAATAAAATAGTACAGACATTTGTGCATATTCATTACCCAACAGTACAGATGAAAATCCCCTTTTAACATACGTAAACTCCTCACCCAGTGAATAAGCATCAGTTTTAATGCAATAGAAAATACATTTTTCACTATGGAGCTACAAAACAATTTTATATCCCAGAAGAACACTCCATCTTGGTCAAATATAGAAACAGTTTCTCACAATTTTTGTCCACTTCTAATGTGCGTTTGTCAGCTCTTTGGTGCCAAGGTAACCTCTTCAGGTTGCTATTGTTTCATGTGGCACTTGCAGCTGAGAGTATGCTATTGTAAGGAATGACAGTGCTTAATACAATATGCTATACTCAAGATGTTAATACATCAGTTAATACATACAATCCTCGGAGTAGGGCCATACTAGTGGTTGTGCTAAAAGGAATGAGAATGTGACCATCAGGCCCTTCCTCCATGAAGTCTTATGTTAGGTTTTCTGAAAACAGCAGATCATGTACTCAACAGCATCCATCATGACAATTACATGACATTATGGTATATGAGATCACTACATTAAAGAAAACTGAAAAGCTTTTCCATCCAAGACTGGACTTTTTCCATCCATTCCACATAAGTCGGCTCCCAACCAGGGGAGTCAGAGCAACACCCCAGTGTTGCCTCTTAAGCTGCTGCTCAGAGCAGTTTGCTATTTTTTCTATTAATTGTATTGAGAAACAATGGATCTTGTTTGGGAAGGTTCAATTTATCACTGTTATCTTAAATATATATACTGTGGTAAGTATATATATGTGAAACAATTCATACTATCAGTGTCTATGAAATTCCATTGTGTCCATTTCCACTGACAGTGTAGCCAACTTCTTCAGGAAGAGAAAGCGAAATACATACTAGGGCTTAACAAAGGAAGAAGGCTTGGAAGTGGTTTCTGCTGTTGATTGGTAGAGGTCATAATTTGTTGCTCTATCAAAAAGTCAGCATGCCAGTTGTAGAAAATGATGAGCAATCTTAAAACTGATTGTAAATTGCATCTGACTGATTGGTAAAGTAATCAACTGAAGCTGGGGGAATCAACACTGGGCCTGCAGAGCACCTTCTCCTGCCATGAGGTCATGCAGCTGCAGCAAGTTCAACAAAATGACAGATCTTTTGGTGCACAAAAGAGCACAGACATGACAGTTCAACCCCATGCATACACTTCACTTAAGTATCATTGGGTGTTTTGTTTTCCCTGTTACTTGCTCTTGGCTAGTATTCATTCACTCAAAGACTCTTCAAATGCCTGCTTGTGCACTTTATATGGCAATTTTGGTTTATTTGACATTCATTACAGTGTCCGGTTTCTGTGTTAAATTGCTATGTACTTATTAAGAGAGATGTAGGCACTTGAATTACAATTTTTTTTTTTTCTCAAGAGGTTTCCCTGCTTTTTCACTTGCCCATTTGAGTGACCATTAATATGTAGATGAAAAGCATGGACTCCTGAGAGGTTATCTGCAAGAGTGATGATTTTACTGTGTCTGTTTTGATTTCTTGCACATAGTTGGTTAAACATGAGAAAAATCAACAAAAGAATCGTATTGTATTCTGTCTGGGCAGAATACACAGATAAAACTATGTCATGTTTACCTCATATATATATTTACAAAACACACTTGAGCCTTTTGTGGAGGGATTCCCTAGACAATATGAATCTTTCATAACAGCAACCGAGTTAAAATTTGCTGAAGCTTGGTGTGTAGAGTTGCTGAAATGTTAATTGTGTGAATTAACATAAAAATTGTCCCTCCTTCTAAGACTGGAAAATAAGGGAAATGGTTAATCCCTTAGAAACAGATTACTGGAGCTGTTTCCTGAAACTCAGATATTTAGCAATTTTTCTTTGTGTCTGTGGAGGCTTTGTTTGATGCTGCTGCAATTATTCAAGTAGGTAGATGCAGACAATAAGCACAAGAACATAGAAAACATTGGCAGTGCTACAGGTGTCTGCACCTGAGCTATTCAGGCCATGGTACAGAACTGCACACTCTACCTGCACAGCTCAGGACTCGCTCCTTGAGAGTGCAAAGTGTGCACTCATACCATACAGCACCTGTCCTGGATCTCCTCCAGGTCCTAATAAGTGTACTTAGAGGGTGTATTTTTATACTTTTTCATTTCGAAGTGCACTCCAAGAAGGCTAAATCTTCTGTCGCAACATGCCAGCAGTGCCAGACTTGGCAAAAGCCAAATGCACATAATGTATGCTTTGGATTGTGACAGCAGACGAATGGGATGGTTGAGAGAAAAAAATACCATGGATCACTCTGGGGGAGTGTGGGAAGGAAAGAGGACCATCTGAAACACTTCTGCTAACTTTATCCTCAGAGAGAACTAGTTGGTTCCTTCAAATGATAAACCTGCATGCTAGCCAACATGAGGAGTGATGTTCAGGGTCTTAGTCTCATGACCAAGCTTTACTTTCATTAGCACAGCAAGAATAGATCAAATACAGTGAAGCAGGTGATGCAAAAAATGTGAAGTATGTGCTTCAGACATTTTCATCTTTTACCTTAGATTAGCTCTAGTCCGGTCTGTGGTCAGAATATCCTTAATAAAAATATAGCCTGAAGCTGTCAAAAATAAATTTATATCCCTGAATATCTTATCTCGGAACAGAAGCCCTTTCAGCAGACCACCCTCAGAACTACCATGCTGGCTTTCATCTGTCTTATGGAGATGATGGTAGGATTTTGTCTGGTTTTTTTCTTTCTGGTGTCATCTCTTCTAGAAGGTAGAATCAAGCTCCATTTCTGCTCTTGGCTAAAGTCATGGTTTGTTTCTGCTCTAGATCCTAGCTGTCTTCTGCTTCCAAATTTACGATCACTACCATGGCACTGTCACTCAATTCCCTTTTCCTGTCAAGCTCCTGGTTTGGTCATTGGACACAGGACAGTTCAGCAGAGAGGGGTGTCATACATCTGCAGAATATGGTTTGGAGGAAACTCTTGATGATCTGTTATAAACATTTCTAGACTTCTTTATGGCTCATTTTTTCCCACTTTCTCAATAGCACTGCTCTATACCAGTCAGACCAAGTTTATGGATGGAGGAGCTGAGCTCAGGATAGTGGAAATGGAGTGTTCTCAATGCAAAAGTGGAAGGTGCAGAGTTGGGGGTCTCTGTTATAAGCTGTCACCACAACTTTGCAATAGCCAAGTAAATTTTTGGGAGCTCACACTTAAGCTAAAGAATGTAATTTTCACAGATTCCCAAGCTGTGGTGTCTGCAACATACTGGTTAATCATCAGCTAGTTTTAGATACACAAAGTGGGTTGGAGTTGGTTTGGTGTCCTTAGCCACCATCCAAACACTGTGCCTTTGATTGCCAACATCTACCTCCCTCTTTATTTTGTGTCCATTCCTGGAGTGTGTGAGCACCGCTTGGAATAATTTTCAGTACAATCCAGTGCAGCTGTGACTTCATTTCAGTGCAAGCCCTGTAGTTTGTTCTGCAGACCTTGATGAAACACTTAGGTTTTGAAGGAGAACAAGCAATGCCCAATTGCTCTGATTTCCAGCCTGAACTGACTGCTCGTTTCCATGCCAGGACAGAGCCTCTTATGGCATTTGGATACTTGTTTGTGTTGTCAGAAAGGCTGCCCACCCATATACTAATGAAAAATGCTACTGTACCTGATCAGCACAGAAGTGCAAATGCAGTTTGCTTTCATTCTTTTGCATGTCATATTGAATACATGGTTGATAAGCTTACTGCAAGTGGGTTGGTTGCTTACCACTGTCACAAATGCCCTCTGAGTAGAGAATGCTGTTTGTGCTCTGCAAAACCTCTGTGAGATCACAAAAGCCTTTTTCCACACTAACTGGAAGAGTAAGGAACAGTATCTTCAGCAAGTGTATGAACAGTCTTGATCACAGTTCCCAAATGTTGCCAGCTACCATTCATATAATGTTTGCCTTCAATGCAGAGGAAATGATCACCAGGCTTCCAACTGAGGAACAAGAAGCAGACATAGTGAGATTGCAGATGGTGCTTAAAGGATTAAAACAATAGATAATATGTCTTTTCCTTACCTTCTACACCTATTCAATCCATAATACCTTTTGGGCAACTGTGGTTATGCTGAATGTGTCTTCCTTTGTGCCCTTTATGACTTTGTTGAGTGCTGCTAGGCTGCCTTCATACGCTGCTTCAGCACCCTCAGAATACCTCACAGGTTAAGTGTTTATTAGAGAAATGTGGCTTATGGACTGCAATGTAGAATTCTGCTGGTGAGAGAGGAGTGGAAGGGGAGATTTGATAGCTGTTCACTTTTTTGGGTGAAGGTGGGGTTAGCAGTGACTATAAGTGAGTGGAAGATTGGTAAATCCTGTTTTAACTGCTGCCAGAGCTCACTGTGAGGCTGGATAAAGGCTAGAGAGGTGGTGATGATTGATTAGATCCTGTTGGGCAAAATCAAGCCTCCTCCACTTTGGCCAAACATGGGGCCTCACTACCACCACTATGTATCTTCAGCTCTGATAAAAAAAAATCTGCCCTGACCTAATGCCTAAATTTTGACTGAAACACTCAATTCATTTGCTCCTGCTCCATGGCCCCAAATTCCCTGCCAAAATGGGTCTTTGTAGCCCAACTTTTTTATATGTGTGTGCATACACTTTTTGTGAGTATGTGTGTTTTGACACATGCTTTAGTGAAAAGCATGTATTTCTGGGAAAGAATGAACAGCATGAAAAGGTGTATAGACAATCAATTCCTTGTATTCAGAGCCAAGGATGAAAAGAGCTTGATCAGACTTGATATGTTCACAGATAATTGTGCTTTTACAACACATTTCACTGTGTCAGTCATGTTGAATGCTTTTCAGGAATGTTAAGAGGCCTTTGCATTATTAAGGTGCTTCTACTACATGTAGATCTGGTGAGGGCTTGTTACAAATGATAAACTTGCTGCTTTTGCCCCACCACTACTTAACTTGTATCTTCACTTATTTTACAAAGCTGAGAAAAAAAAAAAAAAAAAGCAGGCTTTTCACAACTCTTCAATATTTATGTTGCAGCACATTTTTTCCTGGGACACGGGGAATGTTTTTCACCATGATCCTTCAAATCCCATATTTGCTGACCTATGACA
Source organism: Actenoides hombroni (assembly GCA_024336885.1). Lineage (NCBI taxonomy): Eukaryota > Metazoa > Chordata > Aves > Coraciiformes > Alcedinidae > Actenoides > Actenoides hombroni. The sequence continues at coordinate 77,588,692 of WUAM01000287.1, forward strand.
CACCATGAAAAGAAAGAGAGACACTATTATTTTCCTTTGTGGCATTGATCTTTTTGAGGCACATGTGCTTCAATATAGCTTAGAGTACTACTTGTGTATACATGCAATAAGCATTCTAAGCCCTTGATACAGAGCCATGTTTGTACTCTGAACACTTTATTGTCATAAACATGATTAAAATATTAACATCTTTATAATATACATCTCTATAATTTTCTATAGAAGAAGGGATCATGAAGAAAAAAATGGTAAGGTTTAAGCAAGTATAATGTCTTAAATATTTCTTTTAATAAATAAATGTGATTTTTCTATTTACTACTGGTATTGCTTCTCATAATAGCAAATCTTTCCATGGAGAGAAGATACCATGATATTGAATGATTTATTTATAGGGACCTTGCTGGGAGATTTCCAGTCAGTGTCTAAAATGGCTCTGGCAGCTAATTATAAATGTTTTAAAAATCAGTGAATAAAATATTATCAGGGCCTCATTTATAGCTTAAAAATACTAAATCTGGAACATAACTTCAGATTGTATATCCAATGGTACTTACTACTCGTATTACAATAGCAGCCAAAAATTCCCACTGAAATCAAGTTCTCATTTACAGTTTTTTATAAAATCTTATAAGGCTTGGAAGAAGCATATGGCTTCTTTTCCTCTCCTTCCCCCCAGCTTGATCCTGAAAGTACCCTACTTCCCTCTTTCCCCCAGTTTGTACTGTTTACATCTTTTTAGATGCATATTTTGTGGTCATGATGAGCAATTAATAATGGGCTTTGGAGCTCTTCTATCAGGACTATATGTACTTTGTAAAAGACAGAATTTATAGCCTAAAGGCAATGATGTATGCTATAAATACTGGATGCATGGCAAGTGAAACAAGATACCATGCGGGATAGAAGTGAAATTGAATGAAAAATACAATGAAGAATGTGTAGAAGGAGAGGCATGGGGAATTATCTTGTTTAGGATAATGTAGTAAGACAGGAAAGTAGAGGGAATCCAGGACTGGTCCTCGGTCCAGAACACAAGATTACAGTGTATTCAGTGTAATCTGAATACAGACTCAAGAAAGTAGTGTTCAGATATTCCAATCTTGCAGCAAGTTACTGGGAGATTAATTCCCATCAAGAAAACCTGTGCATTTCACCCTTTCAAAACAAATTTGGCTCAGATGATTGCAATTAAATGACAACTTTGTTGCAAATATTTTCTTCTGAAAAATATTGATTTTATATAGTAGCCATGATGTGTTCCTAAGAGATCTCATTCATTTGTTTCTAAGTATATAGATGTATGAAAATGTGATTTTGATTAGAGCAATTGAAAACATCCCACCTTCTGTACATGCTTTCTGTTTTTGAAAGATTAATTACTAATTAAAAGTACAATTTGGAAATTTCCATTATTATAAAACAGTGTTCTCTCCAGTGCAAGGTGCTAGGCAGCTATGTAGGGTGATAGTTTTCTAGTACCTCATGCTGGAGCAAATACCATTTTGGTGCAATATTACTGTCTTGTGACTCAGGGTAAGTGTTATGCCATTGTATGCTTGCCTTCAGAGCTGGGTGGTTCAGGGCTACACACTTTGTCTACTAGATTTTGTCTGAAGGAGTTGAATTGGAAGTCATCCTTTCTAAGTAGTAATTGTGTCTCCTGCCTGCAGCCTTTTTTCTTCAGGGAAGAAGTCAACAGTGGAAAGAATGGGTTCCTAGCTACTGAGACGATTTTACCTGTCACATAATGGGGAAAATTTTGTCTTTATGTAGTAGCATTGTATAACTGAATGGCAATGCATGTGCAATCAGTTGATATGGAAGGGGCTGTAGGACATAGTTATCCCTTGCTCTTGAAACTGTCACTGTGGCAGAGAAGCCATGGTCAACCTCACTAATCTGGTCTTAGTGTTACAAGATGGAGAAGTCTTAACACTGACATTGGGCCCTAACCTTGGGTTTATCATAACATGGATGGTAAATGGTACTGATAAAAAGACAAGAAATGCTGCTTGTAAGTAAACTGTTATAATTAACTGCCCTGGAATTGCTTCTATAGAACTACAGAATGGTTGAGGTTGGAAGGGAACTCTGGATGTCACCATTCCAACCCATCCTGTCCCCCTGCCCACAGGCAAGACCACCTAAAACTGGTTTCCCAAAACTATGTCCAGATAGTTTTTTAATACCTCCAGTGAGGGAGACACTGCAACCTCCGTGGGCAACCTATCTAAGTGATTAACATGCGCATCATGCAGTGATGACCAAAAGTGTTATATAGAGGAGGTAGTGGATGTTAACATGCTTGTGCTTTTTGTGACATTTCAACGAGCTCTCAGACCAGGAAGGATTAAAAATATGTCCTGTAATGAAATGCTAATAAACTCTGCTTCAGCCACTCTGCTACGCCCCTTGAGGTCTCCGCACTGAACCCACCCTCACATGCTGAAGTAGAGAACTAATTCTCTCTGCACTTATTAAGAAGAGGTTCAAAACTTTCCCCGTGGCAAGACTGCTTTGAGAAGTAGTCCAAAAAGCAGCATTTCAGGTTACTCAAGGACAAGAGCACTGTGAAAACTTGCCAGCTGGTTAACTCTACAGGAAAGATGCTCACTGGAATCCTACAGAGTTAAAGCTGGTGTGGTGCACAGAACTGCTAATTTAGTAAGTACTTCACTATCCAAAGATCCTACCAATCCTCAAGGATCTAGACTGCTCTATTGTTTTTGGCCAAGCAGTGGTAACATTACAGTTGTCTAACAAGAGCATGGCTCATGAATGACAATGTTTATCCCTGAAATGGCACATCTTCTGCGTTCCATCTCCTGGTTGTTTTCTGAGTCATACATTTCTACTGAACAAGAAGAGTCGCAGAAACAAATGTATTTGGGCAAAAACATACCATGAAGGGAATTCATATGCAAAATGCAGTTCCTGGAACTGTTGGACCATGAAAACATAAATTTGTTAAGACTGGGCTCAGATCACCAACATTAGCTCTCTGTGCAACATATCGGGGGTACATGCAATACCTCAGTTCTGTACATGCAGTACAGAACTTGACTTTTTCTGAACACTAGAAGACAAATCAGAAGCTCACTAAAGTTGCCTAGGGATCAGATCGGGACAGAGGTACCATCAGTCATCTGAGCAATGTAGAAGTGCCAGCCCATTAAGTTGAAAGAAGAAGACTGAAAATTTTTAAGGCTTGGTTTCTGTATCTCTACCACATGCACTCTCTATTAGTTATAAAATTTATGACAGAAAGTGCTGCTTCTGAAGATACTTGTGTCTCTGATGCTGGATGAGCAGTTAAGAGTTTGAGACTTAATAGATTATTAAGTTCTGAATAATTCTGCCAGAACTAGATCATTTTACATCTTGTTCCCAGGGCAATATATTTGCAATGAACAGTACCCAAAATTAGAAGTCTATCACATACTGTGGTGAAATATGCTGTAGCATTTCATGAGGGTATAGTACAAGTTGTAAGGTATCAAATCCATGCTTCTCCTCATCTTCTACTGTCTTCAATATTAGTTGTAGAGAAGTAGCTACAAAAAATATGAGCTGCAAAGGATACAAAAGCCTGCTTACTTCCAAAACCAATACTAATTTCTAACAGACACTAGTTTAAATTACGGGGTTTTATGTCCCTACCAAAAACTTGGATCATTAAGTCAGTAGTGTTGTTAGTCGTATAACTGTCCAGTCTCCCTTTGTATCATGCAGCTGTGTATTGCACAGCCTAATTATTCATTGTGTAGGAATAATCAGCAATTATGTCTTCTTATTTGATTGAAGGTCTCCTTTATGCCAGGGGGAACAGTAGTCCCCATTCCTCCTGCCACACAGCATTTGTTTTTTAACACTTTATTATGTACCCTCCTGCTTGTTTAATTTATCTAGGAAATAACACTATTCTTTCAATCTCCATTTATGGAGGAGGGCTTTATTTCATCTCCTAATCATTCTCATTATCATTCTTGTAGAATCCCCTACTCCTGTTTCTCTCTTTCCTGCAATTATACTTCCCTCTCTCCTAGTTATTCTGTATACACAGATTACTTTTGACATCAGATGTTCAGTTGTCAAAGCACAGCAGTATTCATTCCATTCACTCAAAATATTCATCACATATTATGACCATCTGGCTTGCTGGCCAGTCCCTATGTAAGAGGCAAAATGGCTACAAGAAACAGCAAAAAATCTCAAAGAGAGAGGAACACCATCATCACTCAAATGCTTTAGCCATGTTCTTGCATTAATACTGAAGTGACTGTCTCGTCCCACTCAGTGGACAATGAGGGAGGTGAATCTTTGTGTTCCCCCGAAAGGGGCTGTCCCTGCATGGCAGGGCAGCTGGGGCAGCAGAGTCACAACAATGACTCCGAGGAACAATAAGAAAACAATTTATTAGTTCTCCCTAATGGAACAATCAACAAATAGTACAGATAAAAGTGTTAATCTTTGTAGGCAATTATTTTATGACGTGACTAAATTTTGAGGAAAAGGAAGAAAGAGTTATTAGAAAAGAGAGGGGGAGTGAGGGACTGAGTAGGAGAGAGAGTAAGATAAAAAGAAATCCACCCGTGGATCCAGCAACTTCTCACTGGATCAGTCCAAGTCTTCAGTTCTTCGGTGGTGGGTGCACACCAATCAGTATTTTTCTATCCCTTTATACCCTTGAGGTATCTGGGTGGCATTCCCAATTTCCACAGGAAGTGGTGTTGATTTGTATGAGCCCCATGGACTAGAATTAGTGTGGTGCCTGCCATCCACCTCCCCCATGGTGCAGTCAGCAGGAGAACTTAACTAAAGAAAAGACAGAGTCCCACCTATGCAGAACTTATCTCTTCCTTTTGTTAGAGCATGTCTGCAAGGAACCAAAAGGGAGGCACAGAGACATTGAGAGCAATCAACACCTCTTCCCTCCAGACAGGTCTTTCCAAACCTTATCATCACATAAGGTTTGAGGCACACAGTAGCCAGGCTCTTGCACTGACTTGAGTCTGTTGAGCCACGCTTGATACAATATTTCAAGAGCAGCTCTCTTGGTCCATACTGCTTGGCATTAGCCACAGAAAGGCTGTGGTAGCACTGGAGGCCTGCAAAATAACCCAAATTTATGTTTGTGAAAGAACTGAGGCAGCCAAGGCAACTAAGACTGACAGTTGCTGGTAATCCCAACACCTGGAGACACTCGATCACCTTAGCTCACTAATACCAGCAAAATATATTGTAGCTTTACTTTTGTATTTTATTAGGCATAAGCTGAGCCATTCTCATAAAAGAGCTTGGCACAGAAATAGAAGCATGGACATATTTTGTCATTTCCCAGGTTGCCACACCGCTGTGTGGCTCCATACCATTTTCTACACTATAATTTTGTAAATCCTAGCTAATAGTCATACTAAAAAAAGTTGTATGTGAAACTTATTATCAGAATAGAGAGAGGCTGCGCTGAGGCTTGTTTACTATAATCTCTCACAGATATTTGGATAACAGAATATGAAGAAAAAAAAACCTGTGGACATAGGAAGCTACAAAAATTAAATTATATTTGTTTTCCCACTTCTCAGTATAAAAGTATTTTAAGCAACTTTTAGTTTTAAGAGTTCCCTGAAATTTTCTAATAGGCAGTAAAAAATTGGTAAAAATACTTTTGTTTTCTGTGCTCCCATAATACTCATCTGAAGTGCATCTATACCAATGCACAGAGTATGAGCAACAAACAGGATGAGCTTGAAGCCATGACGAAACAGGAAAACTATGACATAGTGGCCATCACAGAAACGTGGTGGGATGCCTCACACAACTGGAGAACACAGTTGAAGGCTACAAGCTCTTTAGAAGGGAAAGACAGGGAAGGAGAGGTGGTGGGGTTGCCCTGTAAGGGATTGTTATAAGTGTTCAGAACTTAAGTATAGTGATGACAAGGTTGAGTGTGTTTGGATCAGGTTAAGGGGCAAGGTCAATAGAGTTGATATTGCTGTGGGTGTCTGCCACAGACCTCCCAATCAGAACAAAGAAGTAGATGAAATATTCTATAAGCATGTAGGAGAAATCTCAAGGTCACTTGCTGTTGTTCTTATGGGTGACTTCAACTTCCCAGGCATATGCTGGAAATACAACACAGCAGAGAGGGAACAATCTAGGATGTTCCTCGAATGTGTAAGGGACAACTTCCTCACACAGTTGGTAAGTGAACCGACCAGGGAAGGTGCCCTGCTGGACCTCTTGTTTGCAAGCAGAGAAGGACTGGTGAAGGACATGGCAGTTGGAGGCCATCTAGGGAATAGAGACCATGAAAATATTAAGTTCTCTGTTCTTAGAGACATTAGGAGGGGGGGCAGCAATACTGACACTGGACTTTCGAAGGGCAAACTTCGACATGTTTCAGAGGTTACTTGATAGAGTCCCTTGGGAGTCAGTTTTGAGGGATGTACGAGTCCAGGAAGGCTGGACATTTTTTAGGAAGGAGGTCTTGAAGGCACAGGAGCAGGCCATCCCCATGTGCTGCAAGTCAAGTCGGTGGCGAAGAAGACCAGTCTGGCTGAATAGGGAGGTTTGGTTTAAAAGCAGGGAAAAAAGGAGGGTTTATGGTCTCTGGAAGAAGGGGCAGATGACTCATAATGAGTATAAGAATGTTGTTAGGTCATGCAGAGAAATAATTAGAAGGTTGAAAGCTGAACTAGAAGTTAGTCTGGCTTTAGAGGTGAAGAGCAAAAAGAAAAATTTCTATAAATACATTAATAATAAAAGAAAGGCCGGGGAGGGCCTCCATCCCCTACTAGATTCAGGAGGAAATATGGTCATAAAAGATGAGGAGAAGGTTGAGGTGCTTAGTAACTTTTTTGCCTCAGTCTTTAGTAATAGAAACACTTGCACCAGGGAAAGTCACTCCCCCAAGCCAAGAGACAGGGGCCAGGAAAACAGTGCTTCCCCCACAGTTCAGGAGGAGATGGTCCATGACATGCTCCTCAATATCAGTGTGCATAAATCTATGGGGCTGGATGGGTTGTGTCCTAGAGTGCTGAGAGAACTGGCAGGGGTG
>WUAM01000287.1:77604523-77635951 GCA_024336885.1 Actenoides hombroni
AAACCCCATACCAGATACTGAATCTCCTTTAAAATAAAAAAAAAAAAAAGACCCCAACAGATTCCCAGCAAAAGAAGAAGCATGTTTCCTTTCCAGGTCTTCAGATGACATTAACAGAGACCTTAAAACAAACATTTAGAAACATGGAGGGATGTATTCCACCACCAAGTAATCTCTTGTCAGGTCAAAAATTTGTTTTCTAAGCCACTGAGTGGAATGGGTACAAGAAAAATCTGGGTTATGTATGCCACCCACCAGATTATTGGGTATCATAGAAAAGCCACCTTAATCTGTAGGCAGTACTCATCTTGGGATAATGATTACATATTCATTGAACCAAAGAGGAGACAAGGACTTTCAAGCTCAGTGGTTAGGGCACTGAGGTGGGAACAAGAGATTCCAGTCTCTGCTTCACTGAGTATTTAATTATTAATAAAGCAGAATAGCTCCAAAGGTAAGATTAAGAAAGATCCTCTAAAGTATAGACAACAACCAGAAGTATATCACATGTGGACACTTAGATTTAACTCCCTATCTCTTATCAAACAGGGTAAAGATTCAAAGCTCAGCCTTTTATATCTATCAGAGTACTCCAAGCCTTCTATGTTTACCAGAGTACTCCAAATACTGGGCAGCTGAGTAGAAGAAACTTAAATATCAGCATGTCCCCAAAATCTCAGCCTTGTTACACAAGGCACCGAATAGGAAAAGTCTGTGATTTTGGAGTGATTTGCTGGTTGTACTTGCAGATGCAAAAGACAGCAGGAGCATTAGCATTTCATCAGGGTTTTGGTGTGGGCTAAGCTCCAGATAGCAAACTGTGTGATTAAAAACCTCTTTTTAGCAGAGACTTAGAGGCTGAACACTTAGCAGAACCAAGAGTGAACAGCCCTGCCTAAACTTCACCATGCTAAGTCAGTGAGGTGCAGAGCGTAACAGTTTAAGAAGAAATTGCATTTTGGTATTATTTGTTCTTTTCTAATTGGGTATCATAAGTAAATGTAAGGGTTTATTTCAATTTTTAAATAAAATATTGTGTAAGCACTTAATCTTATATAGTTTGGCTTCCAGGTTAGTCTGGTAAGTATTTCAGTAAGTTTATTTTGTCACTATTATTTTACATAAATATCGGTAATTGTTTAAAGTGGTTGTTTTTGCCTACCTGGTTTGTCTTCTTATCTCTTCCCCCAACACATATGAAAAGTTTAAAGCATTTGATTTTCTATTCTGAAGAATATGTTTAGAAAAGTTTAAACCAGCTTTTGAACATGAATCCACTTGCCTTTGCAGACCACAAAAAAATGAAGGGATTTAAAAATGCAAATATAATTTGTCTGTCTTTTTATCTTTTCTTAAAAAAAAAAAGTTTTATCCATTTTCTTTAAGAAACACCACAGATAGAAACAAAATTCTAATCTTTTCAGTAGAAAAAAAAAGAATGGTATTTCCATAAATGCCAATACCCATGGGATGGCTATGGCAAGAGTCTGCTGTTCGATTTGAACTTTATTTCCAACACTTGCTCCACTGGACATAGACATTGAAAAAACAGGTGTTCCTTACCCATAGCAGCTTCACATTGTACTGACAGTGTTAGAAGGGTTATGACTGGAACCCTGGTGATTCAGGGTTCTGGGTTTCTGGAAAGGCCACAGATTTCCTGCACGTGCTTGACTAAATCATCAAGCTTCAGTGAGCCAGATTTTTTCTTAAGTATTTCAGCACTTAATCATGTAGATTGACACCTAATACCTTTAAATAACTCACACATGTTTCTTCATTTCTTGCACTGCTAAGTGGAAATAATATTGTGTTTCCCCATGGAATGGTGTGGAAGCTCAAGTCATTAACATATGCAAAATTTTCTGAAAATCTCACATTAAAGTCTGTGGAGACCACTAAAGCACACCTGTGGTTTTTCTTTATGATCTCCTTAGGCACTGTCATTTTTTCGGGTCAGGGAGGCCCCTTAGAACTATAACAGACACTCTCTGTTAAATCCCCTCCCTCCCCAAAGGGGAAGAGAAAGGCAATAAGGGAGAGAGACTTAACAATTAGAAAAGGAAACTAGAACAGCTTTAATGAAAAGGAAATTAATAATAATAAAAATAAAATATATACAAATATATACAAAACCAGTATTGAACCCAACCCCCCTGAGGGTAATTACATCACCGTCACCACTGATGCTGTGGAGCAAGCACCTGGGGGAGTCCCAGACTGGGCCCCACAGCAGACAGGAGCTGTGTTCAGGAGCTGGATTCTGGTACTGGGTTCAGGAATATACAGACCGGGATCACAGACAGGATGGACAGAGTCCTCCTTGGGTGCTCTGAGGAAGGAACCAAAAGAAGACCCGAGCCAAGCCAAACAAAGCTGGCAAAGCAGTTCAAGAGGGGAGAAGAACCAAAGACCATTTGGATCCCTTAGCTCTATTCTGAATATGACATAGATGGGATGGAATACCTCGTTGGTCAGTTTAGGGTCACCTGTCATGTCCGCTCCTCCTTGCAGGTGCAGTCTTTTACTTTTCTGCACCCCCCAATGTGGTACATAAGATCCATCATTGGCCTTGGTCTGCATACCAATCCTTGGTAGTAACTCTAAACACAGGGTGTTATCACTGCTAGAAGCAGACACTGTCTGTGAGAACAGGCTGCTACCTTTAGAAAGGGCAGTTAATTAGAAGAACTGAGCTGAAAAGTAAAATTACTGAAGAGAATTAGTTCTGTTCTCACTCAAACCAGGACACTGGGGAAAAAGATACCTGTCGAAGATAATTATCTATACAAAATATGGGGTTTTTTATAATTATTGTGGCCTTACATTAAAATATTTTGATTGGTATGAACCTTATAAAATGTTTGAAGAACAAGCACAGCTAGCAAAACAGCTGGCGTGTCTGGGCCTGCCATGCTATCATAACTGTCAACAGGAGAAAGGGGTCTGATGTATGTAAAAAGGCATAAAACCAACAGCAGTGAAAACCAGGGTTGGCAGCAGAGTGACTGCATGAGCAAACAGTTACAGTGTGATGACTGTGAAGATGCTGCTAGATTAATAATAAAGTAGTATACATAAATAATTATAGTTTTTGACAGTTTTAATGACAAGTCATCTAAGGGGAAAAAAAAATCTGCATATCTGGAATTGAAAGATGTCAAATTTGAGATGACAGAGGGAAAGAGGTGGTTTGGAACAGAGACAGGCAGCTTGTCTAAATATGTGTAATACTAAGTACAGGTGATTATATTATTTGAAATTAAAAATAAGCTGTGATTCAGTTATTTTTAAATTGTTAGGCCTTCTCAGCTGCAAATTTCACCAGGTGCTAGGAGCAGTTGTAACAACAAGCGTGTCGCATGTTACATAAAAATAATATTGCTAGGTATCAGTGGATGTCTTCCCACTAAAGGTAAGCTCGTTAGTGTGGTGAGAAGCAAATTCCTCATTGCTCTTTTCCCTATGTAATTTAAGATCGATTCTAAAAGTGTGTAATTTAGAAGTAATAGCAAAAATTCTAAAAGGTTGCCTTTTTGAAAGTAATATATGGATGAATTAGGCAATTGCTGCATGTGCTATGGATATTTTTCTTGTGGGTTACACCTAAAGCTGAATGAAGAAATAACCTTCTTGGCTTGCAAAGCATGCTTTTAAATATGATCTTGTTTCCCTTTATTGCACCTCATTGATCTCACTCATCTCAGTGTAGCTTAAAGTACTGTGGAAATAAAGAGGCAAAAATAGCAACTTCTATTTATTTTTTTTATTACAGCAATGTGTCAGCACGATGTATAGACTACTTTAAATATGTAAAACACCCTTGGTTTTTCCCTTGTTGCTCTGTACCAGTGGGTTAAATTGGTCAGTGTTCAACAGCTAAATCAGGAGAAGTCTCAGAAGTATGACAGCAAATGAAGTTATGATGCTCTGCAGGTCCAACATCCATGATATGCTGGAGACAGAGAAGCCTGGTGTTCAAGCAGTGGTAGTGGATGCAACTGAGTCTGCTCCTCATGACATACAGTGTAATGCAGGCCCACCATAGAGTAGTCATCAAGGTGTGCCAAACGTTACTGTGGCCAGTGTGAGTGTAACAAACAAACAGGGAGACGTTACTGGGATCCGGAAGATTATTCGTACCACTTAACTTTTTCTCTCTCTTGTTTAAGAGTAAGACAGTAAAAGAGTCCCCTTCCAAATTTGTGTCTTTTGTTTAGGCTTTTGGTACTGAAAAAGACAGAGAGGGCTTGTTAAGTTTATGCTAAATTAAATAAAGCATACATTAGAAATACTTAAAAACTAAAAAAAGTAGCTGTGAAATAAAGATGGGTCAATTATAATCACAGCATGATGCAGTATCTTAGGATCTCATAATAAGATGCTGGTTTCAGTTTTAGTTGGCAGTAAGTGTAAAGGTCTAATATACCATTTGCATTTATTTGTTGTGATTCTTAGTAATGGTGAGACAAAGCTCACATGTGCTTCTTTAGTTGTTATACATGCCAGGCCTCCAGTGAGCACAGGATTTGTTAGAGGTATGTTGTTTTATTCATAGGTGTGTCAAAAAATAAACCTGTCAATATCATACTTAACTGACACCCATAAATTTTAGCATGTTTTGTTTTCATGTCTTGATTTGAAATTTTATGTGATAAATGCTAGACTTGGGAAGAAAATCTGGGTTCCCTTTTAATCTCTGTGAACTTAAATTGCTGTCAACTGTCAAAAAGCACAAAACAATAAATATTTGTGTGCATTTTGATGTGAGGCTGATGTTATTGTTATTGTCACTAGACCGAGAAAGTCTGCTCAGTGATACGAGGATCTTAGAATTCTAATGTAAACTTTCAAGTATAAGATCTAGTACATTTTCAGGAGCATCTCTGTTGTACTGTGTGTATTTAGCTGTCTGTGCTTGAACATACATGAGCTGTTTCATACTCTTTTATACTCTTAAATCGGACATTGTTTGCAAATGTAGTTGACAAAAATGTGAAAGCTTTGATTCAGTACCTAAATTTTATTATGTATTTGATCTTTTGATAATTGAAATTACTTTCTAGTATACTAATATTCATATTGTGTATAGATGAAAGCAGTACATTGTTTGGAAGAAAGTAATAACACAAAAATGGCATTGTATCTCTGAAGAAGATTATGCAAAATAGATGAAGTTAATTATTCACAAAATCGTATTTCTAAAAAAATGTGATTGCTTTTAAGTAATAGGTGAGGGTAGGGTTTTTTATGCTTAGTCAGTGAGTTACATGTAACTCAAAATACAAAACTTCCAATTTTGAGTTGATTTCAGCTAGAGATAAGTTATGGAGTTTCTATTTTATATCTGTGTGTATTTGTGCTACTGTGTAGTAAAAAATGGTTAAATTGTCCAGAGAATGTGTCAGCTAAATAATGAGTTTACAGTTGTTGCTCTGTCACTAGCTTCTTGTTTTCGAAGAAGGTCACCAAAATGAAGTTAGTTTGTCATCGCCTACTGCAGTCCCTGGCTTTTGGTACCCAGTTATGCGTAACTTAGGCCTGCTTGAGGAAGTTTCCTCTTTCTCAGAGCAATGGTCCATTATCCTTACTGATGCTATATTTCATGAATATCATGAAATATGACAGTTCTGTTGTATACCTTTACTGGTGTTTTACTAGATTTCTTGCATGAGTGACAGAGTTTATACATCTATAATGGCAAATACATTTTATTTGCTTAGGGGAAAAAAAAAATCCAATTTTTAATGTTTGACAGAAAATATTAAATAGTTAATGAAAAACCTGCATCCTTGCTTCTTTTTACCATAAAAATTAGTATTGTAAGGAATTGGTAGCTAAGTTATGCTTGAGCCAAGATGAGATGCTAAGAGTTGTCATCCATTTTGGGAGAGCATCAATGTGTGGAATGTTTTGTGAAGAATATTGCTGCTCAGGCTTTTGTGAAGGATATGTGTTGTCTAGGATAATGAAAATAATACTTATTTGTCTTTAAATAGTTAAAGTTTTCATTAAGGTTAATTGTGCTGGAAGTTTGAAAGGTCTGTACAAAGATAATTAGAAATGTTTTTGCAGTCTTCTAAAGAACTCACTTCAATTATTTAAATGATTTCTTAAATACTTTGACTAGAAAAGTTTCAGGAATTAACCTCTGCTATTAAAATGCAATTGTCACATGATTTTTCATATCTAAACAGCCGAATTCTGTCTTTAAGTGTACACTCCAACCTTATTTAAAGGGTGCAAAGATTATGGAGACTCCCTTTTCACAAGGAGTCACATTGAGAAAACCAGGGGTTGTGGGTACAAGTTACTTCTTGGGAGATCTCCTCATAGTGGATTCCTCAACATTGGATGCTTTTAAGGTGCAGCTGGACAGGTGCTGGGCAATCTTGTCTGGACTGTACTTTTCCCAAGAAAGGTTGGACCAGATGATCGTTGAGGTCACTTCCAACCTAGTATTTTATGATTCTGCTATACCTTAACTACTGGTAGGATTCATTGTCTTATCTAGCCTGGGTATTGAGTGTTATTGTACAACAGTATAGCTAGCAGATGGTTAGAAGCAACAAAACCTGAAAATCCTAACCCTTAAGATTAAGGGATTTATTGTTGATTGGGTTTTTTTATCTTTTTTTTTTCCTAGTAAAACTTGCAATTTTAGGCTTGTACCACTGTACATATATTTACTTCTAGATAAAAGTAGCCTGTAAAGCTCAAAGGAACTGTGACTATCTGTGCCCTTAGGATTAAATTATACACTTCTTCACTGTTCCTTTGAAATGCTCAATAATTAGTAATACTGACCTTTGTGAAATGATTTTCATTTTCTTTTAAGGAAATAGTAGCTTAAGCTACTTCATGTGTCCTTTCATTTGAAAGCTAATTGCATATCTTTGGAAGAGTGATTTATCATGATGGCAATATTAAGATTAAGTGTAGAAGTCTAACTGAATGTGACTATATAGTTGGGAATGCAACTATTTACTTCCTAGATATGTATACCCAACCAGAGCATGCTATTTAACGTACATGTATCTTCCTTCAGTGAAATGAAACAAACTAATTGTAGTATTTACTTAATAATTTACATGAGGGACATGCAGAGTAGTTCTAGATAGCCAAAAATACAAAGCAATTAAAAATTAGTTGTAATCAAGAGAGAGTTTGGAAATACCAGGAGAGTGTGAAATCTGAGGATAACTCAAAAAGTAAGGTGGTGAATATCTGAAAGAGGACCAAGGGAGTGGGTAGGGTGAGATGAGTGTATGAGGGGAAATGGGGGAAACTGCAAATGGAATGAGGTCAAAAGAACAGGGGCAGGAGAAAAGGAAATATTAGAAGAAAGAGTCCATTTTCAGCATTTTATGCCTTACTTGTTTGTCAGCAGTACTGCATTACTATAAAGCAGTATGTTTGCTGCTTTTAAACAGAACAATTCTATGCATAATAATAATCTTTGAGTGAGCAGTAGCCATTGCTGCTCATGTCACTTGAATAATTTTCAGAGAAGCCGTGAAATGCCCTTTTCTTTTTTCAAAAGTAAGTGACACAAATTCGTATTACAAAAAAAGAGTTGTTGGCAAATTTGCCTTTTTTCCTTTTGTCCCTTCCCCCCCACTTTCAAAAAAAACACCAACACAACAATAACACAAAACAAACAAACAAAACACCCCAAGATCCCACAAACAAAAAAGCCAAATCATGACATTAAGGCATGCAACCAATATAAGAATTTGCATTAAAAAAAAAAAAATCAAGTTTACCAAATACTGTGGGACTTACATTTGTTATCAGGGCCTTTGAATTCCAAGGCTTTTATACAGTACTCCAATTAATAATTATGTGAACAATTCCTTATTTCTCAGGAATTTTTAAGTGTAATTATCCCATATTATACCTATGTAATTACTCTGCCAGTATGCCAGTAGCATAGTAAATTTAATTGACGATCTTGAAACTTTAGGTATATTTCTAACTGGCTACTCTTCCTTATGTTAAGATTTCCTATATAGTTCCATATACATTTGAAAGTAACAACCCGGTGTGGAATTAAAATTCTTTTTATTAGATTTTGTTCAGTTTTTCAGTTGAAGTATGGTTTCATTTAGTCAGAAGTAGTCATGAAACTACAATTGTTTTGGCTATCAATATTTTACAAGACAATCTCAAGGTCACTTTAAGCATGTAAACCATTTTACTCACTGTTTTTGACTAATGACTGCAATTTGCTGTCACATTAATAGTCTGACACTGGGAAATCACAAAAGCATCATGTGGAAAAAGGCAGTTGCTTTGAAGATGATTTAGTTTGGTTTTTTCACTGTGATGCTGATATAATTTAAAGTTCTTGCTGTAGCAGTTGCAGGTTTTTAGGTTTCTAAATTACACTTCTGTATAGGAGCTTTTTTTTTAAAGAGTGATTCTTACTAAACAAAATAATTTTAAAAAGAAGCCTTTGTTATGACATTGTAGCAACAAAACAAATATAGCATATATTAGAACCTCACAAACCTTTTCTCTGCTAGTGCTTGGTTTTGTCATTTGTCTTTACAGAAACTGGATGTAGAGATATATTTCATGGTCTGATTTCGTAGCACAAATTTGTTGTATTGCATGGAACTGCATGATAATGGTGGATAAATATTAAAAATTTTACTGGTACAGATTTTCAGTTGCTTGCTTAGGAAAGAGCTTTGTCTCAGTAGAATGTTTTATACTGCTGTTGTGAGTTTTTTCATGTTTTACAAAGTTAAGTAAGCCTTATCCTTTCTAGGTTAGTTCCAGAATATTACTTTGCAATGTATACTGGGTAAGATCACAATTATGCTCCTACTATGAATATAAAAAAAGTTATAAAAACTACATAGATGGTTAATGGGTGCAGATTTGGTCAGCTGATACAACAGGGAAAATTCCACAGCCAACAGCCACTGGTGGAAACTAACCATCTCAGTATGAACAGGGCCAGGTTTTGTGTTCAGATGGATTTCCTGTTAAGGTGAGATGTTCAGGTCTTTATTTCTTAAGTATTTTATTTGCTTAATTACTCTTTCTTGGATCTTCAGACATACATTTCTTCTGTAATCTTTTCTGAAATGGTGAGACAGGGAGGAAATTTTCTCAGTCTAGACCTACAGTCATATACTCACCTCCTAGAACATGAGACATAGCAGCTTGAACCTAGTTAGATTATAGATTAGCTATTATAATGTAAGAGCACTTAAATGCTGTTATGAAAAATGTCATGTACTCTTTAGATTGTTGCAACACTGTTACATATTCCTTTAGAAAAGTGTAATACCTGTTCAAATAAGCAGTTGCACACTAGGAAAAAAAACAACAAATAACCAAGCTTCTTTATCTAAACATTGGGTATGTATAATAGCCTACAATGACATTGAAGAGAGGCTACAATATAAAATTCTATTAGGATGTCCACAGTAAGCCTTCTGGACTTCTAGACACAATCTAACCTAGGTGTTGTAGGATTTAAGTTTTTGCTGAATGACCTCTGTAAGAGAACTGAGTTTTTATATTTGTAGAATGAAGAATGGTAGGGGTGTGACAGAAGCATTTTTAGTAGCCTCTGCACGCCACTAGAAGTGACTCCAATTCTTGTGAATTATGCAGAGCGCCTAGGTATCCTACTTAGTCTGAATGGCTTTGCAGCAGCCCTTGGGGTACTGAAGTGAGATTTGCGAGATGCATCAGTGGCCATCCATGCACTGAAATGCAGCAGTGCATCACTAGTATCACCCTTAAGGCAACTGCTGGAATGGTTTGGGATTTTCTGAGTTATGTGCTGAAAAACTGTACTTTAGATTGCTTATGGTTATGACCGTACACATTGGCTGAGAAATGAAAGATACACAAAAATCTTAACAGATGACGACGACTATTAGCGTCATTCAAGAGCCTGAGTAATTCACATTGCTTTCTATACTAAAGAAACTAAGTCACATGTCAAAACTATTATTTACGTGGCCATTTTAACCATTTTAATGCTTCTATGGAAAAATTGTGTTGCTTGTAAAATTTCTTCACTCATGTAAAGGACTAGCAAGTAGTAAAGTTTTGTTATTTATGCTCTGTTTCTAGCAACTTCCATTTTATTACACCCTTTGTAGTTTAATTCATTGGGACAATCTCCCAAATTTGAAAATGTGTAGCCTTTCCTAAAATTAATGCAATTTTTGTTTAATATATTACAGGAAAAGACTAACTTCCTTGGTGGTATTAGATTTGGTTTTATTGTTGTTTTCTTCCTATTTATTTTAAATATTTGAGATCTGAGCTTTTTTTTTTTTAAACAAATGTGGCTTTTGCATCTACATTGATAAAGTAATCTTTTAATCTAATATTCATTGTTGTTTTCTATTCACACTACTCAATAATAAATGCTGAATTCATTAATCTCTAGAAGAACATACTATTGTTGATACTTCCTTGGCATTACCTAAAGCATAGTATGTTCACTATTCTGTTAAAAAGAGAATAAGATAAAAAAAAAATATAAATATGCTAATGCAAAAAAGTCTAATTTTATGAGGCAAAACTTTGTATCTCCCACCCGGCTTCATGGGAAACCTTGAAAGCGATTACAGTAGTTGCAAAAGTTAATTAGTTTTGTAACTGTGTTCTGTTAAAATTTTGCTTTAGGCAGTGTATTCTGAACTCAGAATCTTTATCCATTTCGGTTTTAGAAGATTTTGAGACTCCCCTTGTGGTAGCAAAACAGTGTTGTATCAGTGCTACAGATTGACAAGTTGTTTGAATTTTTCTGAAATGCAACTGTTGTTTTGTGATCCACCTCACTTAATGAGATCTTTCCAGTTCTTTCCTTTTAACTTGGATTTGAAGAGAAAATATTTTATTTTAGAAATTTCATAAGCATAGAAGCTTATTGCATACATTAAGTTAATACTGTTTTCTTCCTCCCCATACAAAGACTGCTTATGCTTTTTCTTCTTTTTCATAGGTGAGTAACTGAAAGTTAACAGAATTCCTGGTTGTCAAGTATGCTTAATGCTTTTCTGTAGTATGCTGTGGGTAAGTAACAAAAATATTACATATTATTTTGTTGTGTTTATTTTTGGAATGAGCACCTAAGCAAAAATGAATGACTGGTAGTAACTTCTGCAGTGGTGTTTTAATTGGTTGCTATATGAACACTGTAAAAACCTGAAAGTGATTTGAAAAGGTATTTTCTGTGGAGAAGCTTGGATGGTAGGCGTTACTGAGTTTCAAAGAATTCTCTGACTGTTCTGACCTTTTGTCATGTAAATTATATATTTAGGGTGGAGTTGCAGAGTTGCAAACTTGGAGGAGTTTGTATATGTGAACACCTTTTGCTTTCTAAGTGAACAAGTGTGCATGTAGATTGAAATTCATAGTTGTACAATTAATTTAGGAGATTATTTCACAGATTTAGAAAACTGAAATGTACGTTATGGCTGCTCCACTTATGAATAAATGTATACTATTTTGAATTTTGTTAATGATCAACATTATGCTTTGGGGTTACATAGGTTCTGCAGAAGTTTGTAGGAACATTTTTCTTGTCGTATAATATTATAATACTCCATAGTTACCATTTACTCCTTAGTTGTTATTTCCATCTTTTATGTTGGTTGTAACAGGGAGAAGATGTGTGCTGCTTTTTTTTTTGGTTTTTTTCCTGAAAGGCTTTTAAACAGAATTGTTGATTTACACAGGATTTACTTTATCAATCACTGAATGCATGATCAGAAAAACTAGAAATAAAGGCTTTTCTTGTAATCCTGGCCCTACTGGAATACATGGTACAACATTTCCAGCATCTCCAATGGCCACAGTTGCTTCCATGGGAAACACCTTTCATATCAGTCAGAAATTGAAGTTAATAGAAACACAGCTATACATAAATACATTTAAACACATCAAACCTGTAAAAATTGCAGTTCTGGCTAGTTAAAATACCTGGTTTGTGTGATTAATGTTTAAAGCCTGCTGTGTTGACATCGGGTTTTTTTTGGTTTGGTTTTGGGTTGGGTTTTTTGGTTTGTTTTTTGTTTGGTTTTTTAGGTTTTGTTTGTTTGTTTCGTTTTTTGAAGGTAACAGTGTGGTGTGAACATGGCTGTCTGGATTATCAAATGCCCTATTGGTTTAAATATTTTTTTGAAGGCGGTATTTAAAATATACCTTAGACATTGTTCTCCTAGATTCTCTTGGAAGCTTGATATGTGCTCTACCAGTAATGTTTTTCTGCTTTCTATGAGAGCAGAAAAACTAAAGAGCATGAATTTATTTAGTAATACTTGTCCAACAATATTCATACAATGTGAAAATAGAATGTTTTTAGGAAATAAGAATTTTTATTTTCTTTTTTAAACCTGGAAAACTTAAAGTTCATATAAAGAATGCTGAATAGTACCATATGATGTGCAGCATGTGCAAAGAAGAATGCATGAGTACAGTAACACTTAATATTCATGCATTCAAACCTCAAGGCAGAAAATTTGTACTAAAAATGTAGTGAATGTATCTGATTCAGGATGCCTGGCAGTCAATTTTGTTATGGCTTCCTTATTTTGGCTATGCTATGTTTTGTCAAAACTGTAACTGTTACTCTGCAGTTAATCTGTTATACTTTTTCTTTAAATGTAAAAAAAACTCCAACCTTTACAAAAGATGAAGGGAAGGTATGTCTGGGTTTATATTCTTATGTAGCAAGTTAATTTTTCAAGAATTAATAAAACACTTTTAAAGTTCAGATGTTTTGTGGAAAAAAAGCAGTGTGTTTTTCTCATTTGAAAACATTGTTTTTACAAAAATTGTCCTATCACATTTCAGACTATACAATTCAATTGAAATGCAAAGAACAAAATTATAAGTCTCATGGAAGTGAATGGAAGCCTTGCTTTCAAGGGTCAATAATATATGAAATTATTTGGTGTTCTATTATTTTCATTCACTGATTCCTTAGATAATAGCTACAATGTATAGACTACTGATTGAACCAGACCATTCAAATGTGAAAGTAGTGTTCAAACTTCAGAGGTATTTCCAACTACCCGGATATGTAGATCTATCAGATTAAGTAACTGAACCTTAGGTTTTTGTCTGTTCTCTGTATCAGTTCTGTTGATGGAAACTATTCACAGTTGCATGTATCTTTATATATAAATAAGCTTAAAACAGGTTTACAAGAGGATGTGTTGAGGTCATGCATTTAAATAGTAGGTTGGATTCTGTCTAGAAACTTAAATTTGAAAAAGGTAGTCCAGGAAAAAGAAGAATACAAAATCAGTTCCTTCCTCTATCAGTAATTTCTAACATATAAAGCACTCTCCTCTGCGTACTCTCTAGCAGTAATATGAATTGCATTTAATGAAACTCAAAAGTAATGCAAAAGGAAGTGAATTTTTAACTTAGATCTGTTAATGAACAGTCTTGGGAATAAATCAGTTTGAAAATACCAAAGCCATTTTCATTGCTACCTGATTAAGTAACTTGAGCAAGACAATAAGTAAATGTCTAGAGGGATACAATGTTTTCTAAATACAGAATTCTGTATATAAGATGAGCTATACTTGAAAATTCTAGGTGCCTTAAAAAGATTCTAGGGAAATGGCATTTTGACATACTGATTAATTACATCAGCTTTGCTTACATGCTAAAATTATTCTTCATGTCTTTCTCTGAGTAGGCCTGTGTTACCAATGACAGCAATAATGGAAAACACTTGTTTCTGTAAAAATTTGAGACATTTTATTGCACTGTTGTTGGTTTGTTTTTTGGGGTTTTTTTGTGGTGTTTTGTGGTGTGTGTTGTGGTTGGTTTTTTGGTTTTGTTTGGTTTGGTTTGGTTTGGGTTTTTTTTGGTTTGTTTGTTGTTGGGGTTTTTTTGTTGTTATAAAGAAAAAAAAATAATTCCAGTTTTGTAGCCAGACTGGTATTTTTTTTTGTTCACATAATGAAGAGTTTATATGAACTTTTAGTTTTAAAAGTTATTAGATCTCGACTTGTATAAGGACAATCAGAGCATATCCATCCTCCTCTCCTGTTGCTTCTCCTCCCCTGGCCCTTTGAGATTGTCTCATGGTGTTGATTGAACCACAGACTGCCTGAATCTAAAAAAAAGGTCTTGAAAACAGGAGCATCTTCCTAAATCTTTTCATGAGCAGGTTTAAAATTCATCTGACACAAAAGCAGGCATTGCACTTCCTGTCAAAAACCAGAGGCAAAGCCTCTGTCTGTTATCCTGTTTCTCCTTTAGCAATGAAATCAAGGTACAGCCGTATTACGCAATTTCTGAAGTACCTGAACAATTCAGTAGTCGGGACCATGCGTAATGAAAAAGGTGTGTTTAAAATATAGCTTGATACAGGATTTTCTCTCACCTGCAGGTTACTTTAATACTTCATTATTTGCCTCAGTTTGAGGTGAAATTTGAATTTAGTAGGCTTTTGAGCACTATGACTGTGCCTTGTTTTTTTATGGTTCAAGGCAGAATAAGCAAAAATAAATAGTCCAGTGTTTTCATAACCTGTTACTTTTTTTTTTACTTTTTTTTTTACTTTTTTTTTTGAGCTTTGGGATTCCTGGGGGAATGTGTGTTGGTTTTTTTCCTTCCAGACAAACATGTATTTGTCATTTAAAATGACGACTGTTTTTTACACTTCTGCTCCTTGGGCAAAGAAATCCTTTAGAATGTCTGTTGTACTTCAAAGTGAGGCAATGAAATAAGAAGTCTTACACGTTAGACTTCATAGATTTAGGGTTTTTGTCCATGGAAGTGCTACTTGTCGAGTATTTTTAAGATTTCAGCAATTACACTTCAAACAATTTATTCAATATCTGAAAATCTTGCAAAACTAAGATCAGTTTGAAGCTTGTAAATTCATATGCTTATAGGGACAGTTTTTGGCACCAGTTACGGAAATATCTTTAGTATACCTAAACAAAAGCTGTTCTTTTGTCACTTTATTTAAATGTTTTCTTTGGTAGTATATACATTTTCAGAAGAAGGTCTGCGTAGTGTGCTTACAATTACAGATTTTGTTCCTATCAATTGTTGGTTTGTGTATCAATGGTGATTTTCTTCTCTGAATCCTTTTTATTACCTTGATAAATTTGCCGTATGCAGTAAGTAGAATCTGGTATCATTGGTAATTCACAGTATGGATTACCACACCTCAAATTTCAGATGGTTTATATTGAAAGGTGATAAGTTAGCCTTTACAATAGCAAGTTAAATGGCACAGAGACTTCATTTAAATAGTGCATACTACGTGTTTGAGTGTTGAGGAACTGGAGTGAGTCTGGAAGAGCATCAGCAGCTAGGTTAGGAACAGGAATGTGCACTGAGGTTGCATGAGGCAGGGCTGAAGATAAAAGTGCAGAGGAGGTGTGAAAGGAGGAGCTTAAGCCAGGTGATGAGCTGCCCCATGTAAAACGGAGTGAGGGAGCTTTACGTACCTTGTGGGTCTGTGAATGCAAGCTAGCATTCTCCAGAGTGGGCTCCACTACCCTGGAAGGTTGATTCTGGCCAGTGGCATGGGATGAACTGCAGCTTGTTGGCTAAATGGGCCAGGCAGGGGCAAAGAGCATAAAGAGTTCAAGCTGAAAGAGGAAAATACACAGTGTGGGGTTTATGATAACTCTGCTGAAAGAGTTCACATTCATTGCTAGCAGCTTTTGCACATAGGTTTATGACACTAAATATTTTTCCATATCAAAGCTACCATATAATGACAGCCTGCATTAAGTAGAATAATTACTAGGAGAAACTTGACAAAGATTTCTCATGTCTGTGGCATATTTTTGTGCAGTCAATGGAAGCTGTTGCTAGGAGCACGATGTACTTTGTCTGTGATCCGCAATTTAATTGAACATCTTGTTATGTTTTTGTTTTATTTCTTATAGCGCAAAAAATATGCTATGTGAGTTTCATTATAAATAAAATATATTATCTTTCGTTCAGTTTGCAAGATACAGTGCTGTGCAGAAGTAAGGTGATAATAGGAGAAGGCAGGGAGGGAACATAAGCTCACTGAGATGGTATTTCTTAATATAAAAATATTCAAGACTTTTCCATAACACCTGCATTTACCTTTGTTGGATTTATTTTTTTCAGGCTTGTAACCATGAGCTAAAAATATAAGCAACTTAATTTTGTTAAGTCAGTGCCATCCAAGTCCCTGATTTCTTATACATGTCTTCCAACAAGCAGTTAGTGTCTTATCCTAAGTACCTAGTTAAAATCTGTGTAGTAAGCATGTCTGTGAAACCATGGTCAATGCTTTATTGTCAAATCAATGACATATTTATGTTGTAATGTAAGTTACTGGTTAGGTCTCCATAGCCCGTGGTGCAGTATTATAAATTTATGTAATACAATTATACTTTCTTTTCACAGGCTGTAGCTTCTTAATGACTGCTTTAACTTCATTGGACAGCAGGAAAAAGTAATTTAGACTTGAATCCTAAAATAAACAATTCTCTCATCTCTTGAGAGCAGATGTCTCAATACAGAATAAATCTGTATAATATTGCATGTATTTCATGGATTAAATAGTGCTGAAGTGTTAACTGTGTTAACACTAAACAATTAAGAAGTGATCTTAACTTGCTTGGTTGAATAGCAAGAGCCACTACACTTTATTTAAAAAAAAAATAAAAAATGGTTGCAACACGTATTAGGACACTTGACAAGTGGTCAAAAGTCTAATTTGAAAAGTTTCTCCTGTTTCGAATTCAGAGGTGATAATTTTCTGGTTTTGATTCTTCTTTCGGTCAAGTCTTGCTCGAAGGTCTTTTGGATGGAAAAAAGTTAGTCAAAAAAGAGTAAATAGCTCTCATTCGTCAGAAGCAGTTGTAATAATTTTGTTTCCTTGAAGGTAAAATAAGACAAATTCGTAAGTAGAAGTAAAGATAGAAAATGTACCTTTTATTTATTCATTGACCTATTTGCGGATGTTGTGCTAGAGTATCAAAAGCTTAGCAGATTAATTTTACTACCCACTAAAAGGCAAGGCACACGCTTGCCAAAATCAATCCATTTTAAGGTGCAGACGAATTATTTCTATAGCAGTAGATGTAGTTGTTTAAAATACTTGCCACCTTAATAGTGATTAGCACCTTTGCAGCTGAATTAATTGATTGTCTGAATGTTGTTCTTCAAATCACAGTATGGCTCCTAGCAAATACAAATAACTTTGTGCTAAAATGACCAGAGTCAGTAGTCAGCAGCTGGTGCAGTAAGTTTTCAATCACTTCGGATAGCTGTGCCAGAATGCATTTTTCTATGCTGTTAGTCGTCGATTTCGCCAGACTTTTTGCTCATTGACTCATGACACTGTTGCAATATAAAGTCTTGACTAGCTAAATCAAAAATCCTTTTCAGAAAGGTAGTCATGGAATGGGAAGAAAAAAAAAATAGAAGAAAAGAAATAAATCAAGGAAAATCTGAGAAAGGGCAAAAATACTGGTGTCAAAATCCAGATCATTTTCAGAAAACAGCAGAAATCAATAGAAGCTTCAAGTGCTTTGAAAACCTCTATATCCATCTCTATGGTGTATTTGATCCAGACTAGGACAGAGGTGCTGAAGATAAAACAGTTTTTCCTCAAATACCAAAAGGTGACTGAATGGCAAAAGGGGTTGTATTTCTTCCTAATTTTAGTTCTGTTTTCACTGAAGCCAGTGTGGAGTAATTTTTTCTGTTTACATCTAGTATAAAATGCCAAATTCCCAGTGTGCAAAACAGCCTATTCTTTCACACCTTCATTCATTACTTAGGCCACATTTTTTGCACAATTGGATATTGAATTTCTGCTAGTATGCTGTTGGTTTTTTTGTACCACAACTATTTATTGTCTTGAACTCAACAGTTTCAATAGAATAATTCAGACTGTTATTATTTTTTCTGATTGTTGTGGAGAATTTTCAGTAATTCCCAGCTGAATCGTGCAGGCTGACAGTAGCTGTACCACATCTCTGGATCTGTAAAGTGACATTCTCTACCAGCTTTGACAACACAAGATCATGCTGTGCATTCATTTCACGTGACATCCTAGAGAGAAACGCTGCCTTTCCCTTGCCTTCCTTTTCCTTTACATTGAGATTTATTCCACAAATAAAAAAGTCAAAGGACGCTGATGCTTTCCAAACTATAGTGAACTCTTTAAACAGATTATTCTTTTATCTGTTTTGGATTAGACACTTAGTAAATATTCCCTAAAGCAACATATAGGGGCTGGTAATATCAAGAGATTTTTCAGCTGGTTGTTTGTTTTGGTTTTGTTATGTTGGGATGTTTTTATTAAAAATTTGACTTGTAAGACATTGATTATTCTTTGTATAATCAAGACATGATTCGTTATTAAATTTTGTGTACATGTTTTCTATACGTTTTCATGCTGCTATATTCTGCTCTGAATGTACAGCTACCAGCTCTCACTGGAAAACCTCAAACAACTTTCTACTACCTTTTTACTTAATATTTCCACTAGATTTGGAAATGTGAGGGCAAAGTGATATTCTTAATTCAGGTAATCATCAAATTTAGCTTGTCCATCACTGATAGAAAGACCTTCAGATGTGGGGGTTTTTCTTTTGTTTTTACTTTTGAACATGCATACATGGTATGTACATATACATAATGAAATACATTAAGCGTATTTTTTTAAGGATTCTTCTTTAGTTTCTTCTTTTTCACTCCTAATTTGATGTTCTAAACTCACACTGGCAGCTACCAGAACAATTTATCTATTGTTTGTTGTATTGTGTTTGTTTTGGTTTTTGTGATGCTGTTTTTTTTCCTATGGTTGTTTGTTTCCTTTATAAATAAAGGAGGAAGAGTGGGAAGTTGGATGGTTTGGCAAAAGCTGTACTGAAAAGATGAAAGTTTTAAAACAAAACAAAACAAAAAACCCCAACAAACCTCCAACTTTCTTTTGTAACTTAAACATTGCAGAATTCAGCAGCTGTACTTCCACTCCATTGCATTAAGGAATTGCTGTCCACTGCTTGAATAAACTTCTCAGTTTCTTCAAAAGCTGAGAATACAATTACTGATCAACTTCCTTCTGTAAATCGCCTCCATGCACTATACCCAGGGAGGTTGCTTAGCAAACAATGACTGCTGGATTTGCTTGCAGACTTCTTCCTTTAACATACAGGCACAAACAAGCATACAGTTTGACACATCCATCTGTAATTAAAATTTTATAAACAAATATATAGCAGAGATTTCTTACTGACAAGAATACATTTGCAGGAGTACATTTAGTTATGAATGAATTGGTGCTATTATATTCTAAAAGATTTTGCATTGTTTGCGATGCCCATGAAAGGATTTGGATGATGATGGCTGCAAATATACTACACCACTTTTTCCTTAATCATCTGAAAGTAAGTTACTTCAAAGACAGGATATCCCTCTGATTTAGAAATTCCAGATAGCTAGAGGGAGTCCTTTAGTATCAAAGTCATTATACCTCAGTGATCTACGGTTCAGTCCATCAAAAGAAAGGGGATATTAGGACAGTCTGAGGTCTGCTGACTCTTTTCTGAATAGGCTTTGTTATAGCATTTGGGAGATAAAATAATTTGGAAAAATGCCTTGTAAAATGTCAGAGGCACAACAAAAGAATTCATCTGAAAATTGGTCTGGCCCCAAGACTGATGCTTGCCCTCCCAAGACAGGAAAACAATCTAAATTATTATTAGTCTTCTGGAGTTATTTATTAAAGAATAACAAAGCTTGGGTATGTAGGGGAATTAATTTTCAAGTGAGAAACTTCTCAAGAGATACCTACCTCTGATGGCTACTTAATGGTAGTTTTAACCTCCTAAGATGTACCATATTGTAAATAATTGTTCATATTTAAAAGCATAAGTAAGAATTTCCAGTAAAACTTAAAGTGACTGTGAGTATTCTATCTAAAGAATAACTAATGTTTTTATTGAATAGTAAAAGTGATCTCTCTACACAGATAGTAGGCAGGACTCTTTATCTGCTCTTTCTCTGTTTCTTTGAGAGCCATGTATTGGTCTTTTTTAGCAGTCCACACTTCCAATCACCATGTGTCTAGAGGAGAAGGCTGATATTTGACACCTACAAAGCTTTTATAAACAGTAGAAATTTTGTCTGAGGGGAACTGACTGCAGGAATTAAGGGCTCCTCCAGAATGACTTGTCATTTTGCAACACAGAGAGCAGAAGTCTGAGTTGTAGGGGAAGGTAGCTTCGAGACCAGCACCACTGACTGACTCTGTTGCTTAACGAACACATTTCTGCACGTATACAAGGTGAAGAAGTTTTACTTGGAAAAGTCCCTGGAATATTTACAATTCCTGAATCATCTAACATTGGCTTAACTCTGGTAGCCCCTTGGGAAATCTAATTGCTAGCAGCTTCTTAGAGGTCAATATTATAGATTACTTTTTAGAGAAAGATCAAGGAAAAGATCAACCTGTACTTCTTATTTGAAGATGGGTGGGAGGAAGGGCAGGTAGGAAAGGGCAGGGAGCTCAATAAGAGAATGGGATCTGCACACAACTGAAACAACTTTTCATCACAATCTGTTATTTCATGGTGGTCTTTCAGAGATAAAACCCAAGGATGAAAACAAAATGGAGTAATTAAACAAACACTAGCCACCTCTAGGAGTGCTTGGCCTGTGGAAAAAAAATAAATTCCCATGGAGGAAAAGTTTTATTTTAAAACTTTGTTTTGTTATACAAACAATTTTTTGGGAAACTTACGTCCTCAAGGGACTCATAATAAGGAAATATGTAAAAAGTAATGAAATTAAAAGAGTTGACAGGAAATGTAACCAGATAATATCACAACTCATTAGCACTCTACAATGAACTTACTTTCTGTTAAAATCGGAGAGCTAGAAGTCTAGTGATACAGTAAGGAATGAGTGATACCATTGGTATCTTGGGTCCCTGTGGAAACAGTATCCTTGTTAGGTAAATCAGAGGTCATCTTAGGAAGGATCAAACACCACACTGCAGGGGAGGGTCATTTCTGCCTAAACCACATAGTTGAAGGCAGGGAACTCCCATTTTTTTAGTGTTGTCAGTTTGAGCAATTGCCTGGGTGTTTTGTATACTTAGATTATACAGTTGACAGTGTGTTGTCTTGCTGTCTGAGGCTTGATAAAATCCTGTTCAGTTGAATGAGCGTTTTTCTATTTACTGTTTTGTTCCAATTATCTTTGAGCAATGAATCTTAAATAATGCTTCTCTTGTAAAACAAGAATTTTGTAGGTACAACAATAAGCTAAAAAACCACTAGGATGTTGTATGTTTTATCACATCTGCCTTACGTACTGACTTTATAACTAGATTAGCATTTGTTGTGCTGTAACTTCTTTTTCTGAACGTCCAAATAAACTTTTGTGGTTTTATGTATGTTTCAGCTGGCACTGGACATTTACTTTAATATGCTTTTTAATAAAGTATAGAACAATTAAAAGGAAGATGATGTAGGGGAAGATGAGTTTTGCCTAGACTATCATTTTATCATTTTTCTTTTATATTAGAAAAAGACAGAAAAGCTATATACAGTTCTAGAGTGAAAGCAGTGGAGTGTAGAACTGCATGCCCCTGTCAAATTGATAGAGTGAAGATGTTGAGGGAGATAATGGAAACTTTCTATTCAGTGAGGGGTGGAATAAACCATTTTTAGTCATTCTTCAGCATTGATTGCCTTTTTGCTTTAGTGTTAGAACAGAACTTGCACATGATAAAGAGAAAGTTGAAGAAATATGGAGATCCACTTTGGAAAATGCAGTTAGATGAAGCTTATCCTTTGGTGCAGAGAAATCTTGAAAATATTTAACATGGGAATTAGCTGTAGCTGATAAGTACAGTGGTGATATACAATGGAATAAGCTGCAGGTAGTAGCTCTGATAAAAAGACATGCATTTAATATGTAATGGAATAAATGGTCCTGTACAAAAGATATAGTTCCACACTTCTTATTGCAAGGAAACTAAGGCAATAAAATAAACGTCCATTTCAGTTGTAGTACTTTGTACTGTTCTTTCTTTGGGATGCATCAGAATTCACTTAAATTTTCTTCACAACTGGCTATAGCAGTCAGAAGACACTTTTGCATTCTACACCTGTTAGCACCTTGCTTCTGCAATCACTGTTGCAACGGTTGGTATATTAAATTAATCATTTAGGAGCTTTATTATGCAATCTTCTGAAGTTTTAACATACAGTAATTTTAAAGGAGTGTCATTATGGTTACCTGCTGGGAATTTTGTTTAATTTTCATGATGTGTTTCATTATTTATAGTTTATATTTGTCCAGACGACCAGGTTTCACAAAACTTTGTACAAGAACATAGGAAGAGAGGGACTTAAGAGTTAAAACAGTTGAAAGCAAATGACATATCAGAAAACAATTGGAACAGCTGCTGTTGTAACATACAAGAATTTGCTGTTCTTGCATCAAGAATTGCAATAAAAATAATATAAATGTTGAACATTTTTCCATTTGCTTCCATTATTTCAAAATGTTAAGTTGCTGTTAATTAACAGTACTTTTATTAGCCTGGGGTCAGGAATGTTCATCATAATAAAAGCAATGGTGACGGCTGTAGCTGAGAATAATTAGAATTTTTGTGAGTCACAGGTTTCAGATGTTCATCAGTTTCAGACATCTTTGCTGTAGAAGGAGGAATGTGTGAGCTGGTCTATAAATAGAACAGAAAGCCATCCTTGGTATTATGAAAACAAAAAAAACCCCTCCAAAGCCAAACCAAGTAACAAAAAACCCACAACCAAACCAACAAACAAAAAACATGAAAAACCCCCACAAAACAACAACAAAAACCAAACAACCCGTGAACAAACCGCTAAACCCCACTTCATTTACCTTTTTTTACTAAGATGTAGGGAGCAGTAGCAAGATGAGAGGAAAAAAATGCAGATAGGTGGGAAGAAAGAGACTGTTTTTACACCTAAAACTGGATTTAAATCAAGACGCTGTAAACCATGGAAGAAAAAAATCCACACATGGGAAATTTTCATCAGTGATACTTTTCTGAGAGCGATATACCAGTTGAAGTAATTCAGATTTCCTAATTTATTCTAGACTGTTTCTTTTAGTGGGAAGAGTTTTAGCTGTTTCTTGTGTTGTTTCTTTTCCTTTTTTCTCATTTTTCTGCTCTTATGTGTGAAAGAAGATAGTAAATTTTTTTTGTAATTCTATCTGTTGGCATGTTCATGAGTAAGTCTATTTGTATGCTGCTTGTTTCAAGCTGACACTAGAAGTGAGCTAGAGAAGTAGATGGTCAGAGGGGTTTCATGACTGCCTTCTCTACTTTACTCCCATTAGAATACACATTATTTGGGTCAGTCTGATTTTGACAGCACACTTTGAACTATTGTCGCTCATATAAAGATGGAATTGCAGATATGCATTTTCCTAAATTTAGGTGAAGTTGTTTTTAATCCTGGTTTTAAGTCAAAAAGCTTTGGGCTCCGACTCATTTATATACTGGTCTTTTCTGTATAACTGTCAGTATTTCTTCTTCAGCTTTACGACGTTTGTTTTCATATTTTGACTTAAAGGATTCCTTCTTTTAATTTTAATTGAAAATGATATTATTTCTCATAACATTCAGGCTAAAACAAACAGAAGTATTTATAATATAGCCTGTAGATGCAAATGTCAGAAGGAAGCAATTTTCTATTAAAATCTTTGATTTTTTAGAGAATGAGTTATATTTTGGTAGAGAAAGTGTTGCCCAACTTTCTTTTTTGTTGTCTTGGAATGAAGACAAATACTTAAAGGTTGTTTTTTATACCTAAATAGAGCCAGGATTTAAAAAGCAAAACCAAATAGTTGTTTCTTTCTGTATCTTTAGAGGCTCAAAGAAAACAGAATTATTATGGTGATAGTTAAGATTTTTCTGAACACGTACATGATATATTCTCAGGAACTAGACTGGAATTTAGTGCAAGGTAATATATGCTTCATATCACAGTGTCTAACCTGACTGGTATTAATTCAGACTGATAAGTATAAACAACTTGCTATTACATGTCTTTTTATGTGAATAGAGTTTGTCTACATCCTTACATGTTTGGTTAAAATGTTCTGATCTCTTAAATCGTTGCATATGTATAACTACTATGTATAAAAAAAAAATCTTACTCACTTTGTAGAAAAACAGAATCATTTCATTTGGAAAAGATCATCAGGTCCAACCATTAAGCTAACACTGCCAAGCTTGTGACCCAAATGCAGGACCTGGCACTTCGCCTTGTTGAACCTCATGTAGTACCATTAATTAGTATTTTGTTGTATGTTAATATATCTGTATATAAGTTTGTGGATGTGTGTGGAATTAAAGAAATTAGTATCTTAAATCTAATTAGTTACTGTATCTAACATCTACTTGGGAAGAAATTATCACAAGTGTAAAACAAGTGCTGAGGCTCAGAAGCCTTTTTAGTAATGTAATGAATCATGACCATGAGACAAAATATTTGTCAATGATGTGATATGAATACTAAACAAATGGCAATATAGTAACGGTAGCTAGTATGTTAGCCAGTAGTTTTCTCTGTTTATTTTTTTTTCAATATGTTCTTACATTTCTGATTTTATTTTATTTTTTTTTCATGTTGTTGTTAGTAAAATGTCCCTTCTACATTAAAGGCTACTCTGCAAGAGATTCATAAGGTTCATCTTTTGAACTTGTGGAAAAGTTATTCATTGCTCATTAAAACAACCAAAATCTAGTAAGAATACTAGATAGTTCGTATTTCAGGTGTTTTTGTTGAACAGCTTCTCTGAAATGTTTTATAAAGTTTTCATCAATGTTGTCAGTTTGTGTTGTTGAAGTACTAAGATATTACACTTTATTGAGATAAGAGTGAAGTGTAATAGAAAAATAATGTCAGATGAGACTTGATGTAATGTTGATCAACTTGAAATACAAAGAATCAACTTACTGGATTTTTTTCATTGTACAAGTGACAACTGAAGGGACTTGCCGTTTTTAATAGCCATTCAAGAATTAACTTACTTGGTAACAGCTATACATTTTCAGCAGGCTTAAGAGATCTGTCTCTGTCCTTATCTGTCGGCCTCTCCTGGGTCAATGGATCTAACAAAAGCTGTTTATATAACTAGGGTTTGGAGGGCGAGCTATCTGCCTGTTGACTAGTACTAAACAGTAGGTGTAATAACTTCCTGACAAATAGTGAGAAGATAAGAACTGAAGTTCAGCTCTCTGTTCCACAGATTATGTTGTCAGGTCTTGTGTAACTTATGACTTGCACAAGCGCTCCTTGCCACCATGTCTTTGTGTGTGTTGAATTGCTGTTTCTGGGGGAACATCTTGTCGATATGGTCTATATACTTGTTATTTGGAGATTAGATTAGCAGAATACTCTCTTTGTAGAACTTCTTTTTTTCTTGATCATTTTACATGAAGACTGATCCCCTAAAAAATTGCTGCTCTACTTATCATGTATTTCCGGATCTCGTATCAGCAGAGATGCCTGAGATACAGCCTTCTCAAAATAACTAGAAAGATGCTGATAGCAGGGTGCCGTTGTGAGGTACATCTGACTTAGAGATTTTTGCTGTCATTAGTCCGCCAACATCTACCTTGGTTAAGCTTCCAAGAACACTACAAAAATAATTCTTTCCCTTCTCTTCCCCCCATTTTCTCCTGCCTAGCACATGTACATATTCATGATTGAGGAACAAATGGGTTGAGAATGTTCATTGTTGTAGACAAATTGCTTTGTGTTTGTACTTGTTTAATGTAGTATAGATGTGTATTTTGTGGCCTTTTTAATAGAATTGGGTAAAAATACAAACTTCTGAAGAAGGAAGGACTGGCTTCTTTCAATGAAGGAATAGACACTTCAGATTCATGAGGAGGGAAAACAGTGACATTCATCTCTGTGCTGTCCATCTGATTATATTTTCAGTAGTTATTGAGTGACAGTTGTTGCCAGCTGATGGCTGCACCATGACCTCTGTGAAAGCAATTGCAATCTTGTTCCATTTCATGGTCTACAGGTGTCTACACTGCAGAATAAACCAGCTAAACTGACAGTAATTGGCGCTGGTTTCAGCAGTCTCTGCAAGAGTTCAAGGACTATCCAGTATTCCAGGATACTGCTGAGGTGGTTTTGAGTCATTGTCTGAGGAAACCTGCAGTTTCCCAAGCTCTAGCTGTACTGAGGAACAAGAGAGGGTTTTGGTTTCCAGGAATGTTTCAGTTTCACAGTCTTCAGCAGGACTAACTTTCCTTGTCAAAAGAATAAACAGTGAAAGGGAAGGCGCAAGATAACCATCTAGTTATGAAAGTGTTAACTCCTTTTTCAAAGTATCCAGATGGAAGATTATCTTCCATATTTCTTTAAATATAATAGGAAATTACCTCTTAATAGTGGTTTTGATTTCAGTTTTAATTAATATTAAGAGGAAAGTAGTTGCTTTTCTGATCATGTGTATTTATAGACACATGTATATGCAAACAGACAGAGGTTTTATGTAAACCTATTAAGCACAGCATATTGTGTGTAGCTGGTGATTTATGATGAAGTTGCAAGATTAATAACAACTAAATGCCAATAAATCCTTAATTGCACCTTATGCTCTACATTGTTGTGCAATCATTTCCTTTTGTATTTACCTAAGAGTTAACTGTCAAAAGAGCTTCTAGGATCCACCATGAACCTGTGTATTTTGTGGGTACAAAGTGATTTGGAGCACTTCAGGTTTTTGTTTGTTTTTTTCTTGGTGAAGGGGCTCTCTGAGTTTTAGCTTTGAAAGATTTATTGGTTTGGATTTTTTTTTTTAATAGTTTATTGTTTTTCCCTCATCCTCTGGCTCAGTGATGGTTAAAGAAGCAAGAGCAGAAGTTGAGCAAATACAAATGGATATTTACATAAAGCTACCTTGGAGTTTTGGCAAGGACAGCTAAAAGAGACTCATCAGGTGTCTAATGTATTCTTCTGCTATCAAATCCTTATATTCTTCTTCAAAGAGAAAGACAGTGGTAAGAGGAGGAACGAATTTCCTATGCTTCAGTATAAACCAAAGAGTATGAGTGAATGACTGTATCAGGGTATACACTGGGTGGTATATGCTAGTTAGCCTCTTGGGAGATAAAAGGAGGAATTATTTTGGCTGAGAACAGTCCTCCTCTTCGCCACACATTTGGATTAGGCTTGATCCTGATAGTGACATCTATTCCTGTTCATATAAGATGGTTAAGTTTGACCATGCAGTTGTGTGTCTTTTCCTTGCTCCCAGAATTTTACCTAATAATATTCATACACAAATCTTAATAGCATCAACAAAACAGATACATTAATTCATTATTCACTTGTGTTTTCCTTTTTAAGTACTCAGAGTACCACAAATATTTAATTAGCTAGCTGTAAGTACTTTTTAAATCAAAACTTGTGCCAATTCTTAGAAATCAGAACGTACTTCCAGAAAAGAAACAAAAACAACAAACAAACCAAACCTCACGGAAAACAAACCCACCGTTGTGAATATAAATTATATCTATCATTATGGATTAATTTTTTTTCACCTTTTCTCCACAATTTTGTATTCCACAGGTTACTATTAACTCAGCATTGTTTTTTTTTTAATACTTCTGTATTTAAGAAATTCATTCATGTCTTCCTGCAGTTATTATTAGATATGTTTGGTGCATTTTTCTCATTACAGAATTTAAAGTATTAACTTTAATATTTAGCAATATAATTATGTACTTGTAAATAAAAGCATCAAGGCACAGTGCTAAATTAAGGTTTTCAGCACCAGTATTTCACTCTGAAGAGCGTTTGATGTTTAACTCCTTCAGATCCCTCGGATAAATCTTAGTGTAACTGTAGACCTCTTCCATCTTTGTCTGTCTTCTGTTCTCTTACCAATTTTTTTATTTTTCTGTGGAACAGAAACAGGGCATTTTATTGGTGTGCTTTTTTCATTAAATAGTCTCATAACATGGGCTTTCATTAATTTTTAACCCCTTGGCATAGGAAGCTGATATTTCTGTGCTATATTGCAATGGAACCGATAAAGCAATTTAGTAGAGTTTGCATGTTTACTTAAAAATCGTTCTAGTTCAAGGAAGGCATTTATTGTTACTATATACTGTTTAGGATGAAATGCATTCAAATACTTTTCTGCAGTATAGTATTCACTGAAGAAGTGTAGTTATAGATTGCCAATGTTACTAAATTATTGATGCATCTAAGTGATTCACATCAATGTTATATTTCATTCTGTACTTCAGTGCTGAGCAACATCTTATTTTCGTTAATGCACATTTTCATAGAACCGATAAATGCCTTTTAAAAGTATAATAATTCTGTTGTTTTGAAAGATATTTAAAATACTAGCAGAATTTGCTCCATCCTGCCACAAAGGGCTTATAAGCAAAACAGAAGAGGTGCATGACAGAGGTAATAGTGTCAAGAGGAAATATTTCTTTAAGAGATCTGCAATTGACCCTAGGGGGCGGGTGGGAAAGGAGAAATTAGTTGATGAATGGGGATAAAGCTATTTCTAGAAACATAGCACAATGCTCTTGGCAAAATAGGTAAGGAAAATGAAACATCTGGGAAACACATAAGGAAAGCATGGAAAGTTATTTGAGAAGCAAGTCTTGTACAACCCATGTGCAGAACATAGGTGACCATGACAAACTCTGTTTCGGGGAAAAAGAGGTATAGGAAGCTAGGGAGAGATTCAGAAGTGGATTGCAAGAGTAGGATGGTGGGCTACAAGATTGATTCAATAAGAGTTTTTTGAGAAGGGAATAAGTAAGATTTGTAACTTGTTTTATTTAAAATAATCTATTTAGAAGTACTGGAATACATTGAGCTCTTGGGGGGGGGGGGGGGGGGGGGTGGGGGTGAGAGGGGGGCAGGGGGGAAAGGGAGGCTGAGTTTTTTAATTCTGAACCAGGATGTAATTCCAAATATAAATTAAGTAGAAATAACACAGCAAAGTTCTCCTTATTCTGACAGCAGAGGTAGTTTCTAACGTCCTCTACTTTCTCTATAACTATCATGAAAATGCTAAAACAGCAGTGCTTTCCACAGGGTGGGAGTGAAATTAAGCATACTTCCTTGGCAGCTTAAGTGCTGATTAGAAAAAAATAACTTCAGTTTGTAAAAGTTTTTGCTCTGCATCTTAGTGAATCAGCCTGCTTACAAATTTCATGAAGACCCTTCCTGGTACATAGTTGATAAGCAGTCATCACTTTTTCTTTTCCTTTTTTTTTTTCCCCCCACTTTTTTTTTTTCCCTTCCTATAAAGAGTTTTTTGATTATGGTACGTAATTGCACACAAGACTGCTAATTCATGCAATGTTCATCTCAGTATTAGAAGATAAACATAAGCTAAAACTATATTCTGATAGTATGGTATATTGTCAGAATACACTACATGCCACTACAGTCAAAGATGTTAGCAGAAATATTTCTATCAAAATTAAAATGGTAAAAAGATTATAGCTACTGTTTTCATTCAGAAGGTATCTTTCAATATCTATATGCAAATTTTTAATTATAAAAAGTCTTTTTTGCTATATGCAATATTTACAACACATGTTTCTTTCATATAGAGACTCCAGTTTCCATTCATTATACTTTAAACCAAAACCTATCTTAAGTAGCAGGAAATCAATTCTCGTCCTTAATTCTATCAAGAGTATGAGTTGTCTACCTAGAAAGCAATATATCAACTATAAATTTATGGTTCAATATGGATACCAGCCCACAGCTAAAAATTTGCAGATCTCTATAACCAAGAACATTAAACAGTCCTCCTGGGTAACATATAACCAGAGTAACTCTCATAATTCAGCGCACACTATGGGAAGAGCTATTACGACCACGTCTGTTCACCTTTTTTGGTCCAATCCATTTTCAAAAGAAGCTGTGCATATTGTCAACATAATGAATGAAATCACAAGACTCCTCATAAATTTTAAATGTCCTAAGGGGTTTCTTCACCTTCATGTGAAATCTGAGTACTGTATGCTTAAACTGCTGTGTTTTTTTCTAAAAATTAAATTACGCATTTTGATGAATGTGCCCTTTTATTGGCTGCATCAGCATTCTGTAAAATGCCTGAAAGTGAAAACATTCAGCAACACTATAGCTGTGTTTTCTTAGATTAGTTCTGTTTTACTGTATAATGCCTTCAAACTGCACCAGTTTTTGTTACAGTAGAAGCTCTGGCCATGTATCTTCCATCGTGCCTTAGAGACACTATTATTTATTTTAGTATGAAGAACACTATAAAAAGAAAGTATTTTTTTTAAATGTACCACGAAATTCCTTAAGGAATGAGGGTTTATGTCATTCAAAGAAAATAATCTCTGAATTCTAGTAATAGAGAAAGAGCATCACTTCATTGTAAATACAGGGTAAGAATACTGAATGTCTTCTGTTCTGTCAAATGTAGTAACACAGAATATATTTTATTGTTTGTAAATCATGTTCCCTAGAATAATCCTTTTGTAGAAGAAAGTTTTGCTGGGTTATTTTTATCATAGAGCTAGAAAGCAGACAAGTGATTACATCAGCATTGGTCAGAGTTTGGTATATTTAGTACAACAAAATCTTTGTTCCCATTGTGCACCACAGCCTTCAATATTGTCATGACATTCTTTTATCTGTAAAAGTAAAATATTTGAGATGCTACAAATTTCTAATGTTAAACCAGCAACAGTATATTAAAAAAAAAAAAGAGGGAATCCACTGAGTGATGAAAAAGCACAAAACCAAGATTTTCTTAATTTTAAAAGCTACCATTTTCTTCAATATATCTTGCTCCTCACCCTGTACCATTTCTGGTTCCACTAATTTTAAAACACAGCAGAAAGGTATTGCAACAGGATTCTGTATACAACAAATAGAAGTATTAAATACATTATAAATCACTAGTATGAGAAATAAAAAAATAAAAATAAAAAAAAGAGCAGTACAGGTGTGAAGTTCTTAAAAGTTTTGTTGATATGTCATTTGGGAAAAAGTACTTTTTCTAGGATTCATAATAAGCTT
Source organism: Actenoides hombroni (assembly GCA_024336885.1). Taxonomy (NCBI): domain Eukaryota; kingdom Metazoa; phylum Chordata; class Aves; order Coraciiformes; family Alcedinidae; genus Actenoides; species Actenoides hombroni. Next base: position 77,635,597 of record WUAM01000287.1, read on the forward strand.
TGAGGTTTGAAAGCAGAATTTGAAACTATAAGGTAAAGCCCTACGTAAAACCATTACATGTAGCTACAAGCACATTTGTCACCATAATACAGCAGTGAAGTTTAATTTTCAAAGTACAAGAACATTCCTCCTGCTTTCTTATTTTGCATAGATGTCGCAATGATGGTCTTCACAGATGCAAGTTGGAAGTATAAAAAAAAAATTGTAAAAGTAACTAAAAATGAAATAAATATACCTCATTCTACGAGCACCATCACTAAATAATCATGGATATGCAGAAAAAGTATCATGGCATTCATTTTCCTCTTCCAGAACTATTACTTCAACTACATCTTAATATAACTAAGATATAAAT
>WUAM01000287.1:77636051-77656526 GCA_024336885.1 Actenoides hombroni
AACATCTCTCTTATGAGGAAAGGCTGAGAGCCCTGGGGCTGTTTAGCCTGGAGAAGACTGAGAGAGGATCTTATTAATGTTTCCAAATATCTGAAGGGTGGGTGTCAAGTAGAAGGGGCCAGTCTCTTTTCAGTGGTACCTTGTGATAGGACAAGAGATAATGGTAGCAAGGTGAAACACTGGAAATTCTACCTCCCCATGAGGAAAAACTTCACTGTGAGAGTGACAGAGCACTGGAACAGGCTACCCAGAGAGGCTGTGGAATCTCCTTCTCTAGAGACTTTCAAGACCTGCCTGGATCTGTTCCTGTGTGGCATGCTCTAGGTGTTCCTGCATTGGCAGGGTTGTTAGACTTCATCTCCAGAGGTCCCTTTCAACTCCTACCATTCATGATTTTATGTTGCAAGCCTGAATAGCTCACCCAACAAGAGAGTTTAAAGCATGTTTATCTTCTGTAGGAACTATCAAAGAAGAGAGTGGTCTGATGATCCTTTTATTTGTACAGTTCAAATAACCAAGCTCTCATTCATATCTTCATTTTAAAATAGCTTTTCACATAGGTTCAAAGCAAGGCTGATTCATGACTGACTTTGTGGTGAGATGCATTAACTGTATATTGATGATGTAAAAAGTAGGTTTAAAGATAAAGCAGATTTATTTCAGTTAATTTCTAATTGAATTAACTGTATTTGCAGAAATTCCCATCACTAAAAAAGTAACACTCTCCTGATTATAAAGTGGCATGTTATAAACATATGGATCAGTAAAAAGTATTATGCAATTTAATGTCTTAATTTGTGCTGAATGAATTATTACTTCTAAGAGTATTAATAGGACTTATGTCTTTGCCTAAATGTTTGCCCTCTTTTTTATTTTTGCCTTGAAAATTAAAAAGTATTTGACTTACGATTTTATAAGCTCTTTACTCTTATATTTACGATACTATTTTCTTTTTTTTTCTTTTTTTGAAGTTGTATTTCTGTATTAGGCATTCATTTTTTGAGTCTTCATTGGGTTTTCTTAATCTTTTTTCTGTTTCTGACCAGCTGATTTTCTACATAGTTTGTATATCTACATGTTTCACTTTGGTTGGAGGAAACCCAAGTGACACCTGTTTTGCTGCTTGCATGACAGGTGCATTTTGATTCTTGTTACATTTCTTGAATGAACTGTATGTTTTTCTTTATTTTAATTTGATTCTACTTTTTACTATATTAGTTATGGATTACTTGAGAAATCTTTTATCGGTATCAGTTTTGTTCATCTGGAGATGAAGCCAAAAAAAGTCTATAGCATTTAAATGTATGCTGATTGTTTGTTTATCTATTACATAAACTTGCTTACAGTTGTTCAGCATAGCATTACTCTGTTTTTAAGTACGTGAATGCCTCTAATTGCTATGAGTCATACAGGTAAAAGCCTATGTAGTGATTTAAAGCTGTGTAATTTAGATATTACGTATGTAATTTACATTTGCAGTGTTTATCATACTGCCAGTTTAGGATAAGGCAGTGAGTCTTATTCATTGTAATATTCCTTCAGATTTAATACTGCAGACATTCGTTTTCTTTAAGACAATAGTATCTGATGAATTTATAAGTATGCATGGGGAAAAATGTGAGCTGCAGAAGTTGAAAATAATTGTTCAATTACCTTTGTGTTAGTAGGTAACTCAGAGGAAACTGGGTGAAATCTTTCTCCTGACACACAACCCCTTCGTGATCTTAGGGAGGGATGGATTTTACAAAAGCATCAAATGCTTGGGTTTTATTTTAAAAATTGTTTCCCTTTTGTGTATTAGTTTTTCCCCTTATGCTAGGATGGTAAAATCATTCAAAACATAAACACAGAGGTGAACTAGTTGCTCTAGCAGTAGGGTACTTGCATATGTGTGAAAGCTCCTAACCTACATTAGGAACACACTGATAATGTCTAGTGCAAGTTTTTAATGTACTTAACTCCATATTTGAAGGACAGGAGTAGCATCTTTTCTACCCACTGCAATAATTTTTTTTATAAATTATAGGGAAAAAAATAGTTTGTTGGGTTTTGGGATACTGGAAATCAAGTGCTTTAAAATAAAATTCATGAACCAGGGAACAAAAGAATAAGAATTCAGACCTTGATCAGAGCAGAGAGTGGGAAAGAAAAAGGAACAGGAGCTGGTTAGCTACACAATGGCACACATTTACTTAACTACAAAAGCAAAAGCTTGTGGCAAACTGAGAAAGAGGCTTTGTAGTATTTATAGTCAAGAAACTAGCTTTAGATAATATTGAAATTTACTGTATTTTGAGTTTGAGGGAAAAAAAAATTGTTACTTCTCTAAATTATAGGTCTTTAACCAGTGGATTTCACCTTCTCTGAATGTATGACAAAGTCAGTTAGTTAAATTATTTTTAGGTTTTTTTTAATGAGGGAAAATTGCCTCAGTCAAGTTTTGAATGTCATCAGGTCTCTGTCTTCACTGTGATAATGAATATTCCCCCCCCCATATATATATATATATGTGGAAAAAAAAAATTATTCTGGAGTAAGTAGGATCTAAAATTAAGACTGACAACTTTTTGAGTTGGATGGTTTTTTTCCCCCAATGTAACATATAATGAAGTAACCAGAAGCATTTCCTTTTAAATCCATCTCTTATACTATGGTAGAAATGAAGCAAAGATAATTGTGAATAAACAGAGTTTGCCAGGTCTACTTGAAATAATCTAGCTTCCAGTTCCAGTCCCCTCCCTTAATGGTCTCTGGAGGGAGTGAGGAGGAAGGTACCCTTGTTCGTTTTCTTCTAGGTTGAAAGAACAAAACTAGAACGGCTGAACAGTCCAGTAGTATTTTTAAGTATCTTTATTAGTTGCTAGCTCTTTTACCCATACTGTCTTAAGAATTGGTTTCTACTTCTTTTCGGTTTATGCAAAACAGTTTGATTACAAGGGTCTAAGTGGTATAAGGTTGAAGAGATGAGAGAGAATACCTGTCCTTTCTTACCAAGTTTCTGCAGTTATTTTGGACTTAAGGAGATGTAGCGTGTCTGCTGGTAGGCAGCATCCTTAGGAGAAAAGCCAGACTCCTTGAATCTATTGACTTCTTGTCTAAGGTTTTCCTTTTAATTTGATAAACTTCTATGTTTGGCTTTTACTTAGAATGAAACCTCACATGAGAATTATTTGACAATCCCTCATCTTTTTTTATTACAGTGTGGAAAATTTTGATTTGATTTACAGCAAGAAAATACATCTAAGCTACAGGATTTTATTAGGTTTCTTCATACAATGTTTGGAGAAAGAAGGAAAGAAAAAAATCTGAAAAGTAGTTTGAATAATTTGTACTCTGCACAGTTTATAAAGGTATTTTCTGCATTTCAATAGACATGCATCTGAGTGTGTCTACATACATATGTACACTTGTTTCCTACTGCCTAAATAGCTGTCAGGCTATAGAAGAAATGTTTTGTTTGGTTGTTTGGGGTTTTTTTTTTCAGTTTTGTTTGGGTTTTTGGTTTTTTAACTTTAAATAAAATGTGTCTTCAGAATATATGAAGGTGATTGTAGAACTATTCCTTATGCAACTTGTGTATTTATGACTGTTGCTTCTTACACATAAAGCCCTAGGTTATCTTCAGTGCTATGCGATATGCTAAACATTTAGGAACTGACTCTCCAAAAGCAACGCCAGTTAAACATGAAATATCTTATGGACACATTGTGCATTAGTCATTATTATTCTCAGACGTTACCATCTTTTAACTATAGCAACACTCAAGAGTCTGAAAAATGTTTTCTTTTGTTGAATTGAAGGAAATAATTCATATTAGTGAAATCAATATTTTATTATTAGTCATGCAGTGTTTTCTGGATTTCTGGATGATCAGATTTCAAAGCAAATACTGGGGTTGTGCATATATCTTTTCTTTGGTAAATTTTTTTGGCTTTGTGTTGCCTTTTGGTTTTGGAAAGAAAAAATAGTCTATTATTTTGAATGTTAGTATTAGCAAGACATCAAACTTCAAACTGTATGTATAAATTTCTGTGGTTTAAAGCTTACACACATGACATTGGGTGGTGGACTTTACTTACCTGGGACCACTCTATTGTTAAAGGAATTTAGCATTTATTCCTTGAAATAGTACCAGAAATAAGATGTTAGAACGTCTTAAGTCTTCTTCCTGACATTGATGAAGTTTTCTGCCTAATTCTAGTGTGTTTTGATGCAGGGATGTGAACCAATGCGTTTAGTATGTATGTTGTTTATTTTTCAGATATATAGTGGGTTTTCATAAGTTTGGTGAATATAAATGCAACTTGAAAATAGATTTTTAAAAAGTAGTATACCATTAAACCTTAAATACCGTAACAAAGAAATCTGAGGTTGTATAGATAAATGTAGCCATTTTGGCATCAAATTCTAGTTTACACAGTATAGTCATCAGTCATATTTTTATTTATCCTGCTCTTTCAGTAAAGTTTATTGTGACATGTTTACTACCATGTCTTAGTGTTGATTGGTTTCATAACCTACTTGTGAGATGATATATTTTATTGCTCTGAAGATTATCAAATGTTAGCGTATGTTGAAATATTTCTTCTAAAATTCTATTTTTAATGTCAGTGCTTGATACTCTAATGGGTAGAAGTGGCTGTTCTTAGGACTGAATATTGCACTTCAGTTTATTTCAAAGTGTAGCCCTCTAACTTCCAAATATGACTACAGTCACCCCTGCTGTGGGCATGGGTTTCGACCATGGGACTTCTGAAGGTCTCTTCCCATTTAATTAGTCTACAATTCGATAAACTTCCTGTGGTCAGAGGGTTGCTAAAATTGAAGTTTGTAGCTGCTTCTGACAGTAAAATCACGGCAAATATCTTACACTTGCAGGAATGCTTCAGGTTGTCTGTGTAAGAGCTCAATTGCTTTCACTTCAGGACTTTCTCCAAATTTTATGAAATAACATAGTTTGGTGCATAAAATGTTTGCACACTAGTAGCTGCAGCCTTCTTTAGACACCTAGCATTTTGTCTTCCATTCTCTCATATATTTGTCAGGACACCCCAAATTTGGGGGGGGAGGGGGCTTGTTGTTTCCTTGCTGAGATTTTTTTTTTCTTCTTCTCATTACTTGTCCTTTGCAGTCTCATTGCTGTGACCGTGTATGTGACTCTGGGGATAAGCTTGAAAACATAAAGTAATACATATTTTTGTGCATGTGTATACATTCAACTCTTTCCTCTGTGCTAATAACTCGTGAAACTTGAAACAAAAGTTTCCTGGTCAAAATTTTCATTTTATTTTATGATGCTTAATTTTTGTATCTTTTTCTTAAGTTTTACTTGTAGAGAGTGATTAGAACAGCTACTGTAATATACTAGGCTACCTCTTAACTGATATAGGATTCAAAATTTACGACTTTCTTTGTGTATTATTTAAAAATAAAAAATGTTGGAAGATACGATTGTCACTGGAATTTCTTTTTGACAAATAATACTTGCACATAATGACCTCTAGGCTCTTTATACGGAGGTACAGTGCTATATAAATGTCTACTATTCTTTTTTATTACTGAGTAATTTACAATTCCCTTGTCAGTCAGTGACCCATGTATGAATGTTTCTGTATACCAGTCAAAGTACATCTTTTCTTTCATAGAAAAAAAATCAAGTCCTCATTGCATTACAATATTCTCTGACAAAAGGCATTATCATGGGCTAATTGACTGTGCTCAAGAATTACAAATGTTGCAGCACCACCAAGGTTATCTAACCCTCGCCAATGCTGGTTACCCTATGATAATAGGGTTGTTCAGAAATACTACTATCCCAAAATGGTTTAGTAGTAACACAAAAAGGATGTTCAGAACTTGAAAAAGCCGTGTTTTGAGAGAGATATGCTACCCAGAAGCAAAACCCATCCTGACAGTGGTAATAGTCTAGTGGTACACTATGGATGCTAAAAACATTAATGGTTAAGCTAAGGGTCCTATACCAAATTCATGCAGTTTGCAGTCTGATCTTTACTTTCTGAAACAGCTTGGGTTTATTAAGACCTGAAACTGTGTGTGTGTGTGTATATATATGTATATGTATACACATAACTCCTCGGTAGGTGTTATAGATGCAGAACGTATGTTTAGGCTTTCTAAATCTCAAATATTGAAATCCAGGGTGTCAATGATTCCAGTAATAGTCTGATGACACTTCAGAGGTCAAAATAATTTTGTATAATTTACAGGGTTTCTATCATCCCTGAGTAGATAATTCACTCTAAGTATATTGTAACAGCAATTCCAGCTGCGGCCGATTCATTGGTCTGTTTATGGCAATAGAAAACCTGATGACTGATTTTAATTGTGTCATCAGGATATAGGGATAAAAAGTTATAACTAGTGCAAACGCTGTGTGAAAAAGCGTGTCATAGAACACCAGAGGAGAGGTGCTGCAATTCTTTTCTGTTGAAGAGACAGTTCGTCTGCGTTCCATATACTTATACTCCCAAATTATATTAGATTGAAAAAAATATCCTTTTATGTAGATGATGCAGATACTGTGATGAATATGTCTTTGGTGGGCTCCTGATTAATGTAAAAAGACCCTAGCATCAAGAAGTTACTGTAGTAAAGTTATACTTATAGATGGTACTTTTATTTCGTACTTTGTGCAGTAGCTGCTTCAGCAGTTTTGAAGTCGAGTATTTATATGTAGTCTTTGTTAGAGTCCATATTTATGCAGTTAATGCTCCGATGTTCATCTTACATATCAAGTAATTATTCATTTTCGTAGATCAACTTTCAAGTTGAGTTCTAAATGTATATTTTAAAACATGTATTTTTACCTTTAAAGATCTTAAAATGGCTTCTCATGAGTACATAATCTGCAGAAAGATCTATGGTATTCTTGACTAACAAAGGTCATACAACTCTGTAGTCATCACAGAAGAAAATGCATAAGCTTTCTGATGTTTCTTCGTACATTGAGCACCAGATGTCATAAATTGGGTGACCTCTTGCCCCATCCTGTGGAGGCCTTTCTAATTTAGCTGGTATCTCAGTGGGTGTGAGGGGGAAAGACACCCAAGAGGTGAATGGAATTCCTTAACATGATGCACCAAATGCTATATTAATTGTTGTGCTTGTCTAAAAAACTGTAGCTAGAAGGCCTCCTTGGGAATGGCTGAGTAGTTGCAGAATTTTTTTGTCATGTATAACAATTTGGAAGGCTTTTTCTCATTGTGCAAAAAAATATGAGTAAGTGGATCAAGCTAAGATACCAAGAAAATTATCGGACTGTGAAGGTGGAGCATAAACCACACACCTTTTTGCTCTTTCTCTGGTATAAATTATTTAGTTTTGTTTATAAAGACTAAGCCAACTAAGGAGTTGGCTCTTTTTGTAAGCACTAGTAGAAATATCGTTAAAGAAAATCCTTACCAGCATGCAACTTGAGTTTTGTTAAAAGAAATTTAGCAAAAATACTGGTTTTAAATGGCAAAAAGTGGTCTCAGAGTTAAGACCTCTTCTCTGCTGTGGAATGATTTCTGACAGTAATAATGTTCATCGTGCGCAGCCAGATAACAATGGTGAATGAGTGGTCACACACCACATCAGGGTTACAGCAGTTGTAGTTCTCGGGGTCTGAGACTGTTCATTTTTCTGTTTGTGTTAACATCCATTCTCATTGTATCAGCCTCCATTCCTCCTATTTTCTAGCTTGTTTGTTGTAGTTTGAAATTATTAATTTAAAAAGTACAATATTTTGATTAGTGAAATATTGGGAACTGGGATTAATAATGTAGGTTCTGCATACTTGCTTCTGGAGCACAACTAGATTGTTGAATTTCTAGTAAAGCTTTTTATACTGCTCACTAAAATACTGTGGCATGTCTACTTACATTAAGCAATTGCTAGAGTTTTTGCAGACATTTATTTTAACAACGCAAATTCTGTGCTGGAGGGGGATTGCACAACTTTACAAATATCAAAAACTGAAGCACAGAAGGGTGAAAGGACTCCAGTGTGATTAATAACAAATGTAGGCTGTCTTTGAGTACCAGACTGTCTTTGTGCCTAAGAGAATATGCCATGTGTTATTTTTATTCCTCACAACAGAACTGTTTGCTAGTTGATATTATTTCCAGATAACCACTATATACTGTGCTGCTAGCTTCACTGTGACACTTTTATGGTTTACCTTTAAGTCATCATTAGTTGGTCACTGCCAAAATCAAAATTTCATTTTATTTGAATATTTTGTAATTTGAAGGGTAGCCACAGTGAAATCAAAGTTTTATGATCATGGAAAGCTGTAGTTTGTGTGGCTGTTGGTTGGTTGTGGTGTGTGGTTTTTTGTTGTTTTTTTTTTTGCTTGTTTGTTTGTTTTTTGTGTGTGGTTTGTTGCTTGTTTTTCTCTTTGGTTTTGTTTGGTTTTGTTTGTTTTTTATTATTATTATTATTACTGTTTTCTTGCTTTTTTTTTTTTTAATTATAAACATATAGAGAGTGAGTACCCAATCAAAGACTAATTTACATCAGTCTGGGAATGTGAAAGGGTCACCTTCATGTGCTGATAGTCACAATGGTTAAAGAAATGACAAATGATGATAATCAGATGTCATAATAATTTGAGTTTGCAATGAAAGGTGTTGGCGTTTACAAATCATTTCACTAACAGGAGCCGTTAGTGTTTGGAGGATAAATTGATTTTTTTTGTTTCTTGATGTCTCTACTTTAAAAATTTTATTTTCCCTCATATATAATTCTTGCATAGTTACAGAGCTGTAGTAATCAAATTGAATTGCCTCTTCTCTTGTAATTTCTCAAATTTTAATCACAATAGAAAACTGAGGGTTTTTCAGGTAGCTAATTATAGTAAACCCTCTTGATATTACTTGAAGTTTGTTTATTTTCGTTCTCTTGTCAGGTTCAGTTCTATCCCTTTAGCTGTTCATCCTCCTCTAAATAACTATTCAAATAATTGCACCAAAATGGTTAATTTTATACAACTTCTTGAACATATATTCATCTTTACTTTGATGTAGTTTAATTGTGATTTTTATTAGTTTGGGACGAGATTTGAAGTCAAGGGTAGGGATGGTCCGCTGTGTTGTCGGGACTAATATAAGGGTGACTTTTTACATGAATGGTGGAGAGTCTCACCATTTACCACTTACTGTGGTACAGCGAGATACACTTCTGTCAGGTCTTTATCTAGTGGACAGGAGTATGGGTTCTGGTCAACTGCCTCTATAACCAATGATGCATCCTCTCACTTTTAAAGGGACTCTATGGGAGATCTAGGAATTCAGATTTCCCACCTGAGTTGCTGCCTGCAAAGCTGATTGCAATGCTAGCTGTGTGTTGTTCTGCTGGTCAGGCCACACTTTTCGTTTAATGCTAGCATTTTGAACTGTTCATTATTATTTCACTTAATAATGTTGAGTTTCTCTCTGTTTTACAGGTGAACTTCTGGCAGTGTCATATCTGTATTATTTGCTTGCTTTCAGTTTTCTGGAAAACCTTTACTTATTCTTGGAAAGTCTAACTCTTAGATGTTAGTTTTTCTATCATTTTTATTTACAGTCAGTATAGACTTATCTTTTAAAAAATATCTTAACCATATTGGTTGAACCTTCAGTATTTTAACTTTCTATCATGTTAATTTGATTTGAGTGTCCTGAATATTATGATTTCTTGTTTTCCCGACATGCCAACAACACTAGAAGATAAATCTTTACAGGTTGTTCTGTTTTGTTACCATACATATTGATTGATTCTATATATTTTTATTATTCATGGAAGTGCTTGACACTACTGCAAACACTGGGAGAGCTCGATAAGTCTTCTGAAAGATGACACAATAAAACATCTGTCTTCATATGTAGAGATCCACTGAAGGGAATTTCACTAACATTTTATGCTTACATAGTGCTTTTTGTTTCAGACCATTTTGCACTTTTTATCTGGAGAGTTCAATGAGAATGCAGCCATTCTCATTGCCCTCATGTTAGAAAAGCTTTAAAGTAAATAAGACTTTTCACAGCAGCTAACAGAAAACAGTATTGCTTTTGCCTTCAATATTGCTAAACTTTTGGCAAAGAATCAGCAGTTTTGAGAAGAGCTGTTAAATGTGCGTTATCTCCTGCCAGAGAGAAAGGGAAAGGGCAGAAAGTTGTCCAACTTGATTGAAGCTGCTTGTAAAGCATGTCCACATCAAGAAGACTGGGAAATCTAACATCATCTGGCAGCTGGATGAAGTCTTTGCCAAGCTATCCAGATGAGCATATGGACCCACCTTTACCAATGCAAAGTTAGTTGTGAGTTTTGTGGAATTAAACATGTGTTAACTCTGCAGTTCTTAAGGGACAGCAGCTTTTTCCCATCAAACTTATTGGTAAGCAGAAGCAATGTTACAAAAATTGAGATCAGAAGTTTGAACCTGTGTCATACTGGGACACATCACTAAACAGTTTTATTTAGAAGATTATAATGAGATTGGTTTGGGTTTTTCTTCTTTTGTCTTTTCTTCCTATCCTAAGCAGTCCTTAGTTTTGCCCCTGGCTCTGCAGGTGTGTTTAAAATAAATATGGCTGTGTCCCTTAAGCAACACTTAACTCTTCATGCTACTTAGTTCCATAATTCTCCCCCAGAAGGTTAATACTCCAAAAAGTTCTTCTTTTCCCCATCTGCCTCATCGTCACTTTTGGCTTTCATAGTTTTCTTCTCTTCTGCTTCAGTTTGAAAGGTGGCTGTGCCAGTGTCTTTTCTCCTTAACATGCTTGGTTTTGATAAATCATTGTGAGCCCTGCTGGGTTTTTTGTATGTCTACACATTTAGAGTACAACATTGTTGCTGAGTTAGACTTGCAGTTTCTAAACGACATGTCACAAAGGCGGTTAATCAAGGCCATATCAACATCTGTGGACTTCTGCTTTCCTGTACTCTGACTCCATCCACGATGTCTGACTAAAGCTGTCCTTTATGGAGGAAAAATACCACTGAATGCACTTACTTAGACAATGTTTCTGCTTTCAAACACACTGGGGCTACAAAGGAATGTCTTTTCAGTAACCAAATTCTTTTGCTATCATACAACAAAGTTTAAGCTCTACTGTGAATTTACCTTTCTCTTCAAGCTGGAGTAAACCAGATTAGTTTACCCATCACTGTACTGAACCTACTGTAACGCCACCACCCTTTACTGCTTTGTGGAGAACCAGAAGATCCTATTGCAAACCTGTCACTTGGCCATGCACTTGTCATGCTTTACTAAGCTCTTGGTACAACAAGTTACCTAAACGCAGCATAGCTCACAGTCTTGATAGGAATCTTTTGACCACAAAGTGTTTTACAGCAAGAAAACCCTTTCTGTGTAGACTAGTTGTAGTTTGCTTTTCTTCTTACTGTTATCTTAACCTTCCCTTTTTCAGAGACCAGCTGAGATGGGGAAAATTTTAAAATGTTTGTAGAGTGTCATGTGAAATAGCATTAGAAATGTTTTTCAAAACTTGAGAAAGACCAAAATACTGTTATTCAGTAATAAAAAGCAAAGGATTAAATTTCTTACAAGCAGTTTTTTCAGCAGTAGTAGTTTATCTGTTGTTTATGTTCTCCATCATTTTAGTGTGAGGACTATCAACTTCTATTGAATTCTTCTTTTCCATAAATACGAGTGAGAAAATACTCACAAGAAGCATTGTTACATTCATGTTCATCTTTCTTCTAGCTAGATGAGTAATCCATCCCAGAAAGGGAAGTTCCTTTTTCATAAAATGTTTACTCCCTAATAGATGCTGTATTTTAAAAAAACCAAAAACCTAAACACAGAATACACTAATTTTATTTTTTTAATATATTTTCAAAATTCATCCCTCAATTGATTGTCATTTTGGCAATGCATTTAGTTTCAGCAAATGTGGGAGAAGATGTGTAAGATCTGTTCAAGCAATGTGTCTTGTATTATATTAATTCAAAAATATTAAACTATTTAAGCAAAGATTAGCTTCTCAAATGAAGTTCATGTTGTATGGAATTAATAACCTTCATCCAAAGCAAATTTAGTTGGGCTCTAACCAACATCTCTATCAGTGGTCTAGGAGAAGAAGAAAGTAGTACAAAAGAAAATATGAGAAGGAAGCAAAAATAACATCTAGACCTTTTTAGCTGATTGAGAGAATATGAGAACCTGTTTCCTGAGTTGAAATCTGTCATCAATGAAATAAAAATCCTGCACATGAACTACGGGTATATCCCTATCACTGTTAGGTCATGTGTAAGAGATAGTCCTCCCAGATACCTGGTTCTCAGGGAGCAAGGAAATATTTTTCAAACTTTGCAGGACAGAGGTCAGCATAGATCTTCCTTCAATTTAGAGGACAATGTATAATGAAAACTTACTGATTCAGAAATCCATAAGACTAGCAGGAATATTAATCATTTTTCTTTCTTCTGTGCAAGTTTTATACCAGACAAGTTTAGTTTTTAATGTCCTGAAAAATGAGTCTCAGTTTCCTTTGCCTCCCTTCTCTCCTCTCTGTCTGCGTTATTTCTCTGTACTTAAGAAAAAGGAGTCTGAACTTACCAGTCTTTGTGCCTTCTTTTTGTTGCTTTTTTATCTTCGAAATTTATTTTTCTCCAGAATATTTGTAGTTTGTAAAAGGGGGCGATTTTTGTCGTTTCTCGATGTATTGGCAAATAGGCATATGACTAGATGTGACTCACTGTAAGTAAGGGCCTTTAGTTTCTGAAACAAATTAGCTTTCATGTTGAATTACTCTTGGATTGTGCTGCACCCAAGAAGTAATTTGGGAGCTTCTAGACAAGTTTAAATATGTGATTTAAGTATGAAAACAAATAATTTAATAATATTTCATATGTGGTGTAGTCCAATTAAGGGTCTCAGATCTTCAGACAGTTTGGGGTCCTTTTGTTCTATAAAAGGCCTCCTGAATCAGTCTGAAAACAACAGGAGTTGCTGTTGGGAGATAACCTTCCAGATTAATGCTTGTGGAAAGAAAAATTTCCACAAATGATTCTTGTTCAAACCATCCCTCACTGCTGTAAAAAAGTAAGTTGTATGCAAAGTAATTTCCAGATGTTGGAAGTAATGTGAAGCCTGTCTACCTAGAATGAAGTTCATCCATAATTTAAAATTTCATATATTATTTCAATCAGAAAGTCAAAATCAAAAAGAAGCAGACTTCAGGTTAGGCTTAGTGAGCATAAAAAGGAATAGAAATGAATCAGCAAGTAATACCAAGATAATGGTAAAGCTTCCCTTTTTTACAGAAGTTGTGAAGATAGATGTAACTTTTCACAGTAATTTGAAATGTAGCTAGATTCTGTATAATTTAGATGCAGAATTTTAATCCTCATAGCTTCCAAACAACAGCATGTAGGAGTTTTGTTACCTGTATCATCATCTGTTTCCACAGACACCTTTGAGGAAGAAAATTGAGTGGACATGTTTTCCTAAGCAACATGTATCAATTGATGAAAATATTATTGTGTTCAGAAGCTTTTCATGACCCTTATGAAGGACTAACATCTTTTTCTCTCATCCTGTGACATACATAGAAAAATATTATTGAGAGTTTAAGGTTACTTATTTTTCAACAGCTTAAAATGTTTCATACAATGGAGTAAAGTTTAAGCTTGAAAAAGTACCCATCTTGAAGGGGAAAAAACTATTTTTTCACCTATTTTTGTGAATGTTACGCTCAATATATTGTCACATGATGAAATTCTCAGAATAACAACTCATAATAGCAAAGTGGTGTGTGTTACATTGATGTTCATATGCCTGCATATAATTGACACCTAATTTCCACTCCTTTTCTTTATGCATCTCAGTTCAGAGTTTCACATATTTTTATATCAGGATAAATTGTCCATAATAGTGGTTTACAGCCTTTACTAGCTATAATTAATTTCTCATAAATTTCATTTCTGTAGAATGATGTTGTTGTAATGTGGCATTTAGCATTATGTGAAAGATCTCTCTTATTTGGATTAGAGAAATAGCATTTTCTGTATATGAACTTTTATAAATTTTGTTCTCTGTAGCTTAAGTGTTAAAGCCTGAAAGGATTTGGAAAGCTGCAGTGAATGTGTTAAGACTGTTAATGAAGCCTCTGAATCTAAGGACAAAATTAGCTCTCTCACCCACACTGTGCAAAGTACAGAAAGTGTCTGATAGAATTGCATCATGACTTTTACCTGGGGATGATGGTTTTATAGTCACTTGAAATGATGAAATTGGGAAGACAGATGTCCCCAAAGGATGATTTAAGGAACTTGTACCTACATAAATTGTTCAACAAATATCCCTGAAATTTGAATTTGAGACCTATGTAAAAATGCTGATCGAGTGTGAGCAACAGCTAATACATTCTATCATGTAATTTTTTGCTTTAAAATTGTACAAGAGTATCTGTCTGATACAGGATAACCTGAGAAAGAAAGAGTGAAAAAAACTTTTCAAAGTAAGGACTTTGAACTACTTAATTTCATTAGAGGTAAGGATATGTCTGCATATGAATTTCTGATTCATCAGAATCAAATGCTGGAGAACAAGGAATGACTACTTGTCCTCCATTTCAGTGAGTGGAAAAGACACCTGTGGCTGTAGTCATGGGGAAGAAGAATCTCAAGGTCTAGAATATCCTGTTCTTCTCACCTCTCAGCCCACACAAGTTCCTTCTTTCAGGTGCAGCAAAGCCATCAGGCCCAGCAGATCTGTAAAGAACAAGACCAGGAGAATTGCCATTCCCTTGGCATCATGCTTCTACTCCCCTGCTGCTGATGTAATCTATTCCTTCCCAATTTTATCTTTCCATTTAAACTGCCTGTATTTGCACAAGATCATGAGGATTGAATAGGACTTGACACTATCCAACAACGTACTCTTGGAATAGGCTATTGGAAAGCACTGCAGAAGAAAGAGGGAGTAGAGGGAGCAGGAAAGAAAGACTAAAATTGGATACACATAGAGCACTGAAAAGTATTCTAGATAGGAATACATAATAGGAAAAGTATATACAAGTGTGAATAAGTATAACTGATGGTATAAAAGCACAAAGTAAAATTGCTAATTACAGGAACAAAAAAAACTACAGTTGCACATGTATTTGAACTGTACATTTTGCAATAATTGAAATGGTTTCTCTTCATCCACTTTACCCAGAAATAGAGGAAATGATCTGCAGATCAGGTGTTTACCAGCAATATAGTGGTGCTCTTTGTCCAGCAGAAGCTCACAGATAAGCAGGAGTTATAAAACCATTTTTTCCTCTTTTTTTTTAACTGAAAACTTGAGACAGAGAGTTGTAAGTTCGTAGTAATTGAAAAGAACTTTAGAGGATATTTTAAAAAAGGGTATTTATAATAAGTGGCTTCTCTGTTTAAGAATGCTCATGCCTCTTCAAAAAAATAAACAGCAAAGGCCCCTCAATATTAAATAAGGATTAAGCTTGAAATCTCTAGGTTCTTAGACAAACTTCTAAAGAAAAAAATGATTTCTTCATAGTGCGCTACTGACTGTGCTGATGACTAAAAGAAATCACTTTGTAAAGAAAAGTTTTGTTATTTTTCTATAGTGTGTGTTGACTCCAATAGCAAAGAACTAAAAATTTCCTTATTATGTCTACTCATACCTCTCTTAGCTTCCACAGTACTATGCAGCACTGAAAAATCCACTGGCTGCTTCCTTCTAGAGGAGGAAAACATGTTGCTTTTAATAAAAAGGAGACTTATTTCATGTTTGTCATTTTGTCATAATTCTTACAGGGAGATTCTTACGGGTACTGAGATAAAATTTGTCCTCCACTTCATTAAGGTGAATGTTAGTGATACTATATAGCCCATCATTGTAAAATGGGCTTTTTAGACCAGCTTCTTGTAGCTGTTCTTAGACGCTTTCATAAAGCTAAAATGAAAGCATTTGGAACTACTGAATGTTCTCTATTTGCATTCATTAAAATTTTAAAGTGATTTTGCATCATGTGATAGGAACTTCAAGGTTTAGGAATTTACGTTGGAAGATTTTTAGAAAGAAGGAGTCTAGTGAACATAAGAATATTAGAATTCTTATTTTAATATTTTTGAAGAGGTGGATAAATTGTGGCACACTTATGATCTGTTTTTTTAGATGAAGAGGAGTATTTTATAAACATGACAATAAGGTGAAATAAACTAATAATCTAGAGATTCATTTTACAGCTATGTGTTGACACACACACGCGCACACACACAATCCTAGGCCTGTGTCTAGCAGGTTGAGGGGAGGTGATTCTTCCTCTCTACTCTGCTCTCATGAGACCCCAGCTGGAGTACTATGTCCAGCTCTAGAGTCCCTAACAGGAGAAGGACATAGACCTGTTGAAGTGAGTCTAGAGGAGGGCCATGAAGGTGATCAGGGGGCTGGAGCATTTCTCCTGTGAGGACAGGTTGAGAGTTGGGGTTGTTCAGCCTGGAGAAGGCTGCAGGGAGACCTTATAGCAGCATTCCAGTACCTAAAGGATGCCTATGAGAAAGCTGGGGAGGGATTTTTTTAGAAGGGCATGTAGTGATAGGACAAGGAGTAATAGCTTTAAACTGCAAGTGGGTAGATTTAGATGAGATGTAAGGAAAAAGTTCTTCACTATGAGACTGGTAAGACACTGGAACAGGTTGCCCAGGGAAGTTGTGGATGCCCCATCACTGGAAGTGTTGAAGACCAGGCTGGATGGGGCTTTGAGCAATCTGGTCTAGTGGGAGATATCCCTTCCCATGGCAGAGGGATTGGAACTAGATGATCGGTAAGGTCTCTTCCAATTCAAACCATTCTATGAAATATGAGAGAACAGTTGCCAGAGATACTGAAATCGATTTTAAGCAGGACTCTTAACAAGGAAAATTGAGAAAAGGCACTTGTTAGGTAGTAAGCTAAAATCCTGTAAAGTAATTATTAATAAAAAGCAGCAAATAAAATAACTTGAAAATGCCTTTTAATATGCATAGAGTTTCTGTGGTGAAGCTTGGATCTCATTTACATTGGAAACAGATTGATTAGGTCTTAACCATATTTCTATAAAACTACAATATTCTACTACTGAGAATGCAGATTGAAATCCTACCAATAGACATACAGATGCATGTATAGATAAACCTATTTTTACTTTCTGCATAGAGGATAAGGCTATATTCCTTACCATTTCTTAGTCATCATACTACAACATTACTTAACAGTTTTAAAATACAACAAGCTACAGTGTACATTTAAAATACTGAGAAGAAAGCAGATGTAGTGTAAAAAAAAAAGGTATATAAGATCTAAAGAATTTGATATAACAAATACATAGGATATGATTGTAACCAAACTTGGCAAATAAAGCTTACTGTTTTAATTGATTCCAAAATGTACAAAATTTTGGGTAGGGGTGAGGAGTATGGAAGGAATCAACGTAGTGATTTTGGATTTTTGCAAAAGGTTGGCTGTTGCCTTGCTAAGCCTTCCTTGCAAAATTAATTCAAATTGGCTTGGAAAAGAGCACTGTCATGTGGATTAAAAGCTGGCTGAAAGACTACAAACAAAGGGAGTCTTGAGGGTACCACAGGGATCACTGCTAGAACCAGTCATTTTTAACATCTTTATTAATGATCTGCGAGAGAGTGTTAACAACATGCTAATAAATTAGCATGTAATACTAAATTGTGAGGGGATAGAAATACTTGTAAGTTAAAAAAAAAATAAATTATACAAGGTCTACGGAGAGATTAGAAACACTGGCAGAAGTACCACAGTGAGCTTCATCTTCAAGAAAACGCAGCCAAATTAGATCTTACGAGGAGAATTTGGAAGATGGATAACATACTTAAAGAAACTTGGAAGCAATTATGTTGGAAAAAAAAGCTGAAAGCAGGAGTGATAATCCCCAGCAAACCAAATGTGCATAAGCCATCTAAGAGGAGGGCAAAGGATGGCAAAGGAGGACAGGAGCAACTTGAGCAGCCCTCGAGCCTCTAGGGCTGTGGATATGGCTCTCAGTAGCGAAGTTGGAAAATTTAAGTTTGTTAGAACAGGCACCTGGTAAACGCTGCAGTGAGGAACAGCCATAAAATGACAGATTAGTTGTTTATGTTTTTTTTTCCTTTTTCCTAATTTCTTTGGATCTAATATTATGTTCCAACAGCCGTATCACTCAAATGTTGCAGCTCTTAAATATGACCATTTAAGTTAATACTGAATAAGGGCATGATACTAAATTATTATTCCTGAATTAACAATGGCAAATATCTGGCAGAATCTTAAATAATGAATCAAATCACAAATGTATAACAGAAAATAGAGTAGTGTTGAGTACCTCTGGGAGTGAAACCAATTTAGTGCACATACAGCAGCAAATAAATATATTCAGATCTCAAAAATTCAGTATTTCTGTAGGTGAAATGTAAACACTTTATATCAGAATAATAAATGTTCACTGAGTCGTAGTTGCATGATATACTTACTACTAAATTCTTAAAGAAATAGGCAGTTTTCTTAAAATCTTTTTCTGATCACTTAAAAAGTGAGTGAACTGCTTTTGGAAATCTCAGTATACAGTGTACAAAAATACAAGTCTTTTAAATTGTATTTAAAACAATCTCTTTCCCCAGTAGAACTCTCCTACTTGTGTTAGTGTAAAGAAGTAACTTTCTTTCTGTTCACTGCATCTAAAATTTGTATTTAGACTTCAGAAAAATAATCTACATTTTTAGAGCACTCGTAGTTTAACTAATAATTTCTTCCATTTGAGATCTTGATTTTGATTTAAATAAAATTCTACTTTTTTAAGCTGAAATAGCTGTATGCTTGTGCCAGCTGTTTGTCTGAGAAGTAGAAAACAAGCAGGTTTACTAACTTAACCAAATGCAGTGCCTCTCTAAGAGTAGATTATAGTTAGAGCATAAAGTTATATGCAAGACACAAACTTTACATCTGGTTGTAGGGATTTCTCCATCCTGATAATATAAAAAAAAATAGTTGGGTTCCACACACACACACACCCCCCCCTTTTTTTTTTTTTCTAGTGAAGAGGTCTAAAGACATACAACAAACCTGAGTCATTAAAGTTGTGGTATTTCATCCTTTTTCTAAATACACAAAAATATGATAATCTTTCTGTTTTGTTGCTGACAGAGTGGAAAAATGAATCTTTTGTCCTCTAGATGTATTTTGTCATAATTGCTTACACATACATGTTGACAACATGATTTGCTTGACAGAAGTGGCACTTACTTCCCTCTTATTTTAGTTCAGTTAAATGGTATTTTCCAGACTGCCTCTTCTCTCTCACAGAGCTCCATGAAAGTGTCACTTATTTCAAGGATTCTGGATTCCTCTTATTTACAACATTTTTTCTTCTTTTTAATCCACTAGGGTAAATCAACCCATTTATGTTAGGAATCTATCACATAAATATTTCATAAACTACTCTATTTATCTATTTTTCCTTTTTTTTCCTGTTGGTTACAAAGAATCTTTCGAACCAGTTGAAGTTTATGAAGAGTTTCAGCAACAAGTATCTGTGAATGAAAGTATCATTTCTCTAGTAGTGCTCCTTATGGTTTTCCAGCTTTATCAGCTGAAGAGAAGCAAGATTTGTTGTGGAAATGTCTGAAACATGAACAGTAAATCTTCTTTGTTGGCTGTTTATTCCTCCATATCTCCTTCCAGTTGGTCCACACTATTTGTTCTGGACACAGCCAAGCAGCTCACATTGTTGGAAAAGCATTTGTATTGATTTTGAAGCTGTGTATTCTGTGAGCATGTTTGAAGAGTCAGTGACAGCCCAGGCAACATTTACTGCATTAATTGTGAAACTAAAGGTGAATTATATTGGAAAATTGATCTGGCTGAACAGTAGCTATTTGATCTTAAAGCAGTTTATGTAGCTATGTTATGTATGAAACATAGTCTCAAAAGAGAGCATCTGCTATTGTAGTTCTGTTGCTTAAATGAGAAGGAGGTGAAAGTTTGTCCATCACCTCTGATGTGATCTATATATGTATTGCACATTGAGGCTTTTTGGGGTGTAGGGCTATAATTAGAAGGCGTTTTTGTTACACATACATTTCTGTGAAATAGCTAACAGAACCTAGGGAAGAGAATGCTGAGGAAAAAGTTTTTTGTAATAACTCGTTTATGAGCTACACCTCTTTGAAAAATAATAGCAGTTTCCATCTTCTATAAAATTGTGAAAATTAAATTGACACCAGTTGTGAGTTTTTTTGGTTGTGGTTCTAGTAATCTGTTTAGTATGCTACTGAAACCTGGGTCTGTCTGAGTGCTCTCTATCAATAACAAAGGTTCAGTTGTTTTATTTGCTTAGAGGTTTGCTTTAGCTTTAGTCAGCACCTTGAAATCTACATTTTGAGTGCTTTTTTTGAAATATTTGTTAAACAGATTTTTGCGTTCTGTTGATTAAGGTAATGCACAGTTCCAGACTGCAGTAAAATACACTGGGT